>OZ035880.1:114921374-115300532 GCA_964034835.1 Muscina levida
CTTAGGACCTTTAAAATGTCTTCATAATTGTTGGCATAGTAGTTCACTGCTTCAAGCCATGTTCCCCAACGTGTTGTTATAGCTTCTGGAGATAATGGAAGGTCTGGAAACATTTGTTTAAAAAGTTCCTCTCTACATGGAACTTTTCAAATTATCTTCTTCACGTTAGCAATAGTTATTACATCACCCTTAGGGATGAGGGTATATATCATTTGATACGACCCAAAAGTGTAACACATAGAAGGAGTGACTTAAGACCCTATGTTTCTTTAAACCAAATTCGATTCATGACTTTTTAAGTCGTTTGAGCCATGTCCGTCTGTCTGTCTGCTATCCGGCTGGTTCGCACGATAACTTTCGAAAGACGCAACCAAATGTTTTCAAATTTTGCACGAGTTAATATTTCCCCAAAACTACTTACGGTATTGAAAATGGGCCACATGGCCGCGCCCCTTCTGGTACCTTTCATACAAATGTACAATTTCGCCTACTTTAGAAATCGAGTAATAATATCAATACATCGAACTCAATCATTCCTAAATTCTATATTTAGTCATGCTATAACAGGATAACGCCCCTTCTGGTACCTCCCTTACAAATGTACAACTCCGCCTATTTTAGAGATGGAGTTATATTATCAATACACTCAACACGATTTTGCCTAAATTATGCATTTTGTTAAGTTATAACAGGATAAAGTTTTGGAAAAAATATTGGAAGTCTAGCCACGCCCCTTCTGGTACCTCCCTTACAAATGTACCACTCCGCCCACTAGAGATGGAGTTATAATATCAATAAATCCAAAGGCGATCGTACCCAAATTCTTTATTTAAGTAAAGCTATAGCAAGATACAGTTTTTGAGAAAAAAAACTGGAAGTCTATCCACGCCCCATCTGGTACCTCCCATACACATCTGGTACCGCCCACTTTAGAAATCGATTAATATTATTAATAGAACTAACGCGATCGTGCCCAAATTCTGTATTTAGTAAAGTTCAAGCAGGATAAAGTTTTGGAGAAAACATCTGGAAGTCTAGACACGCCCCATCTGGTACCTCCCATACAAATGTATAACTCCGCCCACTTTAGAGATGGAGTTATAATATCAATATACTCAACACGATCGTCCGCAATTTATGTATTTTGTTAAGTTATAACAGGATAAAGTTTTGGAAAAAATATTGGAAGTCTAGCCACGCCCCTTCTGGTACCTCCCATACAAATGTACTTTTCCGCCCAATTTAGATATAGAGTAGTAATATCAATAAATCCAACGCGATCGTACCCTTATTCTTTATTTGGTAAATCTATAGCAGGATACAGTTTTTGAGACCCCTTCTGGTGCGCCCCATACTCATCTGGTACCGCCCACTTTAGAGATGGAGTAATAATAATCAATACATCCAACGCTATCGTGCCCAAACTCTGTATTTAGTAAAGCTATAACAGGATAAAGTTTTGGAGGATAAACCTAGAAGTCTAGACACGCCCCATCTGGTACCTCCCATACAAATGTATAACTCCGCCCAATTTAGAAATCTAGTAATAATATCAATATAACAGAAATGTTTTTGTTTTACTGAGGGTGATGGTATATGTAAGTCAGGTTACCCGACTGAAACTTTCTTACTGGTTTTATTTACGTTTTCTTATAAATTCCTAATACACTCACACAATCGATGGACACCATGAGCAATACATGTCACATGCGTCACTTTCGGATAAAATGCCACTTTAGCTTTTGCAGCCTTTACCATGTATGGAGCTGCATCTCTCGCAAGAAGCAAAACATTATTCTTATTGAAGGCTGCTGTATGTAGTACAAATTTCTCACTTGCAATTTCCTTAATACACCTGCTAAAATTTTTGCCACATTTCTGCCTGTATCATCTATAGTTTCATCGATTGAGATCCATATAAATTGATTTTTTAGTTTTGCTCGTAAATTGTTCATGCAGTCGTTATATACATTTTTTAAATGTTTAGTTCGAAGAACTGTTTTGGCTGTCACTTGGTAGTCCGTGTATTCCTCAAATAGTGTTCTTATATTTTAAGTTCTCATTTTGTAAAGTGGAATGTTAGCAGACATAAAAGCTCGGCACAGTTTTTCTTGAAAATCAAATTTTTTTGAGTGTTCCGGAAAATTCTGGCAGAAATATATTGCTTCACTTGAAATCTGCGATCTGCTGCAATAACTTTGCTGCAGATTTTAGAATAGTTGCAAAGACACTGGTTTTTACAAACAAAAAATAATATGAAAAACATAAAATATTAAGAAGGGAAATTTTTGAAAAAATATGGCCTAAAAAATATAAATTATGCTTTAAAAAAGGAGGTTTTTTTAAATTATGCTCCTAAAACCGAAATATGCCGAAATATGACTTTATGGGCAAAATATGCCAAAATATGCTGTAACAAATAGGTTTCAAAACACTTGTAGGACCATGAAACATGTAAATACATTACCCATTTGTTAATATCTCGTTGTTAAAAAACATGCTGTAGCCCTGGTAATCACAATTCAGACACCCAGAACATTTTAGGACACTGCAAGGATTTTCAGCATAAAATAAATAAAAAACTTTCTTAACTAATCAAATATACATATTTTTTGTTCTAATTTTCATGCTTTCAGCTCTACTAGTATCGGTTATTGTATTTAGAAAAGATTCTGTTGGATCAAATGGAGTTTTTATTACATTTATGCAATATGTATTTTAATGCAACATGAAGAATGCTGAACAAATTTAAATCCAAATAACTAAAATACTGTGCCTGATGAAAAAAATCTAACCATAGGAATCACAATTTTTTTTTGTAAAATAGTGTAATTTATAATTTCAGGTGATCATCAGTGATAAGTGGAAAACTGGTCATTATTGATGATATTGAATGACGATCCTTACCCAAGTACTGTGCTGTACAGTTGTACAGCGTATTAATAATATTAATTTTATGCGGATTTTATATTAATCATACGCACATCGTTCCATTGTAAGTAAAACCCCAAAAAGGTGTGGCGTTCCCTGCAATTCTGCTGAACAAAAAAGTTTGGCCTGAGAACGCCAAAATCTTTGGGGGTTATACTATACTGGCCTAGTACCTTCACCCTGAATTTCTCACCGCCCATACAATGACCCACAGTGACATTATTTCCTTTATACAAATTTCATAAGAATTTGTCAATGGCCGATTACTTTACTGTTATTGCAGCACATGTAATACATACATTTTTAAAATTCTTTAACAAATAGAACGTCTGATGGCTATTCTTTTTTCTCCCCTCTTGGGACAACACCTCATCACAATGGGCCCCAATTGCTATGCTTATTGCAATTTCTCTTTTGTTCATTGCATTTTTTTTTGCATCAATTCGAAAATCTGTTGTCCATTCATTTACACGAATACTGCTGTCTGGCTTTCGACCGACAAAAGAAGCGTGAAACTTTTTGAGGCATTATTTGGTTTGTTATTTGTTTTTTTTTTTTTGTTGTAAAAGGGACACAATGCTTACGCGTCAACATCAAAAGTGACAGTCATTAGTTGGTGTAATTCGCCATTATGCGTTTAATAACGCCGCATGAGTCGCGTCTCATATTGGACACAAAGGCTGCCGCATACAAATTTGCATCACTATTGCATCCGTTCGTTCAGTCGCCATTTACATGACTGGCCAACAATCACCGACGACAGCAGCCGCTAAAGCTGTGTGCTGTAATTGGAACGGCTGCATAAGTGGGGGTGCAATATGTTTTTGGGTTTTTTTTTATTTATATCCGTTTGTATTTTGCACAAATTTGTATGGGTTCCTCTTGCCGCTTCAAAAGTGCAATGACGGAAATGGCATAAAAATGTAATTTTAACGTTGAATATTAAAAAAATGTTTATCGTTTAAATAAAAATCTACGAAGAAATGATTGCAATAATAGTATATATAGAGTGAAAATGTAGCTCACCTGAAGAATTCGAAAAATTGCATTAAAATATCGTTCGAGAATCAATATGCATATTCAATCGTCAAATATATCGGATCGCAAGAACCCACAAAAGCTAACGAAATAGAAGAGTGGATTTTCCTTGACAAAGGCAAGATATATTTATACCATCACCCTTAGGGATGAGGGTATATATCATTTGATACGAAAACCAGTACAGAAATTTCAGTCAGTTAAACTGACTGATAAATACCATCACCCAATATAATATATTGTTTAAGTCTTGAGTTATTGAAAATAATCGATTTGTAATTAAAACCAGTTAGAAAGTTTCAGTCGGGCAACCCGACTTACATTTACCCTTACCCTCAGTAAAACAAATAATTTTCTATTTTATTGATATTATTACTCGATTTCGAAATTGGGCGGAGGAGTGGTACATTTATATGGGAGGTACGTGAAGGGGTGTGTTTAGGCTCCAGATTTATTCTCCATAACTTTATCCTGTTATAGCTTTACTAAATACAGAATTTGCGCACGATTGCGTTGGGTGTACTGATATTATTACTACATCCCAAAAGTGGGCGGAAAGGTACATTTGTATGGGAGGTACCATAAGGGGCGTGTCCAGACTTCCAATTTTTTCTCCAAAACTTTGTCCTGTTATAATATAACAAAATACAGAATTTGGGCACGATCGTGTCGAGTGTATTGATATTATTACTCTATTTCTAAAGTGGGCGGAGTGGTACATTTGTATGGGAGGTACCAGAAGGGGCATGTCTAGACTTCCAGATTTTTTTCTCCAAAACTTTATCCTGCTTAAACTTTACCAAATACAGAATTTGGGCACGATCGCGTTAGGTCTTTTAATAATATTAATCGATTTCTAAAGTGGGCGGTACCAGATGTGTATGGGAGGTACCAGATGGGGCGTGAATAGACTTCCAATTTTTTTCTCTAAAACTTTATCTTGTTATAGCTTTACTCAAAATAGAATTTGGGTACGATCAAAATAGAATTTGGGTACGATTAATTTACTGATATTATTTCTCCATCTTTATAGTGGGCGGAAATAGATTTGTATGGGAGGTACCAGAAGGGGCGTGGCTAGGCTTTCAAAATTTTTTCCAAAACTTTATCCTGTTATAGCTTTACTAAATACAGAATTTGGGGACGATTCCGTAGGGTGTATTGATATTATTACTCGATTTCTAAAGTGGGCGGAATGATGTATTTGTATGGGAGGTACCAGAAGGGGCGGGGCCATGTAGCCCATTTACAATACCGTTAGTAGTTTTGAGAAAATAATAACTCGTGCAAAATTTCGAAACATTTGGTTGCGTCTTTCGAAAGTTATCGTGCGAACCAGCCGGACAGCCACCCGACAGACAGACAGACAGACAGACAGACAGACAGACGGACATGGCTCAAACGACTTAAAAAGTCATGAATCGAATTTGGTTCAAAGAAACCTAGGGTCTGAAGTGACTTCTTCTATGTGTAACACTTTTGGGTCGTATCAAATGATATATACCTTCATCCCTACGGGTGATGGTATAACCAGTACAGAAATTTCAGTCAGTTGAACTGACTGATAAATACCATCACCCAATATAAGATATTGTTTAAGTCTTGAGTTATTGAAATTAACCGATTTGTAATTAAAACCAGTTAGAAAGTTTCAGTCGGGCAACCCAACTTACATTTACCCTTACCCTCAGTAAAACAAATAATTTTCTATTATATTGATATTATTACTCGATTTCTAAAGTGGGCGGAGTGGTACATTTATATGGGAGGTACGTGAAGGGGTGTGTTTAGGCTCCAGATTTATTCTCCATAACTTTATCCTGTTATAGCTTTACTAAATACAGAATTTGCGCACGATTGCGTTGGGTGTACTGATATTATTACTACATCCCAAAAGTGGGCGGAAAGGTACATTTGTATGTGAGGTACCATAAGGGGCGTGTCTAGACTTCCAATTTTTTCTCCAAAACTTTGTCCTGTTATAATATAACAAAATACAGAATTTGGGCACGATCGTGTCGAGTGTATTGATATTATTACCCTATTTCTAAAGTGGGCGGAGTGGTACATTTGTATGGGAGGTACCAGAAGGGGCGTGTCTAGACTTCCAGATTTTTTCTCCAAAACTTTATCCTGCTTAAACTTTACCAAATACAGAATTTGGGCACGATCGCGTTAGGTCTTTTAATAATATTAATCGATTTCTAAAGTGGGCGGTACCAGATGTGTATGGGAGGTACCAGATGGGGCGTGAATAGACTTCCAATTTTTTTCTCTAAAACTTTATCTTGTTATAGCTTTACTCAAAATAGAATTTGGGTACGATCACGTTTAATTTATTGATATTATTTCTCCATCTCTATAGTGGGCGGAAAGGTAGATTTGTATGGGAGGTACCAGAAGCGGCGTGGCTAGGCTTTCAAAATTTTTTCCAAAACTTTATCCTGTTATAGCTTTACTAAATACAGAATTTGGGGACGATCCCGTAGGGTGTATTGATATTATTACTCGATTTCTAAAGTGGGCGGAATGATGTATTTGTATGGGAGGTACCAGAAGGGGCGGGGCCATGTAGCCCATTTTCAATACCGTAAGTAGTTTTGAGAAAATAATAACTCGTGCAAAATTTCAAAACATTTGGTTGCGTCTTTCGAAAGTTATCGTGCGAACCAGCCGGACAGCCACCCGACAGACAGACAGACAGACAGACAGACAGACAGACAGACAGACGGACATGGCTCAAACGACTTAAAAAGTCATGAATCGAATTTGGTTCAAAGAAACCTAGGGTCTAAAGTGACTCCTTCTATGTGTTACACTTTTGGGTCGTATCAAATGATATATACCTTCATCCCTACGGGTGATGGTATAAAAAGTGTAACGCATTAAAGAAGACGAGTTAGACCCCAAGTATCTTAAGACCAAATTCGTTTCACGACTTTTAAAGACAATTGAGCCATGTCCGTCTCTCTGGCTGGCTGGCTGGATGGCTGGTCAGCAGGATAACTCGAGAATTTACCAGTATTAATATTTTTCAAAACTTATGGGATTGTAAATAGGCTGAATAGCCTCATCCCTTCTGGTATCGCCCATACAAAATTAGTTAATTTTGGAAAATTAATATTTCTTCCATAACTTCCACACGGACAACTGAAGGATGTTTGAATTTGGTCAAATTATTTATCTTGCAAAAGTAGGCAAACCCTTAGAAAACCGAAACCCTTGCCACACCCCTTCTGGTACCTCTCATACAAATGACCGAATTAACCCTCATAGTTTTACATACATTACTTTTTTTGTAAGTAAACTGAATTCACTCAAATTTTGCGTATGATGTTCGCTTATGAAAAGTTGAATTAGGAATGAATATGGACTATATCGGTTCACACCTTCTGGTACCTCCCATACATAATTACCAATTTTTGGATAATTAGTATTTCTCCCATAACTTCCCAACGGACACTTGGGGGGTAATAATTATTGGTCGAAAAATTTATGTTGTGATAGGAGGCGAAACCTTAGAGAGCCTAACTATTTGACACACCCCTTTTGGTACCGCCCAAACAATTGACCGAATTAACCCTCATAATTTTACTTACATAACTTTTTTGTAAGTAAACTGAATTCACTCAAATTTTGCGTATCATGTTCGCTTATTAAAAGTTGAATTAGGAATGAACATGGACTATATCGGTTCACGACTTCTGGTACCTCCCATACGAAATGACCTATTTTTGGAAAATTAATATTTCTCCCATAACTTCCCAACGGACACTTGGGGGGTAATGAAAATTGATCGGTAAATTTATCTTCTGATAGGAGGCAAAACTTTAGAAAACCTATTTGACACACCTCTGTTGGTACCTCCCATACAAATGACCGAACCCACCCCCATAGTCTCACATACATATCATTTTTGTAAGTACACTGAATTCAGAGGCGTTCCATTTGTAGAGTGCAATAAGTTCTGGTTAGATATAGTGTTGGGCTACCAAATTCTCAGAATTTTCCGCAGACAGCTGTTAATAAAGTCCAGGAGCTTACGTGACATTGAAGCCGAGGGTGCCCACGACCCATATTCGTAGAGCAGAATGGCTTTAACGTTAGAATTAAATGTAAGTAGTTTGGTGTTACGGGAAATCTCATATGAGGACCAGACTTATTTCAGCATTGCGAATGCTTGTCTTCCTTTGTTGATCCGGGAAGTAACATCGAGGGTGGTAATGACTTCAGGGCATTACAGATTACATTACACTGCTCAGATAGCAGAAATTGGTATTGCGTTTGATTGGTTCACCAAAAACGTTTAGGTTTATATTGGAATCGCTGGTAGAGATGAATTCCGTTTTGTTGTTTCCGTTGATGTTAATATGCAGGCCGACAGCTTGATCGTTTTGGCGAAGAAGATCCAATTTGGTCTGTACGTCAGACTTCTTGACGGAGAGGAAGGCGATGACATTAGCATATGCAAGTTCATATGCAAGTTAGGCGACTGTGCAGATCCCATGGCAAATCTCTTCTTTAAGCTAGAGTTAAGTTTAGTACATCGTCAAGCACAATTAAGAAGAGTAGTGGTGACATAAGGCAGCCCCGTTTGACAACAGAGTTTGTTGGAATTGTTGGGGGCAGCTAGTTCTTATGCAGAACCCTGATTTTGAATCCGTCGTAGTTTGCTTTGATTATATTTATCAATTTTGCTGGTACATTTCTAGCCTGTAGGGATTCAAAGTCCGAAGAGCTCGGTAATTCGGGTCGTGCCGTGCGTCGAGATTCGCAGATAAAATCAATAGGACTGCATAAGGACCCGTTGCAAAGCTCAAGGTTCGTTCTACAGGCTTATAGCCCGTTTTACAAGGCTTGTGTGCAGACCTGTTGCCAGTTGTATAAGTGTTACGACTTGTTGTACAGACTTAGGGTCCGTTCTACATGCTTATAGCTTGTTGCGAGGAATCGCTGGACAGACAAAAGTGCTGTTATACAGGCTTATAGCCCGCTGTACATGTGTCAGGACTTGTTGTACAAACTAAGCGTACGACTAAGCGTTGTACAGATAATAGCCCATTGTACGAGTAAAAGGATTCGTTGTTCAGACTTATGTTTCGTTTTTCGGTCATATAGCACTTTATACAAGTGCAAAAGGATTCGCTGTTTAGACTGAACATGCGTTATAAAGGCTTTCAACCCGCTGTACAAGTGCAAGGACTCGTTATACATATTGAGTGTCCGTAGTGTCGAAATGATAAGAGATTTTCATTCGTTTCGATCTTGTGCGCACCGTGCCTAGTTAAGTCAGTTAAGTCAAGCAGCGCCAGTGATTTCTCCATCTGGTCGATTCAAAGTAGTCGGGGTCTCCCTCTTTTGCGTCCACCTTCGAGGTCTTGATAGAATACCTTTTGCGCTAGAGTGGACAGCGTAATCGTTGCACTTTGATTCGCTTGACCACATTAATGTCGTGGTATAACTCCTATAGCTCATGGTTTATCCGAATCCTGAAGTCGCCGCAAATCTACATATATAAAAATGGTGGCAAAAATGTGTAGTAATTCATCAATTGAGAACGGCTGGGCCGATTTTGCTCAAACTTTTTTTCAGTTGTTCGTTATTGCCGGGAGAAGGTTTATGTGAAAGAAAATTTTGGGAAAATCTTCCGGTAAAGTCGGAAAATCGGAAAATTGGAAAAATCAAAAATTGCCTTTTTGTATGGAATTTTGCGTGCAATTGTTACAGAAAGGCTTTTTAAATAGAAAAATGGAAAATTTTTGTTGAAAAATGCGGAAAATTCCGGAAAAAAGTATTTTTTTTTTTTACGAAATTTTGCATATTATTGTGTGATATAATATGTTATGTTTGGACGATGTAACAGTGAAAAATTTCGGATAATTATTCCGAAATGATTTTCCGAATGGGAAAATAGAAAAATTCTCGGTGGAAAACTCGGAAAATTCAGGAAAAACTCGAAAAATTTGGATTTTTTGGAAACATTTTGCACCGCAAATTGAATTGTTGTATTACATTTTGTGTGTAATTGTTTCGTTGTGGCTTTTCGGTTGGAAAAATAGAAAATTTTGGTTGGAAAATTATGGAAAAATTCCAAAAATTTAAATTTTTGTTCGACGAAATTTTACATTTTATTTTAAGTTTTGATAATTTTGAATGATGTAAATGTGAAAAATTCGGATAATTATTCCGAAATGACTTTTCGAATGGAAAATTAGAAAATTCTTGGTGGAAAACTTGGAAAATTCCGGAAAAAAATCGAAATTTTTTGATTTTTTCGACGAAATTATTCATTGTATCGCTTGATTTGATGATTTTAGGCGACGTAAAGATGAAAAATTCGTTACGATGCTTGAAAAATTTAGGAATATTGTGAAATTTATTATGTTGAAATATTAAATGCAAAATGGTAGAACAATTTTAAAATCTTCTGCATAAGCATAATGCATTGGTCCGTTGTTCAAAACCACATTAAATACAATGCATTATGACGTCCACAAAATCATTATCAGAGCACACAAGAGACCCTCTGGATGCCATGTAAGACAATTCAATGCTCCCACTATAAATGAAGACGCAGTGGTGATTGTTGCGGAGAATGTGGAATTACGCGATATTGTTCTCAAGCTTCGGGATGGTGGACAAGTTGGACGAGATGGCTGACGACATTTTCACAGAGTTCGCACGACAACTTCCAATTTCCATCTTGAAATTATCTTCTGATCATAGACATGTGCTTGCTAATATGTGGCAGTCTACTGTCGAAATTGGAAATACCAGCGCAAAATCGTTCAATGTATGTTGCATTCAATCGCGAATTGCAACAAGAACAAGACTTTGATCGAGTTGAGCTGACTGAAAGAGTCCGAAGAAATGTGGCGCTCTTAACTGCCGAGCAAACGAACGTGTATGATTCAATGATGAAAGTTGTTGACGATGGAACAGAAGCATTTACTTTCTCGATAATGCCGGTTGGACAGCCAAGACATTCGTAATTTCTTTGATTCTGGCAACAATTCGGTCAAGATCGCAATTGAGTTAGCTGTTGCATCCTTTGGTATTGCTTCCACAATCGAACTGCACATTCCGCTTTCTTCTCACGGTTGACAACACAACGTGTAGCGAAATTGTTGCGAGAATTCTTAATCATTATTTAAAATTAATGCACGATGGCGCATAAACGAGCATTGGAGGCATATGACCGAACGATGAAAAATTTTCGTAGTCATTTAACGAGAATGAGGCGACCAACTATTCGACAGAATTTTTGAACTCTCTAGATGTGCCAGTTGTGCATAATTTGCATCTGAAGGTGGGATCGATCATGATCATTGTAATTAAAGTGACGATCATCAAGGGCATATGCAAAGGAGAGGAAGTCCTTATCGCTCGAATCTATTATTCCAAACAATCTTCCCTTCCAATTCTACTCCCCATTCGATTGGCTTTTGCGATAACAATCAATAAATCGTAAGACCAATCATTGGAAATTTGTGGAATCAACCTCGAATTTCCCTGCTTTCCACACGGTCAGCTGTGCGTTGTTTGTTTGGGTGTTGGCAAATAGTCTTCATTGTTTGTTTTTACGCCGGAAACAAATCGAAAAACATTGTATATCAGATCGCTCTTCACAGATTTCGATTAAATACAAGTAAATCAGATTAAAACTTGAACTATCTGTGTTATACTATTATATAAAGGCGTTGCCTTAGGAGCGAGACGAAGTTTGCCGGGTACAAAGTTGTATGGCAGAACAACGTTTGCCGGGTCAGCTAGTGATCTATATGTTTTATGGAATATTTTTCTCTCAGCGTTCAAGAAGATGCGCTTAATACTAACCCATTTTTTTAAATTAGAGAAAACATGTGGCTGTTACATTTACATTAATTGGGTTAATTATTTATATGCGTTGAACTAGAAGGAACAGGACAATACCTTTTACCTTCTGGTACATTCAACACAAATGTACCTATTTTTGGATAAATAATATTTCTTCCATATCTGCCAAACGGTCCTTTGCCACACCCCTTCTGGTATCTCCTATACAAATGACCGAATTTACCTCTGAATTCAGACATATCTTGCGTAAGATGTACGGTTGTGAGAGTTTGAATCAGGAATTAATATGGACTATATCCCCTTTGGTACCTCCAATGCAAAATGACCTATTTTTGGAAAATTAATATTACTCCCATAACATTCAAAAGGACAACTGGAGTATATTTAAATTTGGTCAGTTAATTTATCTAGTAACTAATAGTAGGCAAAACTTAAAAAGACTATATGTAATAGTCAAATATTGAAGTGTGTGGGCGGTGCCTTGTTCCTTTTTGCCAACTTGGTTCCATCTTGGTTATATCTCTATTTTACTGTCAGTTTTCAGGACGATCAAACTATTATAAGGGCTGTGATAACTGTTTCTTTTTAACGGGGCGTGGCACAGCCCACTTCTACTCTGGCTGTAATTCATTCTGTACCAAGAACACGTATCAAATATTAGCTTTATACCTCTTATAGATCAATAGCCCTATAATGTTTTAAGTTTTATACCACGCTCACTAATCCGATCCCGCCCATTTTTTGTTGGATCATAAACTTTGCTTCTAAATGCATCCACACAAATTTCAAAGGCGATTAGAAAATAAGTCCATTAGATTTTGCGGTTTAGAAAATATGGTTCAATGGGCGGGGCGAAGCACAGAGGGGTAAATTCACGATCTGGGCGGCCAAAATTCGATTTCTCAAAAACCAATGTTTCTAATAATTTCCGACTGTAGGGTAAAGAGAACAGAATGCTTAACTAGATTCCGTTATTTTTTCATTTTATTTTGCTTACATTCGTTTTCTACACGCTGTCAAATTTACTTGTTGCTTGTTGTAAATCATTAATTTTAGCAGCCTATGGGAAGGCATGTGTTTAGTTTAAACATTTAAGTAAAATGGAAATTTATAAAGCAGTTTAATATTATTTAATTCACTTAGCTAAATAAAATTATAATTCAAATTCCTACTAGTAAAGCAGCATTGGAAAATATGGTATTTTTGTTAATTTCAATAGGTACCCAAAATCGAACTATGGACGAAAAGTTATGCATCACCACTTATCACCCCTTCAATCTGTGATCTTTAACATCATATCATATTGTTCAGATGAAAAAAAAACTTCCGGGTTTTTGCGGTTTTGTGTTTTATAGCCATTTACCTACTTCGGAAGAATATACCATAATTTCTGCGGTTTTACTGAACCACTTTAGTTAACATACAGGGTGTCCTATATCTCTATTCATTTATAGTTAGAGGGTAACAAGACGAATAAAAAGTTATTGGGAGGCACAGTGGGAAAAAAAGTTTTTTTGGACATTTGAAATTTTAGGCCGCAATTCTTGACCGATTTTCAAAATTTTTACAGATGATGTAACATACTAAGGTATTCGTCTTTTTAAATCAAAAGCAAACCAATTAGCCTACTTGTACACATAAAATTGTATTTTATCAGAAGTTTAAAACTGCATTATTTTGGTACATATGCAAAAAAATTGCACGGCGACCTTCACCGATTTGGCTATTTTTTTACTTTTCCAGGTTGTAAATTAAGTTTTGTTCTAATCGGATAATAATTATGAGCAGGACACCGAGTTAAAGTGTAAAAATAGTGCCTCCACATATTTACTTGCAGTCGAGCCAAATAAAATTGTTTGTCTTAATTTTTTCACTGGGTTTAATTTGCAACATATGTTCACATTAATTGAGGTTAGTTCGTAATTTTTAGGACGCGAAGTCCAAAAAATATTTGACATTAAAGTCAAAAATTATTTTTACATCGACTTTGATAAATTTTAAAAAAATAACGGTAAGGAACTCAGAATAAAAAAAAACGTACATTCTGTGCAGAATTTTGTTTTCAATAATACAAAAAAAGAATTTTGGAAATCGGACAAGAATTTCGGCCTAAAATTTCAAATGTCCAAAAAAACTTTTTTTTCCCACTGTGGGAGGTAGGACTCTAAAATGCAACCTTGTGAAGACATATGAGAAATACTTGGTATCTTAAATTTTTTATAAAAATAAATTTTTGTATAAAAACGGTAGTAACCTCTACCCCCCGAATGTTAACATATTATTAATTTTTACGCCTCACCGCGCCATTTTTTAACATTCTGCTTCAAATAATTTTGGCCGCCCAGATCGTGAATTTACCCCACTGTGCGACGCCTACCTAATATAATATCAAAACAGAAAAAAACCGACCAAACAGCTACATTATGTGAAAATTTCAAAAAGATTGGTCAAGTTGTTTTGAAGTTTATACGGTACTAAAAAATTCAATCAAACATATATACAGATTTGACCTTAGACCTCTTTGGGGCATGGCTAAAAGTCGTCTGATTATGCTCAACACGCTCGAACATAACCGCAAATCCAAATTTGAATTTTCGCTGCCACCCTATTGTACATACTACATATATTTTTTTAAAAGTACACTGAATTCTATCATATTTTAAGTAAGATAAATGGACTCATGGATGAATATGAACTTTATCGACTGATCCTTTTTGGTACCTCCCATACAAAATTATTTATGGTCTAATGTCTCCCTACTCTCTGTATGTGGATTCTAGATATATTCCTGTTTCACACCACTTCAATAAAACTGAAAGCAATTTTTCAATGAACATTCAAATCGATCGCATTGATAACAAAAAGATATATTCAAAAAAAATAACGTTTTCTTTTCCAACCACCCACTGTGCAATGTTCATAGTCCATTGCTCCCGCCGTTGTTAGGGGAATGCCAATAGTTCACAGTTTATCTTGCACAATACCCATTGAGTTGCAATTGCTGTTGCAGTTCCACACACACATACACACATACACAGATTCAATCATTATAATGCCCAGAGGCAATTTACACTTTAGTGGAGTTTTTTTGCTGCCATCAGATTTCAGAAATTATTTCGTTAAGCGCTCTTATTGCATTCAGGCACTTATCTATAGATTATTAAAGTTTTCAAACTCTCAACGGAACATTACTGTGATATTGTCAATACACACTCACACGTACGCACGCACACATACACTCCTACACAAATATGTTGTATGTATGTATGTATGTATGTCTATGAGTGTTTAAGTGCAATATACACGTAGTAATCATACAATATGCCATGGTGACCGGCTATCATTGGGTTCATGTGGGTGCTGGCTGGTCTATGCAGGGATTTTATTCCGGTTGCTTTCTACTTCAAGCGGAATGATTGAATTTTCCTCATATGTTGTGGAGGGGATCATCAGTGACTGTCCGGTAGGTTATTATCAACAGTTTGTATTTGTTCATTAAAATCAAACCATCTCTTGTGATGCTGATGCCGATGATGATGACGGTGATGATGATGATGATGCTGTCGACGTTGACAACGATGATGCAAATGTTGACGACGAGGCCATTTGTGCTGATGCTGGCGTTGATTTCATACTGTGAGAAAATTTAATTATTTCTTTTGAAATTTAGCATTCAGTGCCGAACATTACGACAAAAGCCACTGTGGACTCTTTAAATGCGAGACTGAGACCTGTGGGTGTTAAGTTCTATTTATGTCAGTGCGGCGACGTTTATTGTCTGGAATCAAGTCTGATAATGCAATTGTATCAATATGATTTGTTTTATGGAGAATAGAAGATGTTGCATTCATTTTTAATCTGCTTAATTACGCTCTGCAAATTTTTATTGCATATGAATAGATTGGATTTTTCTTTGTGTTTTTATGTTTTGTGTTTCGGTTTATTAAATTGTGGTTGAGAGAATGGGAGAAATTGACTGGAATGAAGTCCGAGAATTGATACGTAATCCGTTTAAATGTTTGCAAACACATTTTAGGCTATGAATATATTTGATTTTGTTTTTAATTTAATGTTGTGTGTGATTTTACATATTGAGTTGTAAATAATGATGGGATATTTCGGGAATTTCAAAATGTAGATATTGAAAACTGGACCTCTCCGATCCGTACCGCCGTGAAAATCCGTGGCTAACATATGAACCACGGTACAATGCACACATAATGACATACCTTAGCCTTTCAAATAAACAAAGAACTGCGTCAATGTCTCACACACAGCAAATTTTATACCATTGCAACATCGGCCCGTCTTTAATGAAAAGTCTTAGATTACATAGTACAATATTTTTCAGCTCATGATTTGGGACTCAATTCTGAGAACTGCACGTGAAAGTTGCCCCAAAAAGAAGAAGTTCTGCATCATTTGTTTTGTCAACTTACATGCCAAAATAATTTAATATTGATTTGTAGTTAGTAAGTCTGGTATAGGGGAATTTGTCACGTTTTAGGCTCTTTTGTTTGACATAACTCGAGAACCACTAGTCCGATTTAGCTGAAACAAATTTAAAACGAGTACAGAAATTTCAGTCAGGTAAACTGACTGATAAACACCATCACCCAATAATGATTCCTACTACAAGATAATTAACTACCAAATTTAATTATCCTCCGTGTGCCAGTTTAGCAATTAGGGGAGAAATATTAATTTTCCAAACAAGGTCATTTTGTATTGGAGATACCAGAAGGGATGATCCGATATAATCCATATTCATTCCTGATTCAAATTATCATAACCGTTCAACTTACGCAAAATTCGACTGTATTCAGGGTACTTACAAAACAAATATGTATGTAAGACTATGAGGGTGAATTCAGGCATTTTTATGAGAGGTACCAGAAGGCATGCGTCAAATAGTTATGTTTTTAAAGGTTTTGCTTCCTATCACAAGATAAATTAATTGACAAATTTTCATTACCCCCCAAGTGTCCGTTAGGAAGTTATGAGAGAAAAATAAAATTTCCAAAAATAGGTCATTTTGTATGGGAGGTACCAGAAGGCGTGAACCGATGTAGCCCATATTCATTCCTAAGTCTAATTTTCATAAGCGATTATCATACGCAAAATTTGAGTGAATTCAGTGAACTTATGAAAAAGATATGTATGTAAGACTAAGGGGGTGAGTTAGGTCATTTGTATGGGAGGTACCAGAATTTTCTAAGAATTCGCCTCCTATCACAATATAAATTAATCGACCAATTTTCAATACTCCCTAAGTATCCGTTTGGAAGTTATGGGAGGAATATTGATTTTCCAAAAATAGGTCATTTTGTATGGGAGGTACCAGATGGCGTCAACCGATATAGTCCATATTCATACCTGAGTCCAATTTTCATAAGCGAAGATAATACGCAAAATTTGATTGAATTCAGTTTACTTACAAAAAAGATATGTATGTAAAACTATGATGGTCAATTGGGTCATTTGTATGGGAGGTACCAGAAGGGGTGTGGCAATGGTTTCGGTTTTCGTAGTGTTTGTCTACTTTTGCAAGATAAATAGACTGACCAAATTTAAATATCCTATGATCGTCCGTTGGGAAGTTATAAAAGAAATATAAATTATCCAAAAATAGGTAATTTTGTATGGAAGGTACCAAAGGGGTGTGTCAAAGGTTTCGTCTTTCCTAGGGTTTGTCTACTATTGCAAGATAAATAATCGGACCAAATTTAAATATCCTCCAGTAGTCTGTTTGGCAGTTATGAAAAACCAGTAAGAAAGTTTCAGTCGGGCGACCCGAATAACATACACCATCACCCTCAGTAAAATAAAAAAAATTTCTATTATATTGATATTATTACTCCATTTCTAAAGTGGGTGGAGTGGTAAATTTGTATGGGAGGTACTAGAAGGGGCGTGTCTAGATTTCTATGTTTATCCTCCAAAACTTTATCCTGTTATAGCTTTACTATATACAGAGTTTGGGCACGATAGCGTTGGATGTATTGATATTATTACTCCATCTCTGAAGTGGGCGGAAAGGCACATTTGTATGGGAGGCACCATAAGGGGCGCCGCTAAACTTCCAATTTTTTCTCCAAAACTTTATCCTGTTATAACTTAATAAAATACAGAATTGGGGCACGATCGTGTCAAGTGTATTGATATTATTATTCCATCTCTAAAGTGGGCGGAAAGGCACATTTGTATGGGAGGTACCAGAATGGGCGTGTCTAGACTTCCAGATTTTTTCTCCAAAACTTTATCCTGTTATAGATTTACTAAATACAGAATTTGGTCACGATCGCGGTGGGCGATGTGTGTGTGTGGGAGGTACCAGATGGGGCGTTGGTTGACTTCAGTTTTTTTTCTCAAAAACTGCATCCTGCTATAGCTTTACTAAATTAAGAATTAGGGTACGAGCGCGATGGATTTATTGGTACTATTACTCCATATCTAAAGTGGGCGGAAAGGTGAATTTGTATGGGAGGTACCAGAAGGGGCGTGGCTAGACTTCCAATTTTTTTCCAAAGCTTTATCCTGTAATAGCTTTACTAAGTACAGAATTTGGGTACGATCCCGTTGGGTGTATTGATATTATAACTCGATTTCTAAAGTGGGCGGAATGATGTATTTGTATGGGAGGTTCCAGAAGAGGCGGAACCATGTAGCCCATTTGCAATACCGTAAGTAGTTTTGAGGAAATATTAACTCGTGCAAAATTTCAAGACATTTGGTCGCGTCTTTGAAAGTTATCGTGCGAACCAGCCGGACAGCCACCAGACAGACAGATAGATAGACGGACAGACGGACATGGCTCAAATGACTTAACAAGTCATGAATCGAATTTGGTTCTAAGAAACCTAGGGTCTGAAGTGACTCCTTCTATGTGTTACACTTTTGGGTCGTATCGAAAGATACCCTCATCCCTATGGGTGATGGTATAAATATTAATTATTCAAAAATAGGTAATTTTGTATGGGAGGTACCAGAAGGGGTGGGGCTATTCCGCCCATTTGCAATTACATAAGTTCGTTTTGAAAAATATTAACTTAACCTAATTTCCCTTTGCAGCCCATGAATGAGGTATGGGATAGCTTCTGGCGTTGTTGTGAGTTAACACGCTTTCTATTTTTAGATTCACAACTAACGGCACCTACTTGTTTATCGACGAATGCGAACGTCACTGTTTGAGAAGCTCTTACTAGACACGCCGATTGATTCGACACTTAATACTGCGAAGTTGCTGTCAACAACATTCGAGGGGAGCCGACAATGAAAGAACAATTTTTTTTAAGATGACTGGAGCCAGGTTTGAACCTGCGATCTCCCGCATGGTAGCCGCGTGTTCTAACCACTATGCTACTAATACTGGTAAATTTTCATACCGATCCGTTTAGGTTTACTCGAGTTATCCTGCTGACCAGCCATCCAGCCAGTCAGCCAGACAGACGGACATAGCTCAATCGTCTTAAAAAGTTCTGAAAAGAATTTGGTCTTAAGATACTTGGGGTTTAACTAGTCTCCTTTAATGCGTTACACTTTTTTTCGTATCAAATGATATACACCCTCATCCCTAAGGGTGATGGTATAATAATTAAGAATTACAATTCCTTTAATCTGCTTATATAACGTTTCCGTACATAAGCAACAGTTTCACTTTTCCATTTATCAAATGATTTTGAACTGGGTTTATTTTGTAGCAGTTGCAATAAAACTGTTGTACGTACTCATGCACCACATAAAAACAATATAACAAAAAAGCCTGAAACGTGACAAATTCCCCTACTAACTTTAAGTCGATATTATGGCATGTAACTTTACAAAACGAATGATGCAGAACTTTTTCTTTTTGGGGCTACTTTCACGTGCAGTTCTCTGAATTGAGTCCCAATTGTGTCCCCATGTGTTGTACTGTGTTATGTTATGGAAATCGTTCATTTTCAAATCTAACTCTTTAAGTCATTGTCAAGGAGCTTCAGAATTAGAAATGGCACTAAACTACTTTAGAAAATCATGTCCAATCGAATTGTATCACATATTATTCCATTGCTTATTCTCAACCTTAAGGCTATTAATTAAAAGTTTCCTTTTGCAATCATCATCATCACTGCGACGCCTGACGCCTTTCTTCAGTTTTGTTACCATCACAAACACGTTAGAATATTTAATTTAAACACAATTCATTTTAAAAAAACTTATCAGCTTTTATGTTATAATACACACTCTTGGACGCGTCATATGGGATTGGAACCACAACCATAGCGTAAGACCAAGCCGCATGTACTAGTAACCACTTCTCCTTAAAATGTCCATTGCTAGCCATCGCAGGGCAAACTTCCGTCTTGCGGTTGTTGTTATTTCTTCTTAGACATTAACCGATTTAAGTAACTTAATGGCCACATTTATTTTATTACATTTCTGGGGATACAACGAACACTAAAAAGCACCCGTACAAAAGGATACAGAGGAAGGACAACAAAACCAGAAGTGAATGTATGTATTTCGCTAGAAAGAGGATATTGTCTTTGCGATAATAACAACAGCAACAGCAAGAACAGAGAGTGTTCAACCGCAGACACATTGTAACGACGACATGTTTCAAAGCATGTAAACTGGTTACATATATGCAATACACATATATACATAAGTATAAGTATTACTGGGTTACAACACTTTCTGCATCTGTAACAATATTATAAAAATACCGATAATGTTTTTGTACATCGATTTATATCGGATTTTTGTTTGTTGTGGTTACTGCTGTTGCAGTTTCTTTTCGTTACATATTCCGGCTTTTTATTAACCATAAAAGATACTAAAAACCACAAAGAAGTACATACAGACACAGTGGCGACTGTTAGGAAGGCCTTGCCAGATAGGGGCCCGTGTGAATTTTTGCAGGCTTTTTTAAGAAAAATTTGGTAGGCACAAAAATTTAACTCATTACACAGCATCTTAAAAAAGATCTTAAAAAGGTCTTTGTGGAAGAAGTACCTGTAGTATCTGTCAGACCTGTTTTGGAAAAGGTAAATGGGAGACCTGGATACGCTATACCAATATAACTTATTTAAAAGCAAAGTTATGAATTAACAGTGTTTCGGTCCTGCCTATTCCGCCGAGAAAATAAGTGAAGACCTCAACAACAACGGACAGAAATTAGGGCAAAACTATTGGTAACTTACTTCTTTTGCATCCCATGCTGTGGACAAGATCGAGGGGCCGCCTATGAAGGAAATGCAGATGGCTGTGACAGAAATGTCTTATTGGCAAACTTAATACACTATTGGGTAAATTTTTCCTTATCCTTGGCAACAGGGTGTTTAATAACACAGTACAACACATGATTTAGGGACGCAATTTTGAAAATTGCACGTGAAAGTACTTACTTACTTAGCTGGCACTTCTTTGCAATCCCATTGTATTATATACCGCACGTAGAAAAATATTATAAGCGCCTCGATCTTTAGCCCTTTTTCTCCAGTTAGTCACACCAAGTTCTGTAAGTTTCTCAGTAACCTGGTCTTTCCAACGGATATTTGGTCGTCCTCTTCTGCGCCGTTCATCGAGTTCATTGTCGAAGACTTTTCGAGCTGGAGCATTTTCTTCTATGCGTACATCATGACCTAGCCAACGCAATTGCTGCACCTTAATACGTCTGACCACGTCAATGACGGTATACAGCTCGTACAGCTCATGATTCATACGACGCCGATACTTTTCGTTAACGATGATGGAGTCTTTTCTCTTGAATACCGCCAGAACCGATTCATCCGCTTGTGCCATAACCCAGGATTCTGAACCGTACATTAAGACAGGTAGAACCAGTATCTGGTATAGCTGGATTTTTGTTCGTCAAGAGAGGGCTCTGTCATTGAATCGCTTGCTTAGTCTGTAATAGCATTTATTAGCAAGCAGGATTCTTCTCCGGATTTCGAGGCTGACATTATTTTTTTTTTGTTGATAAAAAACATAAACATCACACAACCTCACTTACGAAAACAGTAACAACACAATATTACAGACAAGTAGTTTAGCAACCACTCTCCTATGCTATCGGTAGAGTACTGTTTTTTACCACGTTCTTTCTGTTTTGTTTATCTTTTCTTATTATAAAGATGTAACTCTTTCCTAAATTCTCGATGTCTGCTTTATAGTTGATGCGTTGTGTTGTTGGTGTGATGAGAATATGTAGCATCTCTAGCGTTAGACGTTTGTCGTTTGTTGTAGTTGCTCGAAATTATAGTTGTCAACGTAAGCGCAGTGTCCCAAACGAGTAGATTCTTTGTTCGTTGAAACTAATAACTTCGTTTTGTCCTCGTTCACTGTTAGACCCAATTTTGCTGATTTCTTCTGTATACCTGAGAAGGCTGCAGTCACATCCCGCAGTTTTCGACCGATGATGTCTAAGTCGTCAGCGTACGCGAGTAGCATGTATGTGGTTTTGTTGTATATAGTGCCACTCGTGTTTTCTGCAGCTTTTCTCATTATCATCTCCATAACAATGATGAAGAGATCACACAATAGGCCGTCGCCTTGTTTTAGGCCTCGTCTGGTGTAGAATGGCTCCGCAAAGTCCTTGCCAATCTTTACTGATGACTTCGAGTCAGTCAGCGTCATTCCGCAAAGGCGTATCAGCTTCGCTGGAATACCAAACTCAGCCATGGCATCGAGTAATTTCTGCCGTATAGGTCTGTCGGAGGCTGCTTTATAGTCGACGTGTCGATTTGTTTTTATTGGATCTTTTCCAGGATTTTCCGAAGTGTGAATATCTGGTCAGTTGTTGATTTACCAGGTCTAAACCCACAGTGATAATGCACAATCAGGTTGGATAACACTGGATTTAGTCTTTAACATAGCACACTCGACAGGACCTTACATGCGATAGGTAAAAGGCTGATCCCGCGTTAGTTGGAGCACACACTTGGATGACATTTTTTCTGCACAAGACATAATACGCTTAGGTTTCAATCGTCGGTCATGCACTCTTTAAGCCAAACTGTGCGTAGGAGCTGGTGCATGCTGGTTATCTGCTCCTCACCACCGGACCTAAAGAGCTCTGCCGGAAGTACGTCGGCACCGGCTGCTTCTTACATCGGTTTGACTTGGTGGTGGGCAATCTGAGCCGTCGTCGACAATTGGCGTGATACCTTTACGTGTGCTGCCTTCTGGAACCAGCAGTTGCTGGAAGTGTTCTCTCCATATATACAGCACACTCTGCGTATCTGTGACCGGATTTCCATCCTTGTCTATACAGGAGGGGATCCCATTACCGTAGCTATTTGCTTTTACTTCCTGGTAAAATTTTCGGGCTTCACCTCTATCCCTGTATCGCTCCATATCCTCGTTCTCCTGTTCCTTCATTTGACATTTTTTTTCGCTTAAATAGCTGTCTGACTGTCTTACTGGCTCCTGGTGCCGTTCCTTAACAGCCCGGGTTAAAATTAGCTGTAGCGTTGCCCTTTAAGCAGCATCCTGTTCCTCAGACGCTATGCGACATTCTTCATCGTACCAGAATACGTCGGAGCGCAGCTTTTCATACCCTAGCACGGTTGTTGCGGCGGTTGCCATGGAATGCGCAATGTGCTGCCACTGTGTATCGGGCACGACAGAAGTAGAAGTTGGAGAGCTGGTTGGAGTAGGCAGTGGCTATCTCTGGGGTTTGCAGCTTCGCGATGTCCAGCTTTCTTTATGTTTGGTTACGTGCGTTTTTCGCTCTGCTCAATCTTGTGCGCACCTTGGCTGCAACCAGATAATGATCCGAGCCAATATTAGCACCACGGATCACACGCACGTCTATGACACTAGATGCTTGCCTGCCATCAATTACCACATGATCAATGCGATTTTTGGTGTTTTGATCGGGGGATAGCCAAGTTGTCTTGTGGTGGTGGAATCTGGTTCCACTCACATCCATGTTCCTCCCCGTTGCGGAGCTAACCAGCCTAAACCCGTTGTCTGACGTGTGGGTATGCAGGCTCAACTTACCGATCGATGGACCAAGATCACCTTCCCTTCCTATTTTTGCAGAACAATTTTAATGTCGTGACCAGGGCAGCGATCGTATGTTTCCTCTAGGCGCTCGTAAAATGCATATTTAATCTCGTCGTCTTTATCTTCCGTCGGGGAAATATTTCGCCTTGATGCGGATTGAATCGCGAGACAAGATGTCTGAGTCTCTCGCCAACTACAAATCCACACGCAGACTCGTACTTTTCGGCATGGGAGCTGTAATAGGCCGTGGCATAGTGGTTAGAACACGCGGCTTCCATGTGGGAGATCGCAGGTTCAAACTTGAGTCCAGTCATCTTAAAAAAAAAATGTTTCTTTCGTTGTCGGATGTTGTTGACAGCAACTTCGCAGTATTAAGTGTCGAGTCAATCGGCGTGTCTTGTAAGAGCTTCTCAAACAGTGACGTTCGCATTCGTCAATAAACAAGTAGGTGCCATTAGTTGTGAATCTAAATATAGAAAGCGTGTTAATTTACAACAACGCGAGAAGCTATCCCATACCTCATTCATGGGGTGCAAAGGGAAATTAAGTAAGCTGTAATAGATGTCGCAATTTTTATGTCGCGAGCATTCTTGTCTTGTCCATCTCATCTCCTGGATGGCGGTGATGTCAGCCTTATATTTTTCGAGGACATCCGCCAGACGGATAGTGGCACCTTCTCTATAGAGAGTACGAACGTTCCAGGTGCATATTCTTAAATCATGGTCCCTATTTCCTTTGCGAGGGTCGTCAACATTTGGGGGGTTCCGTTTGTTACTTTTTCTTTGTCGTGTTTCCATAGCCAGTAAAGGGCCTGGAGGCGGCTGGCTAGCCCAACCATCGGGGTTGCTATCAGCCGCTATTCATGATAAAAAATATTACGAACACCGTTGCCCAGGTGCCACCACGAAGGAGGTTGTGAATCGGCTTGAGATGTCAGATTCACTTTACATCCCCAACGGCACCCAGGTCTATATGATAAAACTTTATTTTCTAAATTAATGTGTGTCACCGCAACCGTTGCGGAAGAAGCTGTGGCACTTTAATATCTGGTTTGTAGCCAACATCGAGGCTACCGGTTCAGCAAACGATCGTGACCTTATGTCATAAAAGGAACGCCACAGCGGACGAACATCGCCCCTGTATGTGAAAGTGTGCCGGAGAAACTAAGGCAATGAACTCATC
Source organism: Muscina levida (assembly GCA_964034835.1). Taxonomy (NCBI): domain Eukaryota; kingdom Metazoa; phylum Arthropoda; class Insecta; order Diptera; family Muscidae; genus Muscina; species Muscina levida. Next base: position 114,946,353 of record OZ035880.1, read on the forward strand.
GCCGTGTACAATAACACAATCTTTTGAAGACTTGGCAAAAAGCCACTAACCCAGGAGCTCAAAGATAATAACCGTGACCACGCAGCTTGTTTGCTGACTAAACCGTGGACCATTTGGAGGACAACATAATTTAAGCAAAAAATCATCTTTAGATACTAGATCCATTTTTTGATGAATAACTGTGTTGTACGATATAAAAACCATGTCAGCGACATAGTATTTATAGCCTGTAATGGTTCAAGTTTAACTCAATGAGCTCACGAAATTAACTATTTTCGGCTTTCGTCTACTTTTAGTGGGTGTCAAGTGAAGACTAATCGACGCAGTTTTGTCAAAATGTTTATATATTTAATAAAGAGACTATAGGGAACAGGAGTAGTTAGTTAGAAAAGTCACTGTATTTTCAAATCACCCTCGTAGCGCGATCTTCTGTGGCGACCATGACATTTACTATTATCAGCGTTTTCAGTTGCCGTGAAGTATTTGTGTTGAGAATCAAGTTTCACGTTGCAATTCCACCACATATTATTTCCGCAATGATAAGCTTTATATTCGTAATAAATCTGCTACAAAGTGGTAAAGTACTCTCAACTGCTTATCTGTAGTTTTTGACTGCCGGTATATATCGTACAAGGCATATACTCAGGCATATCTACATATCTACCACAACAATGTTAAATGTTTTATACTCTTTTTTTGTATCGGTGATAATACAATCGTTTTTAACAATTGTTTCCTGCCACCCACGCCATCCCTGTGGTTCTTTGGGTCCCTTTACGCTCCCACACTAAGTCCTGGTGGGTATTACATTGGGTAATGGTGTCATTTTTGGGTTTATCTTTTATAGCAAAATGTGTTGTTTGTGTTGTATTCTTTACTCGTAAGAGTTAACATGAAAATGTTTTCACATCCATGGATTAATACAAAAATCCACACGCTTGCACACACACACACAGTCACTTGCACACACATGTAAACTGTTGATGTCAGGTTCAGGACCATTGAAGGTGCCTTCGTGTACGGCAGCGCTCATGCGGAACCTGTTAAAATTCTCTAGAGGTTTTATCATGTGTAAACGATTTACAACAACACAATTATAATAATATTACAACAACTATGAAATGTAATGGCAGATGATAATAATGTAACTGCAATTTAATAAAGACGGCAGTCGGAAATGTGAATGTTTGTGTTCGTGCTTAAAATTGTTCAACAACGAATTTAAAAGTGTTTCTTTATAAAATCGTATATTTGTGTAGGAGGGAGTAAAATGTATAGACTTAAGGAATTGTGGCGTTGCGAAAACCATTTCTTGTGGAAGTGAAATAAAAATTCTATGTGTTGGAAATTGGGTCTTACATATACAAAGTTTGAGATTCATAACGTATAGATAAGTTGTGAAGCTTTATCTTAGATATCATTGGACAAAAACTGTCTGTTCTAGCGATTACAGTCGTGCCTTAAGAGCTATCCACTTCGACTAACTCTGTGTTTGAACATTAACTTTCACAAATATCTTCGAATAGTCGAAGATATTTACTAGAGTATCCAATTAATCGGGTTTAGGTTTTGTTCGATTAAAAAATTAATCGATTTTGGGATTTTTAATTTGCTCGGTTAATCGATTAAGGTTTTTAAATTGCTCGAATAATTCGATTAATCGAATAAGTCGAATAACTCGAATAATTTCTGTATATCTGTATACCTTACGTGAAAAATAAACAAATTTAATGTGGGCGTTAAATTTTATTAATTAAAAAAACATAAAAATAATATTAAAACATAAAAGCAAACGTAAAATAATAATTCATGTGAACTCAAAACCGTTTAATAAAAATAATAATTAATTAGGTACATACAAAATGAGATCTTTTTTATTTTAAAAGTTTTTAGTCACATCTTCTAAAATAATCTTTAAAAATTAAAATGCAATTAATATGTTTGGCTTTTAGTCGATTTTTTTGTTTCGTTTTAATGAAGCTTGCCTTGAAAACACCCTTTCACCTTAAGTAGATGTTGGTGAAACTGAAAATATTGCATTGAAAAGTATTTCTAGTTTTTCTACTATTTTTTTGTATTATATAGATACAGAAAATTATCAGTTATAATACAGGCTACATTCGATTTTTTAAAATTTGAATACTTTTTATAGTATCGTTCAATATCAGTAAAAGATTACTTTCATTGATATCAATTATTTCCTCTTCTTCTTCCAACACAATATCATCATCTGATATATTTTGATTAGCTTCAATGTGAAATATCCGATCATACATTTTCGAGGCAAAGTCTATTGTTTCCGTTTTGGAGCTATATTTTAAAAAGTTATCATTTATGGGGAATGTTCCCGAGTTAAGGTATAAAACAAGTGTGTTAAGTACTTTTATTCGTCTATCATTTATTCTAGACTTAAGGTGGACAGTCAAATCCTTTGAAAACGAATTATTTGCCTATATAATAAGTTAAATCGATTAATCGGTTTAAATTGATCGATTATTCGTTAATCGAAATTTACTATTTTTCCTTAATCGAAAATTTATTCGAAAAAAATTCTTCGATTAATCGAACAACGATTAATCGATTGGATACTCTAATATTTACCTTATTAGTAAAGTAAAGGAAACTTTATTCCAATACGATTATAACCCAAATACTGTGAGTGTTTGACCTTCGCTTTGCAACGAATACTAGTGCGTATTCATTAACGGCGTATGGGACATTTAAGGTTACCCACATTTACATTAATGGATTTTAAACTCATCGATCATAAAACCTATTCAAATGTTAATTTCTTTTAACCTCGTCATCATCGCCAACAAATCCACTAGATTTACATACATACATACGTTTGAATAATCATGCTGTCAATATATAAAGACGTCCGTCCGTTCGTTCTTTCGTTGGCATTAATTGTATACCTGTATGCAAAATTAATTGATGTTAAATATCACGGCACAAAGGTCAAGAGAACATTTGCAAGTTACGCAAAAAATTCCCAAGACCTATAAAAATGTAATTAATAATTTCTGTATGACCAACACCGACACTGCCATTGTGTATTTTTATACTCATTGTCGCATATCTTAATCGTTATATGTATTTATATCAGCCACACAAAAGAAAGTCGAGTACTCGTACGACGCCAACGCAGGTATTAAGGAAGTCTAATTATAAAACATTTTCCTTTTTTTGCCATTGAATTTATTAGTTCCTGCCATCGTTGCGAAAAAAAATAATGCGTAAGTAAGACAATTTAAATTTATTGAACGTAACTAGATATTGTTGATATACATAAATGTTATATATAGGGATGGGGTGGTACGATGTAAGCGAAATAAGATGATTGGCATCGTTAAGAATAGGTATAGGAATTAGAATTAATCTAATATACAGTGTACGAAATATTTGCTGTTGTTATATCCTCACCCTACGGGTAGAAGGCTATTTATCATTTGATATGACCCAGAAGTGTAACACATAGAAGGAGTCACTATGGACACTAGGGTTCTTTAAACCAAATTCAATTCAAGACTTCTTAAGCCGTTTGAGCCAAGGCCTTTCGAAGGACGTTACCATTTGTTTTGAAACTTTGCGTGGGTTAATATTTCTCTAAAACTACTTACGTTATTGCAAATGGCCTACATGGCCACCATACAAATGTACCATTCCGCCCACTTTAGACATCGTGTAATAATATCAATACACCCAACGCGATAGTGCTTAAATCCTTTTTTTTGTTAAGCTATTATAGAATAAGGTTTTGATGAACAATTGGAAGTCTAGCCACAGCTCTTCTGGTACCTCCCATTCAAATGTACCATTCCACCCACATTGGAAATCGAGTAATAATATCATTACAACCAACGCGATCGTACCCAAATCATATGTTTTGTTAAGCTATAACAGGAAAACGCTTAGGAGAAAAAATTTGAGGTCCAGCAGCGCCTTTGGTACCTCCCCGAAATTTGTATACTTTTGAATTTTATGTTTTTACTGAGGGTGGGGGTATGTGTAAGTCGGTTTACCCGACTGAAACTTTTTTATCCCGACCCGACTGAAACTTTTTTATTTGAATCTATTACTATCGACTCGAGTTTTTGAACCATCCTTCCGTCAGGACATACGAACATGGCTCAATTTGTATTACATAGCCCTACAAAGAATATTGCCTTAAGATATCTGTGTCCAATTTACGTCACCTTTTCAAAATCAATTGGTTATAATCATTCTGTCGCCACGGGCGAAGGTATGAACCATTTGCTGCATTTAGATAGGTTGAAAGGAAAGCTGGTCGGCGCTATCAGCCAGCTGAGACGTGGGCTTGGGAACGACTGAGGTGTTAGTAGACGAGTTGTCCGTACTGTTTATCAGGGACTCTTTGTTGCTATAGCAGCATATGGTTCGTCTGTGTGGTACGAGATAGTGAATACTGCTTTCGAATACAGTAAGACCCTCTCTTGTCAGAAAGTCGTATTATTGACTTCCCAGCGGTAAAAATACCCATTACTTAATCGCTGATGTCAGCTATATTCTCTTGCTTATATTTCCCCTTAAATTTAGCATAGGAGTGTTATAGGTCTTTTAATCGGTGCGCTCTCGCTTACAAAGTAAGCGACAATGTCAGTAAGTGTCATTTCAGTTACAATTCCCTTATAAGCAGAGTTTTAAGCGATCTTGATGACACACTTGATTACGAAGTAAGTGACGATGTCAGTAGGTAACGTTTCAATCGGAGTTATAATAAGTGGACGATATTTTTTACATTACACACGCGTGACATTCTATGTACTTAGATCACTCGCTTACAATGTCATAGTGATGTCATGGATTACTAAATATGTACTTTGTTTTATTTATCGCTGGTTTGTTTAAGCAGGCCCAGCGGTAAAAGTACCCACATACTTATGGATTACTAAATAATTACTTTTTTTCATAGAAGTGACATAGGTCGTTTAATCGGGGAACACTCGCTTACAAAGTAAGCGACAATGTAAGTAAGTGCAACTCCAGTTAATGTCCTTTGCTGTGTTAATGTCTTTTGCTATCATACCCAATTTGGTATCTTTTGGCTGGAAGAAACAGCCAATAATTCCGGTAACTTGCTTCCAAAATTCTCGACTCCTATACCATTTCTATCCAGGGGAGTGGGCGCTGACAATCGCACTGTAATATTCCCAGAGTATTTAGCGCACCATGAGTAAGGCCTTCATAGCAAGACTCATGTTAAATTCTCGTCGACTCAGTAACTTTTGCTATTGACGATGGCAGCCGCAACATCGTCGTTTTTAGAAAATGTATGGACCAAAGACCCCGACGTAACTTTTTGTGAATGAATTGCCAGTTATGCTTATTAACAAAGCCATTTATTGAAAAATGGGCCTCTCCTCAAAGACACATTTGGAGTCCTCTTTCAAATACAAGGTGGACCAAAAGAAGTCATTCGATGTTGTGTGGCTCTCATTTTTTTCTAAATGAAAACTTTGATTACGTTTTTTGATTATGTTTATTTGAATTTTTAGAATTTTATTTGTTAAGTCAAGAAGATGATATCTGCCAAAAATCCCACAAAAAAGTCTGGAACGGACAAAAATGAGAGCATATTTCAATAGGATGACTTCTTTTGGCACAACTTGTAGTACGAAACCCTGTCAACAAACTAACGGCGTTTTCTGACGTCATTAAATTTGAGCTTCTAGGCCAGTAGGGAGTTTGTTTGAGAGGTGGATGTTACTGTTACCTTCTCATGTCCATTTTGTCTCAATAAATTTTTACTAAAATGTCGAATGCAGAAATGGATTGTTTACATAAGCTGAAATGCGTTTTCAATCCCCAAAAAGGGGTAGTTTTGTATAGGAGTTTGGAATAGACATACAGCCACCCTCAAAAAGGGGAGTTTGTATGAAAGGTGGGATAAGTTTTTGTACAATATTGCTCATCTTAGAACTTTACCCCGACTTATAGAATAGAAGCTTGCAATTTTTAGCTGATCTTTCTCATCTTAATATTTAAAAATTTGCTTACGGGATATATTAAATTTCAGCTCAAAGTTCTTAAACTACAGCTGTAATCGCAGGGGCAGGCAGACGGACACCCCGCATATTGATCATCGTGAAACTCCACTTAGAGAATAGAAGTTTTCATAAAAAACTTCAGGTTGATAGATCTTTACCTTCGGTTACAGCCGTAGGGACAAACAGACTAACACTCCCAAAGAGTGGGAATTTGTATGAGAGTTGAGAAATGTTTTTGTCTGATCTTTCTAATCTTAAAACATTTTAGTTTCCCTGCGAGAATAGAAGTTTGTATACCAAATATCAGCTTGATTGCTCTTGCACTATGTCTGTAAACGCGGCAACACGGAAACGGACACCCTCAAAAAGGGGAGTTTGTATTGGAGGTGGGTGTAGTTCTTGTCCGATCTTGATCATCTTGGACCGTTACGTTCGCTTAGAGAATAGTGGTTGGCATAACAAACTTCAGGTTAACAGCTCTTAAACTACTGCTATAAACGTGGGAACTGGCAAACAGACACCCAAAAAAAGGGCAGTTTGTATGGGGGGTGGGTGTAGTTCTTGTCTGATCTTGAAAAGAATCTAGAAAATGGTAGTTGGCAAATCAAACTTCAGGTTGATACTTTAGTTTGATGATCAGAATTAAACCTTTGCTTAGAGGACAGAAGCTTGTATACCAAATTTCATCTTGATAGCTCTAAAACTATGGCTGTAATCGCGGGGACAGACAGACGCAAACCCCTATAAAGAGGAGTTTGTATGGGAAATGGGTCATCTTGAAACGCAACTTCCGCTTAAAGAATAGAAGCTTGTATACCAAGTTTTAGATCGACAGCTCTTTAACTAAGGAAGTAATCGTGAGGACAGGCTTACGGACACCCCAAAAAGGTTGAGTTTGTATGGTAGGTGGGAGTTATTATTGTTCAATATTGATCTTCTCAGAATATAAACACATAAACTCCGCTTAGAGGACAGAAGTTTGTCCACCAAATTTCATCTTAAGAGCTCTTAATATATGGCTAAAATCGCGGGGAAACCCGGGCGGACTCCCCAAAGGAGTAAATTGTATCAAAGGTGGAATAAGTTTTTGCCCGATCTTGGTCACCTTAGGTCTTAACCTTCGCTTAGAGGATAGAAGCTTGCGCGTCATGTTTCAGTACGATAGTTTTTAGACTATGTTTGAAATCGCGTGTACAGGCAGACTAACATACCCAAAAGGGGGGGAGGGGGGTTTGGATCTTGGTCATCTTGAAACGCAACTTCATCATAGAGAATAGAAGCTTGTATACCCGGCTTCAGCTCGATAGCTCTTAACTAAGGATGTAATCGCATGGACAGACATACTCATACCCTCAAAGAAGGAAGTTTGAATGGTTTACACGCTTGCAGACTTAGACTTACACAATAGGACCTACAGTTTATAGACGAATCCGAATGTCAGCGGTTTGAGAAGCTTTTAACGATACCGATAGAGTCGACTACACAGAAGTTGCTGTCGACAACATCAAAGGAATTTAGATGACTATGACAGGGATTAAACCCTAGTCTGCCGCACAATAAAGGACAAGGGAGCCTAAAATTGTATTTGTAAATCATTAATGCGGCAAATGCTTAGCGCTAATTTGCAAATATAAGAAAAGTTATTACGGAAAAGTTCTTAATTTCTAAAGAAAATAACACCGGCGCTAAATTTCTAAACGTAGTTATGGTCTGCTACAAATTTGTTCATTTTAATTTTCCTAATTAAAATAATACTTTTTCTCCGGCCAATACACAAACTTTAATTTTCTGCCAAAATTATCTTGCTCCGTCCAAATTCACTAGAATTTTCCAATATTTTCCTTTATGTTCGCTTTCTTTCATGAGTTCACATTCAAGCAAACTAAAGTCATTTAGAATTCATTAGGATAGATATCATAAAAATGAAGACATTGATAGCATACGAACAAGGAAACACGCAATATTGAGAACACACACACACACACATACACATAAAACAGTAGCTGGCAAACATTTTATTGTTATTTTAATGTCAATATAAAACAATAGAATTCTAGTGCAGGCAGGAAGCTTCCCTTTTTTTTCGTCCTCTCCCCTTAAGCAAAGGAGTTTCCACCCAAACACAGAGTAACAAAAACAATCAATTCGTTTCGTATCGTTGGGTTGTGGTTGTTGTTACCGATGTCGTTAACATTACGAGACATTTATAAATGTCTCTGGAAATGTGTTGATAAATCGTTGTCTAACCTTAACGTATTTTACACACACACACGCACACGAACACGCGCATACACGCACACCCATCCTCCCCATTCCCCATAAGACCTAGGGAAAACGCAAGGCATCCTTTGCTCTCTCTTTCATACAACATTCACATCGTGTTTGTTGTTGAACAGATCTATAAAATAATTTTACATTTATTACATTATTTGTCTACGACAAGAAACGAACTGTAAACGGAACAAACGGTAAAATGAACGTCTTTTATTTGCTTCTGCTCCTGCTCTTGACATGGAGCGCAGTCGACGGAGTAACCTTGAAAAAATCTAATAAGACAAATAGATGTGTCGGGTTGGCGGCTGCCGTTCCTTGTACTCGCACACACCGTTAGTTACACCGTTGGCGTATGATTAATATAATTGCAAAAGACCTGAGAGCGAGTTACCCTTAATGGCATTTTAAATGTTAATGACTTTTTGGGTAAACGCAATTTGGTATTGTTTTGTTGGTTAATTTTGGAATGTTAGAACAAATCTGTGTGCCGGGTGCGCAATTTCAAATGGGCAATAATGTGAGATTGGCGGTCAGTAAATGACAATTTATCAAATTGAATTAGTTGTATTGTGGGTGGTTGGGTATATCCTTAAAGAGTTGTCGTCGCTAGTTGGCAGAGGCGATTTGGGGTTAATTTGTATATGAAGATAGGTTGGCATGATTTATATTAATTTTAGGGGGATTTCATTTAACTATAAAATATATTAAGAGCATTGTTCTGGCGACTTAAGCAAAGCGAATAATGTAAAGTTACATTATACAATTGTTTAAGATTTTCCACATTGGCTAGCCTTATTCTCCGTTTAATTTCTTGGCTGACATTATTTTTCTTGTTGACGGAAGATCCGAGGTAGGTAAATTCGTCGACTAACTCAAAACAATAATTGTCAACGTTCACGGTGCGTCCCCATCGAGGGGACTCTTTGTTCGTCGAAATCATTATTTTTATTTTGTCCTCGTTGACCGCTAAACCCATTTTTGCTGACTCCTTTTCTAGTAATGAGAAAACTGCAGTAACATCCCGCAGATTTCGGCCAATGATGTCTATATCATCGGTATAGGCTAGTGGCATGTGGAATATTGTGCCAGACATGTTGACACCAGCCTTTCTCATCACCTTCTCCATAACTATATTAAATAGTGTACAGGACAGGCTATCGCCCTGCCTGAGACCTCTTTCCGTGTTGAATGGTTCAGACTGATCCTTACCAATCTTAACCGAGGATTTGTTGTTGTCTAAGGTACATTTCCAAAGTCGAATCAGCTTTGCAGGAATACCAAACTCAGACATGGCCTCATAAGGCCTATTTCTTATCGGAGAGTCGAAGGCAGCTTTGTAGTCGACAAAGAGGTGGTAGATGTCGATCTGCTTTTAATGGGTTTTTTTCTCCAGGATTTGTCGTAAGGTGAATATTTGATCCTTCGTAGATTTGCCAGGTCTAAAGCCGCACTGATATGGTCCAAGTAGCTTTTCTACAATTGGCTTGATACGTTCACACAATATGCTTGAAAGGACCTTGTACGCAATTGGTAATAGGCTTATTCCACGGTAGTTCTTACATTCACTACGATCTCCTTTCTTGTATATGGGACATAACAGACTGAGACTCCAATCACCGAGCATGCTCTCCTCTTGTCAGATGTTCTCCGTGAGCTGATGCATGCTCCTAATCAGCTCCTCACCGCCAGCCTTAAACAATTCAGCAGGAAGTCCATTGGCTCCAGCAGCTTTGTTGTTTTTAAGGCGGGAGATTGCCACACGTATCTCGCTCTGGCTCGGAGGCGGACAATAAACACCATCGTCATGGATTGGAGCGGGGCTTTCTGGAGTGGTGTCTGCATCCAATAAATATTTAAAATAATTTCTCCATATCCTCAGAACGTTAGACGGGTCTGCCACTAGCTGACCAACGCTGTCCTTGCATGAGGGTAACCCTGTTCTACGCATTCTCGCCTTAACTCTCTTGTAGAATTTTCGGGCTTCCCCTCTGCTTCGGAGCAACTCTGTGCACTCATCCTGCCTCTTCTTCAGCTCCTTTTTATTCCGTCTAAAAAGACGAGTTGCCTGTCGTCTCTTCTCCCTGTGCCGTTCACGAACAGCTCGCGTTGCCATTGGCTGCAGTTTCGCCCTATATGCAGCAACCGTCTCTCTCGTGGCATTGCGACATTCATCGTACCAGGCATCTTCTTGAAACGGCTTTGAGTACCCAAGTACGCTTCTTGCAGCCCGTTCTAAGGAGTCGGCTATATTTTGCCACTGCGAGGTTATATTATCAGGGGTTGGAGCATTCCGCAGCAGTTGAGTTAGGTGGTTGGAGTAGGCGTCCGCTACCTCTGTGGTGGTCCGAAGTTTACCGATGTCCATGCTTAGCCTTGTGAGTACCTTAACTGCGGTAAGGAAGTGATCGGAGTCAATGTTCGCACCCCTTATCTCTCGTACGTCCAGAACACTCGATGCGTGCCTTCCATCGACTACCACATGATCTATTTGATTCCTCGTCAACTGCGGTCTCCCAGCCTATTTTAGCATTAAAATGGCCTAGTACAATTTTGATGTCATGGCTGGGGCTACGGTCATTTACATTTTCTAGGCTCTCGTAGAACTCGCCTTTGTCCTCATCGCTTTTCTCTTCTGTCGGAGCATGGGCACATATAAGTGTTATGTGGAAAAACTTAGTTTTGACTCTTATAGTGGCTATACGTTCACACACCGGGTTGAACCTTGAGACTAGGTGTCGAAGTCTCTTGCCAACCACAAATCCACATCCAAACTCGTACTTGTCCGCATGGCCACTTTAGTAGATGTCGCACGTCTTCATGCGCAAGCACCCGTGTCCCGTCCACCGGATTTCCTGTAAAGCGGTTGTGTCAGCCTTGTATTCTTCGAGGACTTCCGCCAGTTGGATAGAGGCACCTGGACTATACAGTGTTCTAACATTCCAGGTGCATATCCTCAAATCATGGTCCTTAATTCGTCTACATTTTGGGGGGTCCTTTTTATTCTTTTCTTACTTCTTTTCATTGCAATCGGTTATACGTCAGTGGCGGGTTGCAAGCCCAGCGCACCACGTCGCAGTTTTCTCCTCCTGCAAGGATTTTATTACAGCTACCCATTCTGGGTCAGACGCTGACCAGGGTACCGCTCACTCTTAGCAGACGTGCCTGGGTTTTAGGTTTCGCCCCTCACAGTTAGTCGTGCTCTGACCGGTGTCAAAGGCACGCTTCCAGGCGTCACAACGTGGAGGTTCTCTGTCCGCAGTAGTACTACGAATACGGAGCTCTGTGAGTAGACTTGAAGTGCAATTGGCAAGAATAACTCTGGGTTTTCCAGGTTAAACCGATCAGAAGCTTTACCTTGCATCACACTCCCGACGCCCCGATTGCAAGTAGATCAGTATAGTTTTTTTTTACATAATAGTTCCATTATTTTGCAGTAGCTAAAGTGTTATCACAAATTATTTTTAAATTATAAATTATGCTTATTATAGCGTCGGGACCGGCCGTGGCATAGTGGTTAGAACACGCGACTACCATGCGGGAGATCGCAGGTTCAAACCTGACTCCAGTCATATGTTCTTTCATTGTCGGCTCCCCTCGAATGTTGTTGACAGCAACTTCGCAGTATTAAGCGTCGATTCAATCGTAGTTTCTAGTAAGAGCTTCTCAAACAGTGACGTTCGCATTCATCGATAAACAAGTAGGTGCCGTTAGTTGTGAATCTAAAAATAGAAAGCGTGTTAATTCACAACAACGCGAGAAGCTATCCCATGGGGTGCAAAGGGAAATTAAGTAAGTAATTATAGCGTCACTGACGTTTTAAATTCCATTACATTAATTTTAATTTGTTTTCTAAATACTCATTGCAGCAAAAATACTCCAATTAATTATAAACTTTCCTAACCTTCAATTCTCTTATATTCTTTCGTTTTAGGTAAGTTCAAAATGAAAACAACAAAAACTTTTCAAACACAATTGTAAACATGTAAGTAATAACCAGAAAACATGATTTTCTTCTCTATGCCCCTTTATATCTATGCAAATGCATATTTATTGCTATTGTTGTTGCTGCTATTCATGACGAATGATAACAAATCATATTAACTTGTTATAACTCTTATGTCATCTTCATCATCATCATCATCTACATTAACGTCGTCATTATCATGTCACCATATTATCAACACTGTGTCTTCTACGTTCACCTCGTTTTCCGCTTGAATGTCATCCATTGCGGAATACTCGTACAAAACCCCATTGTTGACTTATGCCAACTTGTCACTAATGAACTTAGTCTTCACTCAGTATTGCTCTTAAATATGATTGAAATTGAATGAGGCCTAAGTATTCGACTATCAAAGTACGAATAGCACAAATATTATATATTCATATTTTACAAGGACAAACATAAACAAAATACAAGGAAACACTCACATGTAGAGGAGAGTGTATGTGTGTGCGTGTGTTTGTGCATATTTAACTGATTATATTCGCATGAGTTTGCTCACCACTCACATACATTAACATATGAATTCATTCAACTATGTCAAAAGACACTTGTGAGAGTATTTGCTTTTTTATATGAATGGCTATATAAATTGAACAAGAGACATACAATTACAATCATATGTGTACTAGGGTGACACTTTTTTATTATAAAAAATTGAGTTTTGATTTAGGGCTTCCAATATATTTAAGGTCAAAGTAAAATGAAGAATTATCTAGGCTTAATTGCATAGGCTTATGTCAAAAATATTTCTTTCCAGGTGTTGTTTTTACAAGGCAAAACACAAGCTGGAAAAAATCTCAGGTCCCAATTGAATTTCAAAGCTTATTTTAATTATTGACAGCAGCATTTTATGTAAGTGTTGTGAAAATGTTCAAAGTTAAGAACCAACAGTGTTCAAATCAAAATTTAGTTTTATAGTTACATTTATAACGAATCTTTTGAGCTGCATTTAAATCCATTCGTACAGCAAGTCCCAGCTACGACAATTTCAGGATTCTGCGCTCTAAAGTAAGACAGTTAGGATCAATGTCTAGTAGAGTTAGATCTGTGTTCAAATCGTAGGCGTCCCAAAAGAGTAGACTCTTTGTTTGTTGAAACAAATAACTTGGTTTTGTCCTCATTTAAAACCAGAGCCACTTCTTCCGATTGTTTCTTAATGCTTGAAAAGGCAGCAGTAACATACCGCTAGCGGCATGTAGCTTTATAGCTTTCCACATGATGATCTCCATTATAATGTGATAGAAATCGTAAGATATTTGCCTTCTTCTTCTGCTTTAATGTCAGCAACAATAGAAATTTATCTATCAGTAGCAGCACGTAGAAAAGAATTCCAAGCGTTTCGGTATTTTGCGCTCCGTATATAGTTCGTCCCACCAAGCTTAGATACCAGCTCTTTTACCTGGTCCATCCATTGAAGTTTTGATCGCCCCCTCCTGAACCATCCATCGAGTTTATTGCTTGTATCTAAGTTAGCGCCTTCGGTCTCTTTGAACGAAATTGACTGCGTCGTTGTACAGCTTGTGGTTCATACGACGACGGTAATTGCCGTTAACGATTGAGTAGTATTTTAGTATATCGAAGTATTTTTCTCTAGAAGACTCCCAGAATAGATTGATCCGCTACTGCCATTACCTAGGATTCTGAGCTGAAGATCAAGATAGGTATGATCAGTGTCTGGTAGGGATGGACTTTGTTTGTTGAGAGAGAACTTCGTCATTACAACGCTTGCTTAGCGCATAGTAACAGCGTTTTGCATTTAATACTCTTCTTTTGATTTCCAGGCTAACATTATTATTTTTGTTTATAGCGGAGTCGAGGTGAACAAAGACATCTACCACTTCAAAGTTATAATTGCCAAAGTTAACGCAGCGTGCCAATTGAGTAAACTCTTTGGTCATTGAAACATAAAACTTGGTTTTGTCCTCATTTATCACCAGACCCACTTTCGCCGACTGCTTTTTAATGCTCGAGAAAGCCGCAGTAACATCCCGTATTCCACAACCAATACTATCATCGGCATACGCGAGCAACATGTGACTTTATTTAAAGATGGTACCAATAGTGTTTAATAGTGTCTTCCACCTGATCATCTCCATTATGATGTTAGAGAGATTGCAGGACAGACTATCCCCTTGTCTGAAGTCTCGCTTGGTAGAAAATGGCTCTGTTAGGTTTGTGCATATTTTCACTGAAGACTTCGTGTCAGTCAGTATCATCTCGCAAAGTCGTATCAGCTTCGAGGGGATACCAAACTCAGCCATAGCATCTAATAGTTTCTGTCGTGTCTGACTGTCGAATGCAGCTTTGTAGTCGTTAAATAGATGGTATGTGTCGTGTCCTCGGACTTCTCAAGGATTTGTTGTAGTGTTAATATCTGATCGATCGTGGATTTAACAGGTCTAAAGCCACGCTGATAAGTTGCAATCAGGTTTGCCAGAATGGGCTTTAGTCTCTCACATAACACACTAGACAGGACCTTGTATGCGCTGGGTAAAAGGTTAATCCCGCGATAGTTGGTACACACACTTGGATCGCCTTTTTTAATCACAGGACATAGAACAATCAGATTAGAATCAGCGGGAATGCAGTCATTGAGTCGCAGCCGTGTTTATGGGTTGATGCATGAACGTTGTCAGCTCATCGTCGCCGGAGTTAAAAAGCTCTGCCGGCAGTCCATAGGCTTCAGCAGCTTTACATTTTTTAAGCTGTGCAATTGCCGTGCTGATCTCGTTTTGGCTCAGTGGTGGACAGTCTAGTCCGACGTCGATGATTGGTTCGATTTCGTCACTTATGGTGCCTTCGGGAACAAGTAGAGATCGAAAGTGTTCCCTCCATATTTGCAGCGCACTCTACGTGTCCGTGACCAGATGTCCGTCTCTATCCTTACACTTGGGGATCCCTGTTCCAAAACCTTTACTTTTTACCATTTGTTAGAACTCTTAGGCCTCACTCCTAATCCTTTAGTTTTCGTTATCCTGCTCTCTGTTGTCTTCCACAGACGCTTTTTCCGTCTGAACAGGTGTTTCATCTCCCTCCTTTTCTTATTATAACGCTCCGTCATCGCACGCGTCACCATTGCCTGCAGTTTTGCCTTGTATGCAGCATCCATTTCCTTAGACATTTCGCGACAATCATCATCGTACCAGGGCTTGTCTGAGCGTGGTTTTTCATAACCCAGTACGGTTGTTGCGGCGGTGGTCATAGTATTCGCAATATGATGCCACTGTATGACGGGAACATCAGAACTAGGGCTGTTTGTTTGGAGTAATTGAGAGAGAGTTGGTTGGAGTAGGCATTGGCTATCTCGGTGGTCTGTAGCTTTGTGATGTCTAGCTTCCTTTGTGGTTGATTACGAGTGTTTTTAGCACTATTTAATCGTGTGCGTACCTTGACTGCAACTAGGTGATGATCCGAGTCAATAATTGCACCGTGCATCACACGCACGTCCATAACGCTTGAGACATGCCTTCCATCAATTACCACGTGATCAATCTGATTTCTTGTATTTTGTTCGGGAGATATCCAGGTTGCCTTGTGGATATTTTTATGCGGGAATCTGGTTCCACTCACAACCATGTTTTTTGCTAACACGATTCTAATCAGTCTGTATCCGTTATCGGGGGTGTTGTTGTGTAGACTGAATTTTCCAACTATTGCCGACAGTGAATCCACCTCCAAATTTGTGTGTTTCTGCATGGCAGCTGTAAAAGATGACACAGTTTTTTCGTCATGTGCATCCCTGTCCCGTCCATCGCATTTCCTGTGAGGCGGTGATGTCAGCCTTGTATTTATCTAGGACATCCGGCAGTTGTATAAAGGCACCTACTTTATAGAGAGTTCGGACATTCCAGGTGCTAATCCTTAAATCATGGTCCTTATAACGTTTGAGGGGTTTCTTGTTTTTTCTTTTCTTCGTGTTTTCATAATAATTGATTTTGTTTAAGGAGAGTGGCTTATTAGGCCACCGCGCCCGATCCTAGTTTCTTGGGGTTGCCAAACTCACTAAGAGAGTCATTGTGTTGAGCTTTAGTAACTTCTGTTACCTACTTCCTAAGACGCATCAGTGGTAGCATGCAGATTAGGTTACTCAACATTTCGTCTTCTCACATTTGCTATAACTGAACGGGATGTTCAGTGGCATTGTCGGGGGAATACATGATCTCTCGGACGTTGTAAACTGCTGGGAAACCTCCAAAAAGAGCTTATGGTTATTCCCAAATGAATAACAATCAGAAAGACTAAAATTAAAAAATTCCCCATTCCCCATATATCATAAAAAAAAACTTAATTTCCCTTTGCACCCCATGAATGAGGTATGGGATAGCTTCCCGCGTTGTTGTGAATCAACTTGCTTTCTGTTTTTATATTTACAACTAACGGCACCTACTTGTTTATCGACGAATGCGAACGTCACTGTTTAAAAAGCTCTTACTAGACACGCCGATTGATCACTATGCCACGGCCGGTCCCGCCCCATATATCATGATACATTAAATATTGATTCTTATAAAGTGTGCGGGCGTCGTCAACACCCAATTATAAACTACTCCATAATATTCTCTAAGGGGAGGTTAACATCTAAGTTCTCCCATACGAACTCCCCCTTTTTGGCGTTGTCCGTCTTTCTTCCAACCGATTACTGCCGTAGTTTAAATGACATCAAGCTGCAATTGTGTATTCTAGCGTATATCCTCTAGGCGGAGGTTGAGTTCTAAGATGAGCAAAATCGGCCAAAACTACTCCCATTGCTAATAAAAAAATGCTCCTTTTTGGGGGCCTGTCCCCCTCATTTGACTCAAGCTTCTATCCTCTAAGTTGAGGTTAAGTTCTTAGATGAGCAAGATGGGACAACAACTTCTTCCACCTCCCAAACAAACTTCCTCTTCGTTTGTCTGTCACTTAGCAATTACAGCCTTAATTTAAGAGCGATCGAGCAGAAATTTGGTTTGCAAGCTTCTATCTTTTAAGGTGAGGTTAAGTTGTTAGATGAGCGAAATGGGACAAAAACTACTCCAAAAACTGGTTAGTGCCATAGAGCTATCAAACAAGCTTCTATTTTTTTTAGCGGACCTTGCATTTCAAGATGACCAAGATCGAACACAAATTTCTCCCACCTCTCCTACAAATTTCCCCTTTTAGGAGGTGCCCGTCTGTCTGTCGCCGCGTTTACAGCTGTAGTTTAAGAGCTAACGAACTGAAATTTGGTATACAAACTACTATCATCTTAGCGGAGGTTCTGTTCTAAGATCAGCAGGATTCTATCAAAAATAATCCACCTTCCATAGAAACCTATCGTTTGTCTGCTCACGTGAATACGGCCGTAGTTTAAGTGATAATTTTGTTATTCAAGCTTCTATCCTCCGCGTAAGTGATGTTCTAAAACGATCGGCATTTTAGTAGACCTACCTTTTTTCAAAACACTAAAAATGAAAATTTGACCATATCTCAAAAACCGTTCTACTTTTCACATATCTGAGAGCAGATTTGAATTCAGCAATAAATTTTACATAAGGATCAACTATGCCGGGATCAAAAATATGTTGCATTGTGTTGTCTAGCTACACAATGCAACATATTTTTGATTATCGGTTCAAGATCATTTACTATTAGCAGTTATTGCCCATAGAGTTTGTTTTTACAAGATTTGTGTGAAATGTATTATGTGGACAGCTGGCAGGCCGGATAGCTATTTCAATAGTTGCCAAACTATCTTATCAGCATCCTTTGCTGTGACTCCTCCACCATCATCACAAACCTGTGGTAATATTTTCTTCATAAGAAATTTTTTGCAGTAAAATATTCAAAATATTTAAATATATTCATTTAATAGAATCCCCATTTGTCTTAGGCACCCACAAAAAACAATCTCCTCTTTAATGTTTGAACAAAACTGCAAGAAGACCTTTCAGTTGCTTAGTCGTTGGTATTTGCATACCACTAAACTTTCTGTTGGTCCAATCTCATTTTAGCCATAGGATATAAACTGTCTCTAGGACGTAAGGTAAAATATCAAAAAAGAATACAAAGCAAAAAATACTCTCTTTTGAGAAACATGACAACAAGACCATTGACGTGTTTTTCATATTACTCTATACATCGCCTTCTAAAACAACTACAATACTACAAACGACATTTATATGTCAATTTGAAGTTCTGTTTTCTTTTGGATGTCTTTATTATTTTCTGTTTCGTGCATTTTATTTTTGCTCGTAATGTGGCAGGTAGATATTAAGATAACATTTATCCTCGAGTTAAGGATAAATGGAGCAACATAAAAAGAATAACAACGATTTTATAGTGAATGTAAAAGAAAACAATACTAAAATATGTAGTTGGCATGACACAGTGCAAGAAAAAAAAACATACAACAGGAAATGATGTATAAAATTCTGACAGGACTAGCGATTTTGCCATCATGAAATGACAAGGACAGAGGGAAACAAAAAAGTGTTTCGACACTAAAAATGTGTCTTGAAAACATCATTATACAATCTTGAGATGGCCTATTTATGGCTAACAACAGAAAACAGAAACAGAAATAGCAGAGCTAAAAAAATATAAAAACAATGAAATGATTCATTTCAAACTAGTGAAACAGGACCTTGCCTGCTATCCCCATCGTCGAATCA
The DNA here is from genome assembly GCA_964034835.1 of Muscina levida. Classification (NCBI taxonomy): domain Eukaryota; kingdom Metazoa; phylum Arthropoda; class Insecta; order Diptera; family Muscidae; genus Muscina; species Muscina levida. Next base: position 114,965,273 of record OZ035880.1, read on the forward strand.
TCTTCAGTTGTGTAGCTGAACAGATACATAGATATGTATTAAATGAAACAAGACGAATAGAAGAAAACGTTTACGAAATTCCCAAACATGACATTTTAGTATTGTATTGTGCACACGTACACATAGTGACATAGTTATACTTACATTTTCTCATTTGTAAGTTCGACTTAAGTTAACAATCATGCAAATGTATTGGGAGGTGGCAGGGTAAGCAAGAGCGACATTGGTCACACATACTGTTACATGTAAGTAAAATCATTTAAGGTTGTCTTGCATGTCAAATGAAAAGAATACAAAAGCAAAGTTACGACGACAACAGCAACAATACCGACGACAAACACAATCAAAAGTGAATAGTACCAACATCGCACAGTGGGGGGGCTAGAAGTTGGAGTAGTTTCTAGAGTTCATTGATTTGGAACTCAATTCTGAGAACTGCACGTGAAAGTATCCACAAAAATAAGAAGTTCTGCATCATTCGTTTTGTCAAGTTACATGCCATAATAATTTAATTTCGATTTGAAGTAAGTAAGTATCGTAAATGGAAATTTGTCACGTTTTAGGCTCTTTTGTTTGACATAACTCGAGACTCACTCGTCCGATTTAGCTAAAACAAGTTTAAAAAATTAAATTCCTTCAATCTGTTCATATAAAGTTTCCCTACATAAGCAACAGTTTCAGTTTCCATTTATCAAATGATTTTGAACTGAGTTTATTTTGTAGCAGTTACAATAAAACTGTTGTACTCTGTGGCGTATGATTTACGTGGAATATTACTTGTGCTAATCATACGCCACCATATAGTATTTATATTATGACAATTAAAAGAGCCTAAAACGTAACAAATTCTCCTATACGATACTTACTAACTTTAAATCGATATTAACGTATTATGGCATGTGACTTGACGAAACGAATGATGTAGATCTTTATCTTTTTTGGGTAACTTTCACGTGCAGTTCTCAGAATGGAGTCCCTACATCATGTGTTGTACTGTTTAATCTGTCTCTTCTGTGATAAATAGAATACTGGTCATTCCTGATGATATCGAATGACGACCGTTATCCAAGTGCTGTCCTGTACATATATAGCGAGTTTGCGTAAGGTAATCGCTAAATATCGCTACATGTACTGCGTATGAGTAATACCAATTCTAAGCGGATTTTATATTAATCATACGTACATCGTTCAAATATTGTTTATTTATGGTTTAATAAAACAGTGCAACATCCAATCTGGGACGTAAAAAATTCCAATTTATGATGAAGCTACTAGGTCAGTATAGCCAAACCCCCAAAGGATTTGGTGATCTCTACAACTTTTCTGAAGAACTAAATGAGCGTTTCTTAATTTTTTCATAAATTTTCCGTAATAACTCCAAATTTGTGGCCTTATATATGTTGTCGAATCTTGTGATGAATAGAACAATGGTCATTGCTGATGACATTGAATAACAACTCTGACCTAAAACTTACAAACGTATGCGTAATATCAATTGTAAGCGGAATTTATATTAATCATACGTACATCATTCAAATATTGTGTATTTCTGGTTTAAAAACACAGTGCAACAGCCAATCTGGGGTCTGAGAAATTTCAAATCAGGGCGAATGTACTCGGTCAGTATAGCCAAACCCCCAAAGAATTTGGAGTTCTCTACAACTCTTCTGAAGAATCAAATGAGAAATCATCAATAGCTCTTGAGGTATAACTGAAAAAAGCCAAAATACTTTGGGGATTTTACTAAACTGACTTAGTACCTCTATCCTGACTTGGGGGATTTCTCACCACCCCGTCCTCCCAACAATTTTCCCGCAAATGTTCCACAGTGTTCTTAACTTAGTTACACGTATAACATATATCGCCGCCCCACTGTGCCCGCAACAGTAAACGCATCAGCTGTAATAACAAAACAACACTTATACCAAATTCAGTCAACAAACAAACAGTAAGTACTACACTGGCAACAACAACAACAACCTCAGCTAAAAGCACAAACAAACCGTAAACCAACAATAACAATACATTTGCTTAAGAAAAGTAATAGAACGAATCCTTTAAGTTTCTTTCCAAGCAACACAAACGCACACATACATAAACACGTAAGGCAAATACGAGACCATGGATATATAGAGAAATCCACTACACTTGTAACCAACTACACGCGCGTGTAAGAAAGTGATTCCTTAACTAACACTACTACATAGTCACATACATAGATATTCAGTATCATACTAGGATATTATTGTTAACTACAAGTTGAAAGCGTGTTGCTTGGATGTGTGTGTGTGTGTTTTAAGAAAACCCCCCCAAGTGGAAAACATGCAAAAATCCACTTGAATAGAGAAGGCAAACTAGAGAGTTTTTTCGGTTTTTTCTTCTCAGTCACCATCAACTACACACACACGCGTTCTCTTGTCAGAATTTTACAAAATTTATCCTTCATTGCAAAAAGATTTGTAATGCAGCAAAATGATGAGAAGCTATTCAACACGCATATGTGACTTTTTTCTGCAGTGGATCCAATTTACAACTTTTCATATTACTGGCACGACATTGAAGATGATGTTAAAGGGAGCCGGACGATGGGGATTGTGCAAAAATCGAATAGAACAAGTTAAGCGAATAATTTGAAGTAAAGCTGAGCGAACGAAAGAGCGCCATAGTATTTATGTGACAAGGACAAAGCGCTACAGTGGGTTATGATATATGTGTGGGTAGATGGTTGCATAATTTGTATTTAGCATATGGGTGCCGTAAGATTGCCCAGTTGTTTTAATTGATCTAACTGATTTAGATTTGTGCTGACAAATTTGCATATAGAATTTCAGATAGTTCAACAGATCATCTGGATTTATCTTCGACGAACAAATATGTTGTCCTTGAATTTGTTGTCGTTGACATTTAGAGGGGTAAGTTGAAAAAATCCACTTCAGAACTTAATCAACAAGCAACAGCAATGTTTACTATTTTTGCATTAACATATTTGTCCCATCTTGCTCATCTTAGAACTTAACCTCTGCTTAGAGAATACAAGCCAAGTTTCTGCTCGATAGCTCTTAAATTAAGGCTGTAATAACTGGGTGATAGATGAACGGACACCCTCAACAAGGGGAAGTTTGTTTGGGAAGATAAAAGCTTGCATACCAAATTTCAACTAGCTCTTGAATTAAGGCTGTAATAACTGGGTGACAGATAAACGGACACCCACAATAAGCTGGGAGTAGTTTTTGACCGATTTTTATATTTTAGTACTCAACCTCCCTTAGAAGATAGACGCTTGAATAGAAAATTTCAGCCTGATGGCAGTACTACAGATGTAATCGCGGGGAAAGGCAGACGGACTACCCCAAAAAGGTTGAGTTTGTATGAGAGGTGTGAGAAGTTTTTGTCTGATCTTGGTCATCTTAAAACGCAACCCACGCTTAGAAAATAGAAGCTGGCATACTAAGTTTCGGTTAATACCTCTTGAACTCTAATCACGGGGGCAGACAGACACTCCCAAAAAGGTGGAGTTTGTATGGGAAGGGGGTGTAGTTAGAGGAGGATAGACTCTTGAACTTGTATGGGAAGATTCCATAATCTACGCTTTGAGGATAGAAGCTTGCATACTAAATTTCAGCTCGATTGCTCTGAAACTAGGGCTATGATCGCAGGGACAGACTCCCCAAAAAGGGCAATTTGTATGGGAGTAGTTGTTGACGGATTTCGCTCATCTTTGAACTCAACCTCCGCTTAGAAGGTAGAGCTTTCAGCTCCATATATCTAAAACTAATGACGTAACCACGGGGACAGATAGAAAGACATACGGACATCTTTAAGTCGACTTAGATTTTGACGCCAATCATTTATTTGTTACATATATATTGTCATACCTACCACGCCTCTTTCTCCTTGTTCCTAATTGGCAGCAGCAACATAAATTCATCTATCAGTAGCCGCACGTAGAAAAGAATTCCAAGCGCTTCGGTATTTTCCGTAGATTGTTAGTCACATCAAGTGTAGATAACAGCTCTTTCACCTGGTTCATCCAACGAAGTTTTGGTCGCCCCCTCGTGAGCCGCACATCGAGTTTATTGGCGAAAACCTTTCGAGCTGGGACATTTTCATCTATTCGTACAACGTGTCTAAGCCAGCGCATTCTGTCTATTTCAACGCGCCTGATTACGTCGATATCGTTGTACAGCTCATACAGCTCGTGGTTCATTTGACGACCATATTCGCCATTAACGATGATGGGTCCAAATAATTTGCGAAGTATTTTTCTCTCGAAGACTCCCAGAATAGATTGATCCACTTGTGTCATTATCCAGGATTCTGCGCTGTAGAGCAAGACTGGTAGGATCAAAATCTGGTAGAGTTGAATCTTTGTTCTTCGAGAGAGCGCTTTGTCGTTAAATCGCTTGCTTAGCGCATAGTAGCAGCGGTTTGCGATCAATACTCGTCTTTTGACGTTATTATTATTGTTAATGGCGGAGCCAAGGTAGACAAAATCATCTACCACTTCACAATTATAGTTCTCAACGTTCATGCAGCGTCCCAGATGAGTGGACTCTTTGTTCGCTGAAACAAATTACTTGGTTTTGTCCTCATTTATTACAGACCCACTTCCGCTGACTGCTTCTCAATGCTCGAAAACGTCGCGTTAACATCCAGCAATCCACGGCCAATGATATCGATATCATCAGCATACGCGAGCGACATGTGGCTTTTTTTTTGTTTACTGCAGCCAACCGCATGATCATCTACATTACGATGTTAAAGGGATCGCAGTAAAGACTATCGCCTTGTCTAAAGCCTCGCTTGGTAGAAAATGGTTTTGTCAGGCTTTTGCCAATCCCACTGACAACGTGTCAGTCAGTGTCATCCCGCAAAGTCGTATTAGCTTCGCGAGGATACCAAACTCAGCCATAACATCCAACAACTTCTGTCGCATCGGACTGTCGAATGAAGCTTCGTGCGTGCATGCATATTATCAGCTCATCGCCGCCGGCTTTAAAAAGCTTTGCCGGCAGTCCATCGGCTCCCATAGCTTTATTATTTTTAAGCCTTGCGATCGCCGTGCTGATCTCGTTTTGGCTCGGTGGTAGACAATCTACTCCATCGTCAATGATTGGTATGATTTCGTAGCTTATGCTGCCTTCGGGAACGACTAGAGATTGAAAGTGTCCCTCTATATTTGCAGCACACTCTGAGTGTCTGTGACCAGATTTCCGTCTCTGTCGTTACAGGTAAGGATCCCTGTTCCAAAACCCTTGTTTTTAACCCTCTGGAAGAACTTTCGGACCTCACCTATATCCCTGTAGTTTTCGGTATCCTGGCTCTCTTTTTCTTTCACAGACGCTATTTCCGTCTGAACAGGCGTTTCATCTCCCACCTTTTCTTATTATAATGCTCCGTCATCGCACGCGTCGCCATTGGCTGCAGTTTTGCCTTGTATGCAACATCCATTTCCTCAGATATTTCGCGACATTCATCAACGTACCAGGGATTGTCTGAGCGTGGTTTTTCATAACCCAGTACGGTCGTTGCGGCAATGGTCATAGAATTCGCAAGACGCTGCCACTGTGTGTCGGAAACATCAGGGCAGTTTGTTTGGAGGAATTGAGGGGGGTTTGTTTGGAGTTATTGAGAGAGTTGGTTGGCATTGGCTATCTTGGTGGTATACAGCTTTGTGATGCCTAGCTATCTTTGTATTTGATTACGAGTATTTTTAGCACTACTTAAACGTGTGCGTACCTTAGCTGAAGCTAGGTGGTGATCCGAGTCAATATTTGCACCGCGCATCACACTCACGTCCATAACGCTTGAGACATGCCTGCCATCAATTACCACGTGATCAATCTGATTTTTTTGTATTTTGATCGGGAGATATCCATTTTTCCTTTTGGATATCCTTATGCGGGAATCTGGTTCCACTCACAACCAAGTTTCTTGCCGACGCGAAACTAACCAGTCTGAATCCGTTTCGGAGGTGTTGTGTAGACTGAATTTTTCGACTGCTGAACCAAAAGCATCTTCCCTTTCTATTTTAGCATTAAAATCTCACAGTACAATTTTAATGTTATGTGCAGAGCAGCGGTCATATATCTCCTCCAGGTGCTCATAGATTGCATCTTTAATGTCATCGTCTTTGTCTTCCGTTGGGGCGTGTAATGTAAAAATATCTCGCCCGAATGCGAATTGTTGCTATTCGGTCACTTGCAGGGTTGAACCGCAAGACCAGGTGTCAAAGTCTCTTACCGACTAAAAAACCACATACAAATTCGTGTCTTTCTGCATGGCAGCTGTAAAAGATGTCACAGTTCTTTCGTTGTGTCCATCCCTGCCCCGTCTATCGCATTTCTTGTATGGCGGTGATGTCAGCCTTATATTTGTCGAGGACATCCGCCAGTTGGATAGAGGCACCGTCTCTGTATAAGGTTCGGACCGTCCAGGTGCTTATCCTCAAATCATGGTCCTTTATGGGCGTTACAAATGGAAGAACAAAGTGAATATACCCATCGGACCGTGCGTTCGCTTGCTGAAATATATAAATGTCACGAATCAGCATTGCCTAGGTGCCATCACGGAGAGGTTGTTGTTGTTGTAACAGCTCGAAGAAGTAGTTGGGGTGATAATTCTTTATACCGATTTTCAATTTATCGGCATTCAATCGGGCATGTATTCCGATTATCATATGATTATTATTGGCAACTCTGTTTCGTTTCTTTTAATATATGATAACAAAGTTTGTGTCAAGGAATTGTTAGGTGTAGTTGTAAGTGTTAACCGCCCAATTCCTCCAAAGATGGCGCCAGCTGGTTTTGTTGATTTTTTATTTTGCGATGTTGAGAAATCATTTGATTTTATCCTTGCTGCTGCTGTAGAAATCTGGCTACACCCACTAATTCCGTCCAGAGTGACTCGGGACGAAATGCTGAATCGTTTGCTGAGTCGTTGACCGCATGCTGGGCACACATTGGTAGCGTTTATCTCAACTCGAGCCCAGTACGTATTGAGTCTAATACAACAGCCAGGTCGCAGTTGTGTCGGTTTCTTCCGAAGCAATTTCATGAGGATGGTCTGAGAGAATCACATTCAAAGGATATTAGTTTTTGACCAAGATGCCAGTGTTCCTATGAATGTTGTTCAGACCTGCGTGATAAGCTTGATGATTAAGAGGCTCTCTCTCACACTTAAAACGCTGGATCTCTCTCTCTCTAGATCATTAAGAACTTTCTTTATGTGGCGGGGTTGGTAATGTAATGTTGGTTAGGCTGGTTGATCCTATGGCACTCCATGATGAGCCATACGATGAGCATCATGGCCTCTTCTTGTATTTGTCCTTCTGAAGACATGAGGAGGAATCTAGTGAGAGTTGTCAGGGCCGCATACTGAACCTGGACCTTTCTTTGGTCTATAAATTACACACGGGCCCTGTGTAATTCACCATATATTGGCCTATCGCTTTATCATGCATAACAATCTTTCCTTATCCGTAACCTAAGTGCTGCCAGTCAGTGACTTGTGGACCTTGCTTCTGTTTTGCAGCTTGTTGCAGACAGCTGTGTTGTACGCCGAAGACCTAAACGAGCTATTAAAAGTGACACCAAAAATCGTTGGAAAGTGTAAGTTCGGAATTATTGTGCGATCAACCATCACCTTCAATTGTTGTCGTACTTCTCCCGTGGCAGAGATCCTCAGATGTCTTGCAGTAAAGTAGGTTGCAAGATCAGCTGAGTAACCGTTTATGTTTTCCACATGTCATTTAATCTTGAGCCTAACGCCATGATCGTGCAGTCGTCAGCATATGTTACGATCTTTATGTCTTCAGGTGGTTGTGGAATTTCAAAAAAGTAGATTATTTCGTAACTGTCATATGAAATATGCGAAAAACTGCTTCAGGTTGAGTAATTTTTATTCATAGGAGCTGTCTGTAACTGCTGCTATAGTTTGGCTGTTCTATAAATTTACATATGAAAATTCATATTTCCGATATTTTTTTGTCTATTTATTATAACTGACAAAGAAAATGAAACAATGTGTTTAATACATACATAAGTACTAAATTATATTAAAGTCTTTTGTTTTGTGTGTGTGTGTGTGTGTGTGTGTGTACAACAGCAAATAAATGTCTCAGATTCGAAGAACGTGACCTTTCACATTTCGTTTGCAACGATTATTGAATTATATTCATATTCTACGAATTTGTTCTCAAGGCATAGCTACATTAGGACCTTTAGGATATACAACACCAAATAAAAACTAATTTTAGCTGAGTATTTTTGTTCTCTCTCTGCATTTTATTTCAAACAAATCGCATCTAATACTCATTTCTTGGAATCTAAAATAGTATTTCATATGAATGTCACTCCAGCTATCACTGGGACGAGTGTGAATAGACATGTATGAGAATACAGATGCAGATGTACATATACTATACTATAGACATGTGTGTACGTGTGTGTGTGTGTGTAATTGTATTTGGCCAAGCGCAAAATAAACTGCGGATGTCGAAAAGCGCTCAAAGCGAATAAAACACTTGAGATTTCATGTGTTTCTTACATTATTTTACACTGAAACAGACAAAGAGTTTCGTGCACCCCAAAGACAAAATTCCAACAGCCATCGTGCGAGTGCGAGCACAACACAACCAACCAACACCCAAACGGCCGCTTTAACAATATTTAGCTTTTCTTTAAGCATTTCTTTATGCCGGAGAGAGCAACCGTGCGGATTTGTACAAGTTTTGCTTGTTTTTTTTTTCTTTATATTATTTCGCATTCACATCATATGCGGCCCCAGAGTATCTAAAGAGATGCTTGGCTTGGCTTAGTATAGTTTGTGACTTTATGATGTTTGTTGTCGAGGTATCTTGAGTTTATTATTGCATTTGTAACGGCTATAAATAGGTTTGTGTACATTCAGAAGTAGAATATAGTGTGTACAGGTGCAAAGTTTAACAGGCGCGACAAATTTAGGTGTTAATGATAAAGTTCTGAAAATGCTAATATGTACGAAATCGTCAAAGGTTCATGTTAAGTCAGGAAAACTAAAAACCATCTCACACTATACTCGGTGATCTCTTGATCCATTGTCATTGTCCGATAAAGGAGGAGAAGGGGAAAGGAAATAAAACAAGGAGTATAGAAACAAAAAAAGGTGGGTATATATAATTAAGGAAGAGAAGATCGTGAAGAACTATTACAAGTCAATCATCTTGATCCAGATAACAATGAAACGCACCGCATAAAGTCTTCCTATTCGTTCCAGATGTATCGCAATGTCTCGAAACCCAAAAGAGGCTAATATACAAAGGCTTTCCACATGCAATCATACACTAAGCCAAAAAGGTAATAAATGGGCGGGTGAACATCTATCAGAGAGTAATGATCAGGCCAAGTTCCTCCTCCTCTAGAAAATAAGTCTGTAGATTCGTTGTAATGTCCCGGGACGCAACAGAGGCTGACATTCAAAGGCTTTGGCCCATTAAACTTCTCCTTACAGTTCCTCACCAACTTTAATTTACTATATGTAGAATTAATCGCTTTAATTGTAGCTTGCCTATCCACACAGAGAATTATCCGCTTGGTAGTATTGATTGGGACGGGCACTGGTATCGATTTCACATCCCAAATTGCTTCAGTGGCTTTCTGAATGGCCAGTTCCTCAGCTGAAAAAAACTGCATTCATTATGTAGCCGGGAAAAAAGTTTAGCTGTATGTCCTCGCTGTATACACCTCTCTATCCTCTCACATCTCTATCTTCAATCCTTCAGTAAATACAGAAGTGGAGTCACCATAAGGAATCGCGCAGTGATTTGATTCTGATCTTTCTGCAATATCAAGGATTACTTTACCGCACGTTGCGTCAAAAAATCAGTAGGAGATGGCAGGTGAAAAGAGTCCCCATTACCCAAAAGCTGGAGAATATTTGCATGACCATATATGAACTGATGACAAACACTAGCTTCCCTCAGTCTGATAGCCCCTTGGGCCGCAGTAGCCATTACGAACCAGCCCAGGGGCGAAAGACACAGTAACACATCCAAAGCCTCTTAGGATAAGCTCCTTCTAGGCCCAGTAATCCTCGTAACATTGACTTTTATTAAAGATGGCACCAGTTGTGTTTACTGCAGTCTTCCGTACAACCATCTCCATTATGATGATATAAAGAGACCGTATTTTGGACAATCGTTTTGTCTTAAGCCACTTACATAAAACTTATCTTCCCTTTACACTCCATGAATGAGGTATGGGATAACTTATCGCGTTGTTGTGAATTAACACGCTTTCTTATTTAGATTCACAGCTAACGGCACCTAATTGCTTATCGACGAATGCGAACGTCAATGTTTGAGAAGCTTTTACTAGAGATGCCGATTAACGCGGCACTATAATGCGAAGTTGCTGTGGAATACATTGAGTCGGCATGAAAGAAAAATTTAGATGACTACTGCCAGATATCGAACCAGATATCTCCCGAGTGGTAGTCGCGTGTTCTAATCTTCGTGCCAGTTCTAAAGCCTCGCTAGGTTGAAAATGCCAATGTCAGATTTTTGCCTACTTTCTCTCAAGACTTTTTGTCAATCATTGCCATCCCGCTTAGCAGCTTCACGGGAATACCAAACTCAGCCATAGCATCTAATAGGGTCTGTCGCGCCGAACTGTCGAATGCAACTTTGGAATTGATAAAGAGATGGTATGAAGGTGTCGATCTGCATTTCTTGGACTTCTCCAGGTTTTGTTGTAGTGTAAATATCTGTTCGGTATTTTTCCACCTAAAAAGGCGTTTCACCCCCCCCTATTTCTCATTATTTCAATCCGTCACCGCACGCATTACCGTTGGCTGCAATTGTACCTTGTATTCAGCATTCATTTTTCAGCATCCATTTTCCATTTCTTTAGATCCTAGGTTTCTTTCCGTCTGTCTGGCTGGTACGCACGATAACTTTCGAAAGACGCAACCAAATATTTAAAAACTTTGCAAGAATTTATTGTTTCCCAAAACTACTTACGGTATTGCAAATGGGCTTCATGGCTACGTCCCTTCTGGTACCTCTTAGGATAAAGTTTTGGAGAAGAAAAACTAGTACTCTAACCACGCCCCTTCTGGTACCTCCCATACAAATGTACCACTCCGCCCATTTTAGAAATCGAGTAAGAATATCAATGCATCCAACGCGATCGTGCCCAAATTCTGTATTAAGTAAAGCTATAGCAGGATATAGTTTTGGAGAAAAAAACTGGAAGTCTAGCCAAACCCCATCTGGTACCTCCCATACCCATCTTGTACCGCCCACTTTAGAAATCGATTAATATTATTTATAATCGCCATAGTGTCCAAATTCTGTATTTAGTAATGCTAAAGCAGAGAAAATATGAAAGTCTAGCCACGCCCCTCCTGGAGTCTCCCATAAAAATGTACCACTCCGTCCACTTTAGAAATCGATTAATATTATTAGTACATCCAACGCGATCATGCCGAAATTCTATATTCGGTAAAGCTAAAGCAGGATAACATTTTGGAGAGAAAATCTTGAAGTCTAGCCACGTACTTTTACTGATGGTGAGGGTATATGTAAGTAAGATTTTCCGACTGAAACTTTCTTACTGGTTTTTGAATTTATTGCAAGAATTGGCTGGAGTAACATAGTCATTGGCTATCTCGGTGGTATGCAGCTTTGTGATGTGTAGCTTGCTTTGCGTTTAGTTTCGAGCGTTTTTATCACTACTTTATCGCGTGGGTATCTTGGCAACTAGGTGGTGATCTGAGTCAATATTTGCACCGCCTATAACGCTTGACACGTTGTCGTCCGAGGGAGCTCGAAGTAAAAGTTTAAAAGGACTATAGTGCAATGTGATATAGAGCCAAGTGGACACAAAATATCTCAATATCTAGGAGAGATATCCGAAACGGATTGCAGATTTAAAAAATTTGGTATCAATAACTCGATTGGCGTACTTTCAAAGCTTAGTCAAAACTGTGCGTTCCTCTGCACCAACCCTTTTCATTTATAGAAATAGCTTAAAAATCATCGGAGGATGCCTAAATGTATGTTCATATACCTGTAAGCATATATATTTTGCTGTGCTTAAGTATATATACACATATGTACACATATATGTATGTATGTAAATATCCAACTAAGGGTACAAATTTGTTTTTGTTATTTCTTCTTGTGTTTGTATGCTGCTCTTGATGTTGTTGCCGTTGTTATTTTCTTTTTTGGTATTTTTTTGTGTGTGTTTTTTTTTGTATAATGAAATATTTACCGAGGTCAGCTTCATTAAAATGTTATAAAACATTTATTTGCCTTTAACGAGATTATAGCGTTAAAGTCACGACACTAAAACATCACAAGCAGCAGCAGCAGCAACGACAACAATAACAACAATACCAGTATCATAGCACGAGCACTTGCAACATTGACACCATCTTTATACAAAACACACATACGTGTGCAGTATGTGTGTGTGTTTGTGCGTGAGTGATTGTGTATATTGTGTAAATGCATAAAGTTTTGCCGGAGTGTGTATGTGTGTGTGTTTGTTAGTGTGCTTTAAGTGACGACAGTTGAACTTACAAAAATATAGCCAAAAGAAATAAGAACTACAATTACAATTACTGTGTTTGTGCACAAAATTTGGATACTTAGCCGACGATCTGTAGTGCCAGTTGCATATGAGAAAGATATCTTAAAGGACAATAGGCCATACTAACATATTGAGGCCTACACCTGCACATATGTATTGCTATCTATGTAGTTACTGTACATCTGCAACTGCAGTATGACATTCCATTTCTTTATTTTTAATCGTACTTGTTTCGTTTTCACGTGCCAATTGTATGTAAGGACAAAAGTAACAATGAAAAACCATCAGAATACTTGACGAAGCAGATGGGCCACAGGCAAAGCTGTCTATTAAATGAGCACAAGGATATGTGTGTGTGTGTGTTAGAAGCATGGCTGAGAAACAAGTTTAATTTAGTATCTTTATTAGTTTAGCTATTTTTAACGGCAATGTGAAATGGTTCCATGTTTTTCCAGAGAGTATTTGTTACTGACTATAGTTTGCAGAAACTAATTGCCATCAACTAATCGAATAATGTATCTTCTTATAGGGAAAGTTCACATTTTGCAATGTTTTTCTCTTTTTATTAGAACACAGCGCCAAACCATTTGAGAGTTTTACTATACTGACCTAGTAGCATCACCCTGACTTTGAATTTCTTAACCCTCCGGAATGGCTGTTGCATTGTGTTATTTAACCATAAATCCGTAATACTTGAACGATGTTCGTATGATTAATATGAAATCCGTATACAATTAATATTACTCATACGCTGTAGATTCATATGTAACGAGTACCATATGCGAACTTGATACATATGTTCAGTACAATACTTGGGTGAGTGTCATCATTCAATATCATCAACTGGTCATTCAATATCATGACCAGTTTTCTACTTATCACAGATAAGACAGCCTATACATGGCATGCAATATGAAATTATTGGGAAAAATTTATGATGAAATGCGAAAAATAAGAATTTGTTGAAATTTTTGTTCGAAAACTTAGTCAAACTTGATTTTTTAGATGGATATATTAAAATAAATTACAAGAAATTTTAGCCTTAGCTACAATTCTGCTGAGAATTTAAATGAAAAATCAAAAATGGTTCTTAAGTTATACCTGCAAAACTAAGCGAACAAACATCAAGATAAGAAAAAAAAATAAAATTGTCGTAAAATAAATTTGGCTTGAGAATGTCAAACTCTATGGGTGTTATACTATATTGGCCCAGTACCTTCATCCTGGCTAAGAATTTTTCAACCCCGACATTGGCTGTTGCCCTATGTAAGTAGTCCCCGACAAGAGCGGAAGATACCGATAACGTACTATAAAAGGGCACATGGGCCGCCATTAAATAAGCACTATACCACTTGGTATGTGGTTGCTCTAGTCAAACCAAGAATCTATAGTGCTATTCAATATTTTCCGGCTTTCTGGTCAGTGTCTGTCTCTGAAAGAGCAGCTGAAATGAATCCTGGCAGTGGGAATAGAATGCCAGCATAATGACAGTAAAATGAAAAATAAGAGAAAAAGAACCCACCAAAACATCGAAGACCACCGCAAACTTTGTAAGGACCATTATTTGAAAATATGTTAAAACTCTTTACATAGCAGTTGGCTCTATTCAACTGGCAGATGTCCTCGGTGGGATGGATATTAAACTCTCGACTGAGGACGAGGATGTGTGCTACAGCTGCCACACGGATAAGCATGAGTTTGGATGTGGATTTGTGGTCGGCAAGAGCCTACGACACCTGGTCTCTGGGTTCCCTCCTGACAGTGTACGAATTTTTTTACCTCCCGCTGATATGTGCTTTTGCTCTAACGGAGGAGAAAACTGACGTAGTCAAAGATGAATTCTACGCCCGTCTTGAAGAAACATGTGACCGTATCCTGGGCCATGATGTTAAAATCGCGCTGGGAGATTTTAATCCAAAAATTGGCCGGCTGTATACGAACACGGAATCGATTTGACCACAAAAACATTCACAAGGCAACGTGAATATTTCCCGATCAAGTTACGATAAATCAAATAGATCGCGAGATAATCGATGGAAGGCACGCGTCAAGTGTCTTAGACGTACGAGTGAACGGGGGTGCGAACCTCAATTTTGATCACCACCTCACTGCAATGCAGATGCTTAGAGGGCGAAAACCCTGCGTTGCAAGGCACAGAGAAAGCAGGACATCGTTAAACTGCAGACCACGAAGATAGTCAAAGCCTATTCGAAGGAAAGGACTGCGCTGACCGTACTTCGATATGTAAAGCTCTCAGATGATAATATGTGGTACAAAGACAAATACCGCAATGTCACCTGGGAACAAGATGCTACACCTAGCGCCCAACTGCAGCCAATAACAACAAGAGCTGTCCATTAAAAGTACAGGAAGAAGAGGCGGGAGGCAAGTCGAATTTTCAGATGGAAAACCAGTCAAGAACTAAAGAGTGTCCCAACAAGAGCGCAATTTTTACATTTTAAATAAAACACAGATGTTTCAAAAAAAAATCGTGAAACTTTATTATATCGTAAAGTAGACAGAATAAGGTTATGTATGGAACAATATATCGTGCAGATGGCCGCCGCGGCTTTGCTGGCATGCCCGCGATCTTTTAATGAAATTTTCAATGACCGTTTCGCATAAATGCTGCGCTATTTCATTAATGCAGCGTCCAGTTTCCTCTTTTAAGGCTTGAGTCGTCGTCGGCTTATTCGCGTAAACCATCGACTTCAAAAAACCCCAAAGAAAAAAATCTAATGGTGTTAAATCGCACGATCTAGGCGGCCAATTCTGATCTCCACAACGCGAAATAACACGACCGGGAAATGACTGATGCAGCAATTGAATTGTTTCTCTGGCTGTATGACATGTGGCACCGTCTTGTTGGAACCACATGCCCTCCACATTCATTTCTTCAATTCGAGGCAAGAAAAAACTGGTTATCATTTCACGATACCGAACACCATTGATTGTTTGCGATTGACCTGCCCCATTTTCATAAAAAAAGGTCCAATGATTCCTCCAGCCCAAAAAACACACCACACAGTAATACGTTGAGGATGCATTTGCTTCTCTTGAATCACTTTCCTCACTCCAAATGCGACAATTCTGCCTATTGACGAAGCCATCAAGATGGAAATGGGCCTCGTCACTGAAGATGTTTTTAGCGGCAAAATCAGCATTTTCATGTTGCAAAACTTTCACCATTTTGGTAAAACAATTTCACAAAGAGAATGCGTTGTTTATTAGTGTAGCTCTCCATTTTTACTAACTTCGTACCTTCTACTAGCAAACAATAACAATTGTTTAAATGTCAAACATTGACACTTCAAATGTTGCCAGATTTAAAAATTGCGTTCTTGTTGGGACACCCTTTTTATATATACTAATCAAGTTTTGAGAAATCAAACAGATTACGTTGTAGTCGATAGAAGGAACGCGTTAAATGTTTTAGGCGTGCGAACATCAACTCGGCACTACCTTAATGCAGTGAAAGTGCGTAAAAGGATAAGTAATGCAAAACCCCTGCGTAAGCAGGCATAGAGTTAGGTGGACATTGCAAAACTGCAGACCATTGAGGTAGCCAATGCCTATTACATCCAACTGACTCAACTTCTATAAGATGTTCGATCTCCTGAAAACAACAGCGCGGTGCATTATTTTCAGGTAAGAGATGCGCGGACCGTACTTTGTATGTAAAGCCTTGGTAAGATAATCTGGTACAATGACATATGCCACCCGAAACATGATGCTGCATACAATGCCAAGCTGCAGCCAATGTCAACGTGAGCATTCCATGGAAAATATAGATAGAAGAGGCGGGATGCAACTCGACTCTTCAGACGAATAAACCGAGAGCTTAAGGAGCAGAATGGTGTGTGCATCTAAACATACAGGAATAACATAAAGATGTAACCCGAAAATTTTATCAGAAAGCTAATGAAAAAGTACATGGAAAAGGTCTTCCGTCCTGTAAAGACAAGGATGCTCATGCTCGTTACTGACTCTGTGAAAGTGTTGAGTATGTAGAAAGTTAATTTGTGTTGCTTGATGACGTTCGAAATCTCGATAACAGAAGACTATGCAACAATCTGGGATGAGAACATCGACTGTCCCACTCAGAGATGAGATGATATAAAAACTGTCATGTCCCGCCTAAAGAACCACAAAGCCGGCGGGGCTGATGGTCTTCCAGCTGAGTTGTTTAGGGTGAGTGGAGATGAGCTTGTTTGAAACATGCTACAAGAATCTTAGTGTGCTGTGTCCAGTCTACAAAAAAGTAACTGTAGTGAGTGTAAAAACTGCAGTGGACTATACGAAGCCATGCCTGAGTTCGGTATCCCTGCGAATATAATCCGTCTCTGCCGGTATACCAAATCCTCGCTCCGGATTGGCAAGGATGTATCAGCGTCACATGCTACAACGAGAGGCCTTCGATAGCTAAGTATAAGCGACGAAGATTAGCGATCCGAAGGTGCCGGGTTCGATTCCCGGTCGGGGCACTGGCCAAATCGACATCGTTGAAAAATAAGTTTTCAAATACTTTCGAGTTCTACAGCCAACAAAACTTATTCTACATGCTTCCACTAAAAAACCAGATTGCTCAAGAACCAAGAAAATAAAAATGATTTGTCAACATTGAAAAATAATTCAACAAAATTAGCTGGCGCCATTTTTGGAGGAATTTGGCAGTTATAACTCACAATAACATCTAACAACCCCTTGACTCAAACCTTGTTATCTACAAATCATATGATAATCGGAATACATACCCGAGATACTTCCTTCAGTCGTTACAACAACAACAACGAGAGGTCTTAGACAGGGTAATGGTTTATCATGCACACTTATCAACATAGTAATGGAAAAGATAATAAGGTACATTCGCTTAATTGTGAATAAAAGCGAGACGCGTTCATCGATTTTCATGATCTATGTCTCACTTTGTTCACAGGTTATGTGACACTACGCAAAAGTAGTATGACTTGACATTTTTTCAAGCTTTGGAATTTTTATTATTTTTAAAATAGAAATTTTTGGGTAATTTTATAAATTTTTTTCATAAATTTTTAGCTGCGAAACTTTAATCAACACAGAAAAAATATATATATCTAGAAATTTAATTCCTTATTTTCGGATTCGGATTTTTGTTTCATTAAAATTGAACCAGCCGTTCTTGAGTTATGCCCCCCAAACGCGGCTGTAGCAGCTTCAAAACTTTAAGTCAGTTAAGTTAACATACTACAATCGTGCTCTAACTTTGGCTATCCTAAAACCTGCAGATATCGTTTTTGGGGGGGTGGCACCGATTTTCGATTTAGTGAACATATTTGGAACCATATTTAATAAGAGCATTCATCGGTCAGATAGGGTGTCATCTGTGGAAGGCGGCTCAGCGAAAATGTGTTTGGCAGTATGTTAAGTGAGGTCAAGACGACGTAAGGGATGTAGCGTGTACGTCGAGAACTATTGCTTTAAGGTATTGGATGAATTCTTTGCCTCGCATGGACAAAAACAACAGTGTGAGCTTGGAAATAAAACGAAGAATGGTGGTCGCCAACATGTATATACTACCTGTCCTGCTGTATGCCTTTTAATCTGATGGTGTTTGAGATACAAGTACTCCGCAAAATATAAGGACCCATTTTCGCTGAAGGCGGATTCTTACTATCAAAACAAACAAAATCAATCCTGAGTACGACACAAACATAAAGTTTGAATATAAAGAGGATCGCTTTAGTACTTCAGCATTGATCAGCACCCACTGCACACACATAACACATGCTGCCCTACTCACCAATATTTCATTCATATAAAAGTGTGTGTGATTGTGCGCGCATGAACCCTAATTCAATCATGTTTAACTTTTGTACTGCTGCTGTTGTGTCCGTTTTGCAGTCTGAAATTACTGCAGTTGCACGTGTAGTAGTTGTTGTTCGTGCATCAACGACATCGATTGCAATCTTTAACTACGTTGTTCCGTCATTATATTTTTTCTAATTAAATCCACCTAAGCGCCACCTATCGGTTCGAAATTGATATGATACTGTGTGAATTTAAACCAAACCGTAAAATACGTGACACCAGTGCCAACTATTGCGACAAAAAGTATCCTAGGTTTCATGCTGGAACCAATTCTACACATCCTTAAAATTTCATGACAAATGCCCTAGCCATTCTTCAGTTATAAATGGCGTATCCTAAAATCCACTGTGCAATGTCACTATTAATTATTTTTATCGCCCATAATTGTCATTAGGGCTTAACAGGAACCAATAAAATTTATGACAGAAATATGTCAATAATAATTTATGGGAAATATCCAAAAAGTACAAGTGAATAGAGAAATAAACTTTCTTCCAATGGTTGTCCGTGAAAAAAAGTGTACTGCTATTGATGTATCCTTTGGAAGATAAATGTACTTCTGCATTGACGATGATATAAAAGTGTGCAAACGAATGCATGTGTATGCATATGGAAGTGTGAACATAAATATACTACGTACATTGTATTACTTTAAGTACTACGTGTGTTCAGAGTGTATCAGTCATTGCATGTGTGAGTGTGTGTGTGTGGTAAGTTATATAATGTTCAGTTAACCAACTTCAAGAGTGTGGTAATTTGAACGACATGTACATGTATATTGAAAGTGTTAGATGGTAATATGGAAGTGTTGGTATTTCTGGCAACAGAAATATGTACATACATATGTATGTATGTATGCGGTCATATTTTGCTTTGGATGACATTTAACAACATTCATTTAAATTGTATTTACTTTTGCACAAATCTGACACATTCAGGCCATAAACATGCAGATTTTTAGGCTGGACGGTAGGAAAGATAATGTAAGTGTGTACGTATGTATATTGTATAGCGAGTGGAGTATAATGAGTTTGGTAAAAATGCAATGTGCAGTAATATGATGCTAACAAACTAAGAAATTGTGTCCGCTGATGCTTAGTGAAATATTTTTTAATTAATAACAAAAATTAAAATTTACTTAAAAAATAAATCAAATACTTGTTCCTAATGAAAACGCTGGAAGCTTATTACAATATATTGAAATGAATAACTGTTGAACTAATA
Organism: Muscina levida; assembly: GCA_964034835.1. NCBI lineage: Eukaryota > Metazoa > Arthropoda > Insecta > Diptera > Muscidae > Muscina > Muscina levida. The sequence goes on from OZ035880.1 coordinate 114,984,922, forward strand.
GATATAATTATTCTATTTTATACTATATCGAAATTGTGATATTTTGGTAACACATTATTACAATCGCTTTAGTAGTTTTTGAGATGACCCGTTACAAACATTTAATGGACTATAAATTTGTGTTTTAAAATACGTTTAGAAAATTTAAGATTTTTTTATTTTGAAAATATGTTTTTATCAGAGCTCGCAAAAATTGGTCTCTTCCTTATTTGTTGGTGGAAAAAAAAACACTCATCTACTGACACGATGCCAAACTTTCGCTCTACCGACGAGCGTTTTTGTTCACTAGATCGGCTCATGGATTTACTCGAGACCCTTTACTTCGTAAAAACATAGCAAACGGTCTTTTAAGCATGTATGCGTATTGCGAGTGTGGATAGGCAAACATTCGCATACGCATATGCACACTAATGTGCCCCCTTTCCCTTTTTCTTCTCTCTTCCTCTTTAATGCTGGCATTTTTACATATTTCTCGTATTTTCAGTTATATGGAAAATCTAATTTTTCCACATATTAAGTCTTTTTATTTCCGGAATTTTTCTGGCCCTATGGCTCATGTTTCTTTTGATGCTTTAACTGCTGCCGCTATCGTTGTCGTCCTAGTTGAAGAGGATTCTGGTGCATGTGTATGTGTGTGTGCGTGCGTGACAAAAATACTAACATAAATCAACTGACACACATATGTATTACACAAGTGTATGTGTGTGTTTGGCAAGTTCAGGCAAGTGTGGACAAATATTCTCTCATGCATTTGTCATACTTAAGGGTCGTCGGTGCTGCCACAACGCAGAGTGGCAGTAAACTAAATCCTTTGGCAAAATATCATGTGCAGTGAACATTCTCTATGCACTTAAAACCATATGAATAACTGACAACGTGTGTGTGTGTGTGTGTGTAAGTGTATGAATCGCAATTTTTATATGAGGATTTATTCGTAATGTTCAAGCACGTCCAGCTATCTTTCTAAGAGAGATGTGTAACGCATTCGAGACAACAATATCACAACATGTATTGGATAGTAAGTGTTACCACACAAAACAGTAACAGAAACGTATGTACGTATATCAAGGGACAAGAAAAAAAAGAGCAACATTTGTACAAAAAAAAAACCACCACCAACAACCACAAACACATGTCTTCATGCTCGCCTATCCGACAACATTCCTTTTATATCAAAGTGTGTGTGATTGTGCGCTCATGATCTCTAATAAAATCATGTTTAACTTTTATTCTACTGCCGCTGCTGCTGCTGTTGTGTCCGTTTTGCAGTACGTAATGACTGCAGTTGCACGTGTAGTAGTTGTCGTTCGTGCATCAACGACAATGATTGCAATCTTTATGTACGCACATTGGGACGGACATCCTCGGCACGTACACATAATTGCATTTACATAAGTGGATTGGTGTTGTTACATACTTACTCACACACACACACACGTACTTATACAGACATCTAAGAGTGATGTGGCATCTAATGGTTGTTGCAATGGTTGACTGGTTTATTGCTTACCAAAGTAGCAATTCCTTACAATGGAGATGGATGGCTAGCAAACTGCAGTATAGTAAATACATGTATAGTACCGATAAGAGGGCTGCCTGTCACAGTTCTCTAAAGTTCTTTAAAGGGTCTCACTATGATAGTAAAGGTCAAACACTCAAAGTGAGCCGTGTAAAAAAAAATAAATATGATAAACTACGTAACTAAAGATTAAAAGAATAAAGGAAAGTAGATATCGTCGTCGAGTTAGCTGCGTAAACGGACTAACTCAACTTTTTTATGAAATGGACTTAATGATGCAAAAGTGTGCCAAAAGTCATGGCCTATGCACTCTAAAAAAATCCTATGTATACTCAAATTAATTTTGCAGTTATTGTATCAACTGGCCGTGGCATAGTGGTTAGAACACTCGACTACCATGCGGGAGATCACAACTCCTGGCTCCAGTCATCTACATTTGTCTTTCATTGTCGGTTCCCCTCGAATGTTTTCGACAGCAACTTCGCAGTATCAGTGTCGAGTTAATCGGCATGTCTAGTAAGAGCTTCTCAAACAGTGACGTTCGCATTCGTCGATAAACAAGTAGGTGCCGTTAGTTGTGAATCTAAAAATAGAAAGCGTGTTAATTCACAACAACGCAAGAAGCTATCCCATACCTCATTCATGGGGTGCAAAGGGAAATTAAGTTTTTTGTTTTTTTTTTATCAATAACAACAACTCTAAAACACAAAAAAATTTACTTGAGAATTTCGTCGGATTTTGCCCTTTCTAGGGACTTTTATATGTTTTAGATGTATGTAAGTTAAGGTGGGTCGAATTGTTGTGTGCCGAATCTGAGTAATCTAAATTATCTACCTACATTGTAGGTAAACTTTTAGTTGATTTTTCATGACTTTTTATACCATCACCCTTAGGGATGAGGGTATATATCATTTGATGCGACCCACAAGTGTAACACATAGAAGGAGTGACTTTAGAACCTAGGTTTCTTTGAACCAAATTTGAATCATGACTTTTTAAGTCGTTTGAGCCATGTCCGTCTGTCTGCCTGTCTGTCTGTCTGCTGTCCGGCTGGTTCGCACGATAACTTTCGAAAGACACAACCAAATTTTTTTTAAATTTTGCACGAGTTAAAATTTCCCCAAAACTACTTACGGTATTGAAAATGGGCTACATGGCCACGCTCCTTCTGGTACCTTCCATACAAATGTACAATTCCGCCCACTTTAGAAATCGAGTAATAATATCAATACATCGAACTCAATCATTTCCAAATTCTATAATTAGTAATGCTATAACAGGATAAAGTATTGGAAAAAAATTAAAGTCTAGCCACGCCCCTTCTGGTACCTCCCATACAAATGTACAACTCCGCCTATTTTAGAGATGGAGTTATAATATCAATACACACAACACGATCGTGACCAAATTATGCATTTTGTTAAGTTATAACAGGATAAAGTTTTGGAAAAAATATTGAAAGTCTAGCCACGCCCCTTCTGGTACCTCCCATACAAATGTACTTTTCCGCCCACTTTAGATATGGAGTAGTAATATCAATAAATCCAAGGCGATCGTACCCAAATTCTTTATTTTAGTAAAGCTATAGCAGGATACAGTTTTTGAGAAAAAAAAGTGGAAGTCTATCCACGCCCCATCTTGTACCTCCCATACACATCTGGTACCGCCCATTTTAGAAATGGATTAATATTATTAAAAGAACTAACGCGATCGTGCCCAAATTCTGTATTTAGTAAAGTTCAAGCATGATAAAGTTTTGGAGAGAAAATCTGGAAGTCTAGACACGCCCCATCTGGTACCTCCCATACAAATGTACCACTCCGCCCACTTTTCTAAATCAATGAGTAAAGTTGTACATTCTGTAAAAATGTTTGCGGTATACACAAATAACTTTGAAACCAGTACATCCGTTTTAACCAAGTGGTAGGCATAACCGAACGGACGCACACAAATATATAGTGTGCTTGTGTGCGATCGCACACATTGTGTTTCTCTCCCAACAATCGTTAAACATTGTTTTTCTGGCTGTTCTAGTGTTTGTTTTTGTGTTGAATGCGAAACAAGTGTGTGTGGTGTGTGGCATTTATAATACCCAAGCAGAGACTGATTGCTTTGCATCAAACAAAACTTTCGAGTACGTGTGTATCACTAATCGTGTCTGTGTGAAAATAACGATTATTGCCGACCTCGCGAGGCTATGGAATGTATATCACTGTTTTTCTTTGCCAAAAATCCGGGTGGGTTAAGCTTTAGCTATTGCTTGAACCAAAACATTATCGTGTAATTTCGGTAAATTAGCTGTTTATGGGAAACCGGCCATGACACACACTTTTTTCATCTACATTTTTCTTTCATTGTGGTAATCAATGGAAAACATGTCGCAAGCGTTAAAGACGTGCGAGTGATGCCTGGTGTAAATATAGACTCGAGTCACCACCTAGTTGCAGCCAAGATACCCACGCGATTCAGTTATGCTAAAAACGATCGTAACAAAAACGCAAAGAAAGCGAGACATCTGAAGGCTACATATCACCGCAGTAGCCAATGCCTATTTTAACTAACTTTTTGAATTACTGCAAACAAACGCACCTAATTCTTATATTCGCGACACAGAGTGGCAACATATTGCACATTCTATGACCACTGGCGTAACACCCGTACTTTGGTATGAAAAACGATGCTTAGACAAGTTCTGGTACTTAAGAACGTCGCGTATTGTTTGAGGAAAACACTAAGGGTAACGCTGCAGCCAAAGGCAATGCGTGCGGTGACGGAGCGATATAAAGAGCAGAGGACAGAGACGAATTGCCACATAGAGCAGAGAAAGCATCCATGGGGGATAAGAGAGAGAGAGAGAGAGAGAGTTCAAGTTCAGAGAAGCCCAAAAATTTCTACCAAAAGGTAACAATGTAAACATTTTGAAACAGAGATCCCCAATTGTTCGGATAGAGATGGTAATGTGGTCAGAGACATACACACTCTGCATGTCTCTGCAAAAATGGAGAGAACATAATTGTTGTCTGCTTGTTCCCGAATTCGGCTTAAGTTGCGATATCACGCCAATCATCAATGAGGAAGTAGATTATCCAACACCGAGTCAAAATGACGTTAGTAAAAGCTGCAGCAGCCGATGGCGATGAGCAGGCAACGTGCATGATGGCTTAAATCTAAGTGTTCTATATCCTATGTTAAATAGAGGTGTTCCAAGTGCGTGTACCTGCTACAGTTGTAGCAGCCTTTTACTTATCGCTGTCCAGTGTGTTATGTGAAAGACTAATGCGGTAAATCATGACAGATAAGATATTTAAACTGCGACAAATACTAAGGAAGATCTATGTTAGAGCAGCACTTAGCATCTTGGTATCAACTTTCTAGCTACTTTCGACAGTAAGTCTATTATCTCTGCGTAGCTGATATGTGTTCGCCAATTTATACCAAGCTATTTCGGACAGGGCCATAGTCTGTTATGCGATTTTATTAACATCCTAATAGTGATTATCAGGCCGAAAGTGGCAATAAAATAAAATAGTTTCTTTTAAAAAATCATACGCTGCTGACACTCGCCGATATAATTGATATTATTAGACGAGGTCTGCTTGATGTTACTGCAGCCTTATAAAGTATTGAAAAGCGGCAGTAAAAGCAAGCAGAATTTTTCTCTCTGATTTCAAGACTGACTTTATTTGATTTATTGACGGCGGAGGCGAGGTAGATAAAATAGTATTACATTTTAAAATTGCTATCGTCGGCGTTCTTGCAGCGTCCTAAAGAAGTAGATTCTTTGTTCACTGAAACTAATTAGTTGTTTTGTTCTCTTTCACCGTTAGACCCATTTTTGCTGATTTGTCCTGTATACCTGAGAAGGCTGCAGTTGCATCCTGCATTTTTCGACCGATGATGTCTTCGTCATCAGAGTACGCAAATAGCAGATGGCTTTTATTGAATATCGTTCAACTTGTGTTAACTGCAGCTTTCCTCATTATCATCTTGATAACAATGTTGAAAAGGTCACACAATAGACTGTTGACTTTCCTTAGGCCTCGTCTGATATAAAAAGGATCAGAAAGGTCATAGCCAATTTACAATTAAAACTTAGTGTCAGTCAAGGTCGAAAGCAGCTTTTTAGTCGATGAAAAGATGGCATGTGTAGATCCGTTTATGGTTTTTCCAGGATTTACAAGGGAGTTTTCAGTTGTGTTAGAGTCAGTTGTTGATTTACCAGGTTTAAAACTACTCTGATAAGACCCGATTGGGTTGAATAACACTGGTTTTTGTCTGTCACAAAACACACTGAACAGAACCTTATGTACAATAGGTAAGAGGCTGATCACACGGTAGTTGGAGCACATACTTGGATCACCTTTTTTACGACGACAATTATGGGGCATGCACTCTTTAAGCCAAACCAGAGGAGCTTGTGCATTCTCGTTATCGGCTCATAGCCGCTGGACTTGAAAAGCTATGTCGGAAGTCCATCGGCACCGACTGCTTTATTATTTTTAAACCGCGATATCGTTCTTCTTACCTCGTTTTTGACTCGGTGGTGGGCAATCTAAGCCGTCGTCGACAATTGGTTTGATAACTTTAAGTGGGCTGCCTTCCAGCAAACCAGCAATTGCTGGAAGTGTACTCTCCGTATGTGAGAGTGACCAGATTTCCATCCATGACTTTACAGGAGGGGAGCCCATTATCGTAGCCTTTTCCTTTTACTTTCTGTCAAAATTATCGTGCCTCACCTCTACCCCTGTATCGTTCGATATCCTCGTTCACGCGTTTCCGTTCTTCGCCTGTTTTACCGTCTCTTGTGCTATTCCAGACTAGCCCGGATTAAAATTGGCTGTACCGTTGCCCTATAAGCAGTATCCTGTTCCTTAGACGCTATGCGACATTCTTTATCGTACCAGGATACACCTAAGCGCCGTTTTTCATATCCAAGCACTATTTTTGCTGCGGTTGCCATGGAAAGCGCAATATGCTGCCACTGTCTATTGGGACCGTCACATAGTGGTTGCCGTTTCATACAAAGAGCGGCCAAAAATAGAAGGAGTTATCATAGGTGAATAATATTTGGCACATCTCACAGTCTCTTTAAATTACACAAATTTCTAAAATTTGGTTAAAATCTGTGAAAGGATTCAAGGACCTCTCTTAGATCCTGAACATTTAAATTTCATAGTAGGCACACCAAAGTCGGCATATCCATTGATTACATCAATCTATGACTAAATCTAAAATTTGGTCAATGTCGGACAAAGGATTCAGGGACCTCTCTTAGATCCTGAAAATTTAAATTTCATAGCAGGCATACAAAAGTCCATTGATTTCATCAATCTATGACAATCTTTTTTTTAAAGAGGTTGCAGCTATTCTTAAAGAGGACAGACAGGTGGAATAAGGGAAAAACAAAACAAATTTGAAAGAGCAAAATCTATTTTGAGATAGTGTTGCCTCAGTTTTACCCAGAATTTTGTCTTAATTTGTTTTATTTTTGTCGGACAAAGGATTCAGGGACCTCTCTTAGATCCTGAAAATTTAAATTTCATAGTAGCACACCAAAGTCGGCAAATCCATTGATTCCATCCAATCCTTAATTTGGTCAATGTCGGACAAAGAATTTAAGTACCTCTCTTAGATCCTAAAAATTTAGATTTCATAGTAGGCATACCAAAGTCCATTGATTTCATCAATCTATGACTATATTTTTTTTTAAAAAGGTTGCAGCTATTCTTAAAGAGGACAGGTGGAATAAGGCAAAAACAAAAGAAATTTGAAAGAGAAAAATCTATTGTGAGATATTGTTGCCACAGTTTTACCCAGAATTTTGTCTTAATTTTTTTTTATTTTTGGCCAATGGAAAATGAGGCGTTTTGTTGGGAGAGCTAGAGGGAGTAGACAGAGGCTATCTCAGGGGTCTTTTTTGTATTTGGTTATGTGCGTTTTTTGATCTGTTTAATCTTGTATGTGTTAACACGATTGAATCGCGAGACCAGATTTCTGAGTCTCTGTCTGAGTACAAATCCACATACAGTTTTTTGCTTTTCCGCATTGCAGCTATAGTAGATCTCGCAAGTTTTACGTCGCGAGTATCCTTGACGTTTCCTTCTAATTTTCTGGATGGCGGTAATGTCAGCCTTGTATATTTTGTGGCTGACATCGTAATTCAATGGACTCTGCCGGTCAGATCCGACTGAATTTTTAGCAAAAGCCTGAATTAAGTTGACTTGAAAGGCATATGTCGATTGCGATTGGGCAGATGTCCCCAAAACAGCATGGTCACCAAAAGCTGCTAACATCTACCCAGACCAATTAAAAGCCTCTATAGAGGCCCGACCGTGGCATAGTGGTTAGAGCACGTGACTACTATGCGGGAGATAAGTGGCTGGATTCCCGACTCTAGTCATCTTAATTTTTTTATCATTTCCGGCCCCCTCAATGTTGTTGGTGACAGCAACTTCGCAGTATATGTACTTATAGTGTCGAGTCAATCGGCATATCTAGAAAAGGCTACTCACACAGTGACGTTCGCATTTGTCGATAAACAACTAGGTTAGGTTAGGTTAATTCGGCAGCCACGTTGAACACAGCTCACTTGGGTCCTAGTATGAGTCCCGTTGTGATACCATTTTATGATTTCCGCACCAAATGTTCCTATTCTAATCGGTCAACGTCGCTGTCAAGCCATTTCGTTGCCCTTATGAAGGCATGGATGTTCCGCATATCGCCTACTGATAGACAGGTATTGTCTAAAAGTGTCCGATGACCAAGTTTTTCGTATCGCAGGTCACCTAAAGCAGGGCAGTGACATAGAAGATGCTCCGTGGTCTCCTCTTCTTCTTCATCATTGCAGCTTCTACAAAAATCGTTGTACAAAAATCGATAAACAACTAGGTGCCGTTTGGTGTGAATCTAAAAATAGAAAGCGTGTTAATTCACAACCACGCGAGAAGCTGTCCCATTCCTCATACAGGGGTCGGTAAGGGAAATTAACTTTTTTAAGGCAGTTTGACAATGTACTTAGAATTTGTTTATGCTGTTTACATTATCAGTGTTTTACTGGAATTAATTACACCGCTGAATGCTTATTTTTGCTGTTCAACTTTTTTATACCCTCACCGAACTGATAGGAAGGTATATGTCATTTGATACGATCCAAAAGTGTAACACATAGAAAAGTCATGTTAGACCTTATGTTTCTTTGAACCAAATTCGATTCATGATTTTTAAAGTTGCTGGAGCCATGTTCGTCGGTCTGTCTGTCCGGCTGGTACGCACGATACTACTTATGGTATTGGAAATGAGCTATATGACCACAAACCTTCTGGTAACTTCTACACAAATAGACCTTTCCGCCAACGCTATCGTGCCCAAATTCCGTATTTAATAAAATTGTAGCAGAATAAAGTTTTGGAAAAAAAACAAGAAGTCTAGCCACACCCCTTCTGGTACCTCCCATTTAAATATACCATTCCGCCCACTTTTGAAATCGAGTAATAATATCAATTCGCCTAACGCGATCCTGCCAAGATTCTGTATTTTGTTAAGCAAATTTTATGTTTTTACTTAGGGTGAGGGTATATGTAAGTCGGTACCCGACTGAAACTTTCTCACTTGTTTTATTTGCAATCGCTGAAATCGTTTTTAATATTTGAGATAATAAATCTAACGATTCCTAAAAGATTGTTGACATGTGATTTTCTTCTACCCCAAAATGATATCATCATACCATAGTTTCGAGGAAATATTGGTATGATCATTCCAACCTTTTACTTTTGTCACCTTTCTGTTAGAAGTTATTACCACTGACAAGCAATACCCCAACCTCATAGCAAATTCGTTTGGTTTACTGTGCTACTCCATTGCTGCTATAAGAGGATTTTCAAAAATAATTCCCATATCTGGTCTTAGCACTAACGTCTATGGGTGTGAGAGCGTATGTAATGCTGTTGTATTAAATAATGAAAGTTATTGGCCTGGCTTATGGCTTCGCCTGTATCTGTGAATCTCAGTGACATTTAATGTGTTCTCCTTTGCTCGCCCTAACTGGCACTCCCTCTCATTCTCTTCCTCTCTTTTGCTTAACGTTTATAATCTCTCGATAATTTCTCGTCCCCCCCTGCTTTTATTTTGTATGCACTTAACGTACGTACAGTGGTTTGGGAATTGAGTGAAAAGTTACCAATGTGCTGAGTGTGAATGCGATTCGTCCTTTTGCTGCCGTTGGCTGTTGCTGGCATTATTGCTGACATTTTCTCCAGAGATTTGTATTAATTTAATGCTTAGTTAGATATTGCAATTAGAAAGATAGGGATTTTTCAGTTGTAGTGATGTTAGTCGATGTCGATAGACTGCATGACTTTGATGATGATAATTTGTTGAATGCAATTTTTCACTTAATAACTTTTAATTGCGTAAAAGGTAAACTGGTTTATTGATTGCAATATTTTGTTATCTAAGGAATTAGGAATTAAATTGTGGGATTTAAAGGAAGAAAGGATTTTTTTTTCAATTACATGGATGGAGAATTAACACGCATCTTGGCTCTTACGAACGGGAGATACTGTTTCAGACTGGCCAATCACAAATCTAGTTTGATTGACGTTTACTGTCTTTATAGTTTAAAAAATCGTCAACAGAATAGAATTGAAATTTCAAAGGATACTTCATCGTATACGAGTTGAACCCACAATCATATCGCCCATGATATCAAAAGCGACTACGATATAAAAGCATTTAAAGTTTACAAATTTAGGGTACCTGCTATGAAAAGTACAGGACACTTTAAAATGCCTCTTAGCGAGGATAATAGACATGAATCCCATTTGCATCTGTGTTTTGCATAGATTTCCACATCGCCTCCATTCATACATTGGCTGAAGTACCCTCCTGTTTGCAAGGTTTTATTCCATTTATAAATTCATAGTCGATGGTTATTAGATTGTCATAAGACATTACTATTTTATGTTTCATAAAAATGTTGCTGCAGTAAATTCGCTACAATAAACACTTAAATTGTATACACACAAAAGTTACTATCGATGTGCTATTCTTTTGTTTCATTGTTGCTATTCTCCTCTCGGCACTCGGTTGGTAGTGACGCATTTGTTTATAGTATAAATCAATTTTCTATAGCCCATAACGGCCACAATCAATGTGGCTCCTCTTATTCATATGGTCATAAAAAATTTGCGATGTTATTATAACACACACACACACAGACATACCTATACACATACGTTTGTGTACTATATATTGTAATACCAACAAACATGTGATGTCGTCATAAAGAAAACTTTATTTTAATTCTTTTTCTTTTTTGAATGTACAATCATTGTCCTACGTTAATCAGGACTCTTACTCAGTATCAAGCATTGTCATCGTTGCTGTTTCCTTTAGTCTTCATTTGTTCCTTTTTGGGGCAAATTAGTTTCCCGTTGTTAGTGACGTCGTTGTCCTCTCTTAGAGTTAGTGGTGGGGCCCTAAATTGGTCCCGGGCAAATGGCAAACAGTCATTCGTCTACTCCCCAACCGATACGTTTGCATTATGCGAAAAGTGGTAGAAAGTATGGCAAGTGTCATGTGACGTCATTGATTAAATGTTTTGCAAAATATTGTGGTAGCTGGGGTGTGTATGTGTGTGCGTTTGGGTGCTCTGATTTCGTTATGAATGGCAGATAAGACTATTGACGTCATAGTTTTGTTGGGTGTAGAGAAATGAAAAATGTTTTGAGAGTCTTGATATTACTAGCAAATGCATGACTGACTGACTGAGTGACTGACTGACTTTGCCATTTACTTTGTTTATTTGCTTGAATCTTGTGGTAGTATGAGTAATTAGGAATTCAATACTCCAGTATGTATTCTATTCATCATTCGCCCTGTGGTACTTTACTGTGTAGGGTAAGTAACCACTATTACGTGGTGTCTTTTCGTCATTAATATTGTAAATATAATGATGGCGAAATTCGTTGATATACTATCTCTTAACATGACAACAGCTGTGGTTAATTATTAAGCGATCACTCATAATTAAGACGATGACGTTTGTATGAAAGCTTAACTAAGCTCCAATGAAGGAATGACATTTCTTGAAATAAATATAAAATAATAATAGCTTTTGCCACAGTAGTAGACCTATAGATCGGGACCGGCCGTGGCATAGTGGTTAGAACACGCGACTACCATGCGGGAGATCGCAGGTTCAAACCTGGCTCCAGTCATCTTAAAAGAAAAAAAAATAAATAAAATTTTCTTTCATTGTCGGCTCCCCTCGAATGTTGTTTGACAGCAACTTCGCAGTATTAAGCGTCGATTCAATCGTCGTGTCTAGTAAGAGCTTCTCAAAGCAGTGACGTTCGCATTCGTCGATAAATAAGTAGGTGCCGTTAGTTGTGAATCTAAAAATAGAAAGCGTGTTAATTCACAACAACGCGAGAAGCTATCCCATACTTCATTCATGGGGTGCAAAGGGAAATTAAGTTAAGTAAGTAGACCTATAGCTCAGTGCAATAGCAAATTCTTAAAATTCATCTAAGAATGAAATCATCAGTGGTTCTTGAGTTATAGCTAAACCAGTACAGAAATTTCGGTCAGGTAAACTGACTGATAAATAGCATCACCCAATATAAGATATTGTGTAATTCTTGAGTTATTGAAATTTATAGATTTTTAAAATAAAATTACTTATGTATTATTTTTGTCTGCATGTAGAGCAAACACATACATGATTTCTGATCTGACTTTTTTTCGTTAATCAACGTTCAATTATCGCTTACCTTGGCAAATAGTTAGGGTTGCTGAGGCTTTGCCTCCTAATACAAGATAAATTAACTGACCAAATTTGATTATCCCCCCAGGTGCCGGTTTAGAAGTTATGGGAGAAATATTAATATTCCAAACAAAGTCATTTTGTATGGGAGGTACCAGAAGGGGTGATCCGATATAGTCCATATTCATTCCTGAGTAAAATCTTCATAACCGTACACCTTACGCAACATTTTACTGAATTCAGTGTACTTACAAAAAAGATATGTATGTGAGACTATGGGGGTGGGTTCGGTCCTTTGTATGGAAGGTACCAACAGGGCTGTGTCAAATAGTTAGGTTTTCTGAGGTTTTGCCTCCTATCAGAACATAAATTTACCGATCAATTTCCATTACCCCCCAAGTGTCTGTTTGGAAGTTATGGGAGAAATATTAATTTTCCAAAAATAGGTAATTTTGTATGGGAGGTACCAGAAGGCATGAACCGATATAGTCCATGTTCATGCCTAATTCAACTTTTCGTAAGCGAACATCATACGCAAAATTTGAGTGAATTCAGTTTACTTACAAAAAAGTAATGTATGTAAAACTATGAGGGTAAATGCGGTCAATTGTATGGGAGGTACCAGAAGGGGTGTGGCAAGGGTTTCGGATTTCTTAGGGTTTGTCTACTTTTGCAAGATAAATAATCTTCGCAGTGTAACCGAGCACCGGCCGGTTTGAAAATAATTCATTCAAGATCATATAAAAAATCATTTTGAACTAATTTTATCGAATAAAACATTCAAAAAGTGGTTTTACTGTATTGACCTAGTACCTCCACCCTGACTTGGAATTTTTCGCCTCCTAGATTGGCTGCTGCACTGTGATATTACATCTATGATGTTCCTCACAATATCCATGTCCTCTGTATATCCATGGTAGGCCAAATTTGTTTTTGTCGCTGTGCAAGTTGGATAGAACCAACCCTATCTTTCCTTAGCATGCTAATTGCAATCAGGCTCAGTTTACCCTTATGAGAGGAACAGCAATCCCCATGTCCTGGAACCCATGTGAATTTGCTCTACCTATATTCTTATGGTCACTATTTTGGCCTGAACTACGCTACAATAATCCGGTAGCCTGACCAGATAATGGGCTCCACCCCACTACAACATACTACACAATGCCGCTGTTAAGAACAGGAACTTATTCGATTACGTAATGAAATGTTCAAACTATACATTATGGCGGCAGCGACCGGAATATTGTGCCACATGATGTTAAAAATACATGACAAAAATATGAGTAAGAACAACTTTTCACGCGCCCCAAAGAGATCAAAGGTCAGGTTCTTAGTAAATCCTATGTTTTTATACACTCACCCTACGGGTAGCAGGGTATATATCATTTGATACGACACAAAAGTGTAACACATAAAAGGAGTTACTTTAGACCCTCGGTTTCTTTGAACCAAATTCGATTAATGACTTTTTAAGTCGTTTGAGCCATGTCCGTCTGTCTGCCTGGCTGTTCGGCTGGTGCGCACGATAACTTTCGAACGACGCAACCAAATGTTTTGAAATTTTGCACGAGTTAATATTTCACCAAAACTACTTAAGGTATTGTAAATGGGTTACATGGACCCACCCCTTCTGGTACCTCCCATACAAATACATCATTCCGCCCACTTTAGAAATCGAGTAATGATATCAATACACCTAACGGGATCGTACCCAAATTCCGTATTTAGTAAAGCCATAACAGGATAAAGATTTGGAAAAAATTGAAGTCTAGCCACGCCCCTTCTGGTACCTCCCATACAAATGCACCTTTCCAACCACTTTGGAGGTGGAGTAATAATATCAATAAATACAACGCGATCGTTTACAAATTTCGTATTTAGTAAAGCTATAGCAGGATACAGTTTTGGAGAACAAAACTGGAAGTCTAGCAACGCCCAATCTGTTGCCTCCCATACCTATCTGCTACCGCCCACTTTAGAAATCAATTAATATTATTAATAGACCTAACGCGATCGTGCCCATACTCTGTATTTAGTAAAGCTATAACAGAATAAAGTTTTTGAAAAAAAGTCTGGAAGTCTAGACCCGTCCCTTCTGGTACCTCCCATACAAATGTAGCACACCGCCCACTTTAGAAATCTTAAAAAAACTTAATTTCCTTTTGCACCCCATGAATGAGGTATGGGATAGCTTCTCACGTTGTTGTGAATTAACACGCTTTCTATTTTTAGATTCGCAACTAACGGCACCTACTTGTTTATCGACGAATGCGAACGTCACTGTTTGAGAAGCTCTTACTAGACACGCCGATTGACTCGACACTTAATAATGCGAAGTTGCTGTCAACAACATTCGAGGGGAGCAATGAAAGAACAATTTTTTTTGTGTGTTTAAGATGACTGGAGCCAGGTTTAAACCTGCGATCTCCCGCATGGTAGTCGTGTGTTCTAACCACTATGCCACGGCCGGTCCCGGGTTTAGAAATCGAGTAATAATATAATTTTTTGTATTTTTGAGGGCAAGGGTATATGTAAGTCGGGGTACCCGACTGAAACTTTCTTACTGGTTTTTATATACAAAGATTTGATCTTTGACCTCTTTGCGGCTAAAAGTTTTCAGATTTTGACCAATTTTGGACCTTAACCATTTTTTAATAACTGACACAATATTTCACTCGGGCATTACCGAAAATCGAATGATAAATTTTTGGTTTCCCTATGAGGTCCATGGGGGTGATATTTCCCAAAAGCCCCCCCTGAAGTGTATTCCCTTGTGGGGAGCCTAATTGACAGTTGAAAATGTAATTCTTTCGAAAAGATTCCACAGCCCGCTCTTTCGCTGAATTTATATATGTCTTTGAAAAGTTGGTTAACATGCCGTCGACTGCCTTAAACAGCTTTGTTGTTGTTAAAACGTATTATTGCCATGTTGGACTAGTTTTGGATCGGTGGTGCATAATATACCCCTAATCGATAATTGGTTTGATTTCGTCACTTACGCTATCTTCTAAAACGAGCAGTTTTGGAGTAATCTTTTCATCAGGGGGAATCTATGTTGTGTTGTGGATATTCTTGTGTGAAACTCTAACTCTACTCACTACCACGACGCTTACCAATGCGAAACTAACCAGTCTTTATTCATTATCAGATGAGTTGTCTTAAAATCCCCCAAACCAATGTTAATGTCATGTCCAGTACAGATATCTAGGTTTATTACCAACCATGAATCTACATTCAGATTTGTGCCTTATTGTGTGACTGCTGTATGAGGTATCACAATTATTTAATCGTGTGCATCCATGTCCAGTCCATTGCATTTCTAGCATGTCGGTAATGTGTGCCTTGTATATTTCGAGCATATCCACCAATTAGATAGAGGCGCCATGTCTGTAGAGAGTTCAAGCCTTTCTGGTATATATCCTTAATCATCGTCCCAATAATATTTAAGGGGGTCATCCACTTTTCGAGGGGTTCTTGTCTATAGTTTTTCCTGAGTTTTCATAATATATAATTGCTTTGTATAATGACTTTTTAGGACACCTCGTCTGATCCAAGTTTATTAGGACAGCAATGCCACTAAGAGAGCCAGCCGTTAAATTCGTTACCTACTTGCTAAGATGCATCAGTGGTAGCATATCATTTATGTTACTCAACATTGCACCTCTCATTTGCTATCACTGGAATACGTTCTGTCTTACAAAACTGCTTGAAGACCTCCGTGGAGAAATACTGGTTATTCTAATGAGTTGACAAATTCAAATCAGATAAATCTCCAATACCCCTTTTGAGTGTGCCATAAAAACATGTCTGCTAATTTTCAACAGCTATCGTTGAAAATAACCGTTTTCTAACTAAAGTATTTAATGCTTTAAAAACTGTTAAATCCCATTTATCCTGTGTGTTTTTTCCTTTATCGAAATTAAATTTCAATTCACAGAAAATTAGAAATTCAACCTGCAACAACCTTAATTGAGGCATATTGGGTTTCCTTTTGTTTCTGTGCTGTGCTACGTGCTACGTCCCAAATTGCCTGTGCAGCCAAGTCATAAAGATATAAAACCATTTCCCGCTACACCAGAGTAACAACGACAACAACAACGCAGCTAAAAACAACAGCAACGATAAAATGATGACTTCAAATGAAACGTAACGGCGGTGTAAAGAAAGAAAAACAAATGCAGTTGACCTTTCAACTTTATGCCGAATGTCGATAAATAAATTTGGCGCCATGCAGCTATAAAACCAGCTAAAAACTAAAATAATATAACAACGAAAACAACAACAGCAGCAGCAGCTACTACTGCCACCACCAACATTTTCGACAATCATACTATCACAATACAGCCGATGGTCCGTTGTACATGGCCGTATGTTTGGGGAGGAGAAATGTAAAGTGGAATTGTGGCAAACAATGAAGAAATGACGCTGTAACACCGCATGTGGTATACAACGACTACTACTACGAACTCATTTGGCACAGCTGTTTTTATGGCCGTGAAGACAAATAAACAAACACACACACTTAAACTTAAACAATGGCCAACTTACAACAACTAACGATGAAAGTATATAATTTCATAGGATTTTTGCGTCGTCTTTTTCCATTTCGAGGTGCGCAGTATGGCGTACCGTCATTGTTCAAGAAAACCTATACTACATATACTATTTTTCATTTGCTTGCCATCATCATTATCCCCATCATCATTGCCTTCATTGTTGTTGTCGTCGTCGTCATCTTTTATTGGTGAAGCTTTCAGTACCAATACCAATGAAAGCCCAAAACCAACAAGGACGGAAGTCAAATAGAAAACGGACAGAGGATGGACTATAGCGTCGTTGTTACTGTTAGAGCTGTTGTAGGGATAACAAAATAAAGGAAATCGAAGTAGAACTAGTATACTAACTGATCGAAGGGTGTCCATAATAGTGACATATTGCGGACATCATACATACAAATGTAAGTGAGTGATTTAGAAAAATCCTCGAAGTTGTATTCCCGCAAGGTGGGTCTGAAATGACATTTACTTTATCATATTTTCTATGTATAAGATATGGGAGAGCTTTTCGCATTTATATAAGCTACCACGCTTCTATTAAAAGACTCGCACAACGGGACCTACAGTTTAACGAAGATTGTCGGATGTTTCAGTAAATTTAACTTAACACCAAAAATAGGGCTATTCAATAATTAATAACAAATCATAATTACTGATCCAGATCTACTTCGGATTTGGGTAAATAATCAAAGATTTTAATATTATCGTGTCATAGGGAAAAAGTAGGGTATTTTTACATACGTCTGTATAAGTGAACCAAATGGGAATGGGGGACTTTCTTATTTAAGTTTTATGCTCGTTATTAACTTGGGAGTACCTAGAACCTATCTTTGGAGGTCTCCAAGTAGCCCACATCATCCAAATGATCACGTGTTCCCCGGGCAATGTAAGAAGGCGCAATGTTGAGCAAACTGATGCGTCATAGGAAGTAGGTAACAGAAGTTATTGAAGCTCAACACATCGGCTCTCTTAGTGGTTTTGACAGCCTCAAGATACGAGGATCAGGTGCTGTGGCCATATAAGTCTCTCTCCTAAAACCGTGTCATGATAGCACAGTGCAACAGTGAAAAAAGCACCCGAACGAGACTATATAGGTTCGATAGTACAACCGGAGCTGAGTAAAACCCTAGCTCAGTTTGGCTAGATTGGCTACCAAATTTTTTTTTTGGCCCCCTAAACTTTTTGAAATCTTTGGACCCCTTGAAAAAAGGTGACATCAATTGTTGGCTAACAGTTTCTACAGTTTTTAATCTAGCTCTTTCTCTTCTTCAACAAAGTTTTAGCTAATAGTCCGCTTAAGAAACTGATATAATAAAATTTCCCAAAAAAATTAGACTTCCCTCGTATATTTTCAAAAAACTTCAATAAAAATTTTAATTTTTTCACTTTTTTTAATATAAGTCGTAGGGAATCCAGATTTTTTGCATACTCTATTCAGAGAAATTTTAGTTTAGGTAACACCGAATAACTTTTCTGAACAAACCTATGCAATCTGAACAAGTCTAGGGATATTCAATAGCTCTCAAAACACACTATCTACTTTAAACAAATCAGTTTTTTAGGAGTTTTGGGCCATTGTGCAATGTTTTTACTTGATATCTTTACCAAAAACGTACTTATTGTAAAACTGAATAACTTCTGTAAACAACCAATATGATCAGAATACTCCACCCCCTTAATTGTTCGCAAAGAGCATTAGGGTGTTCCTTATATGGCATTTTTTCGAATTTCGTTAAAAATATGTATTAATCGCGATGTTGGTCATCTGTTTTCACCTTACGTTTCTTTTTGCCAATATTAGGAATATATTGTGAGAAATTTTGTATCGATAGTTGGACATTAGGGTGTGCCGCAATGAGGTTAAAGTATGAATTTGTTCTCAAATCAGTTTATTGCCGCTGAGTATTTTTCTTTCGTATATAGACTAAGTAGTAACAAGCCGTTCAATAGCTGAAATAAAGACCTAAAATAATATGTGTTTGCTTTTACCATATCTCTTATAGACGCCGAGATATTTGATATAGAAGTAGGGGTATTTTTGAAAAAAATTATTAAAAATTTTGAAATTGGATTTCGATGTAGATTATCATGGGCAATTATATATTTCAACTTTTAAAGGTTAATCAAGTTAAAATCTATATGTTTAAAAAGTATATGTGTATATTATCACTATCTCTATCAATTCTCGAGATATCAGGGGCTTAAAAAGCTTAGCAATGACTACTTAACTTTTGTTTCACCTGTATATCCATTGTGTATGCTTACAAATGTCACCAAAACCATTAATATCCAATGGTCTTTTGAGGGGATTTTTTATTTTTATCATATAAAAATCGTTATTGGTAAGTATTCAATGGGTATTCAGATGGAACAAAAGTTCATTAGACATTGCTATGCATACAGTCAAAAATTCCGTTTTTAACGCCTGATATCTCGAGAATTGATAGAGATAGTGATAATATACACATTTACTTTTTAAAGATATTATTTTTAACTTGATTAACCTTTAAAAGTTAAAATATATAATTGCCCATAATAATCTACATCGAAATTCAATTTCAACATTTTTAATAATTTTTTTAAAAATACCCCCACTTCTATATCAAATATCTCGGCGTTTATAAGAGATATGGTAAAAGCAAACACATATTATTTTAGGTCTTTTTTTTCAGCTATTGAACGGCTTGTTACTACTTAGTATATATACGAACGAAAAATACTCAGCGGCAATAAACTGATTTGAGAACAAATTCATACTTTAACCTCATTGCGGCACACCCTAATGTCCAACTATTGATACGAAATTTCTCACAACATATTCCTAATATTGGCAAAAAGAAACGTAAGGGGAAAACAGATGACCAACATCGCGATTAATACATATTTTTAACGAAATTCGAAAAAATGCCATATAAGGAACACCCTAATGCTCTTTGCGAACAATTAAGGGGGTGGAGTATTCTGATCATATTGGTTGTTTACAGAAGTTATTCAGTTCTACAATAAGTCCGTTTTTGGTAAAGATAGCAAGTAAAAACATTGCACAATGGCCCAAAACTCCTAAAAAACTGATTTGTTTAAAGTAGATAGTGTGTTTTGAGAGCTATTTAATATCCCTAGACTTGTTCAGATTGCATAGGTTTGTTCAGAAAAGTTATTCGGTGTTACCTAAACTACAATTTCACTGAATAGAGTATGCAAATAATCTGGATTCCCTACGACTTATATTAAAAAAAGTGAAAAAATTAAAATTTTTATCGACGTTTTTTGAAAATAAACGAGGGGAGTCTAATTTTTTTGGGAAATTTTATTATATCATTTTCTTAAGCGCACTATTAGCTAAAACTTTGTTGAAGAAGAGAAAGAGGTAGATTAAAAACTGTAGAAACTGTTGGCTAACAATTGATGTCACCTTTTTTCAAGGGGTCCAAGGGATTTCAAAAAGTTTAGGGGGCCAAAAAAAAAATTTGGTAGCCAATCTAGCCAAACTGAGCTACGGTTCTACTCAGCTCCGGTTGTACTATCGAACCTATATAGTCACGTTCGGGTGTTTTTCAAAAAGTTTGATTTTGTGTCATAGTGTAGTTAAAACACGTAACTATCATGCTGGAGATCTATCGTTCAATTCTTGTTTCAGTAATCTTGATTTTCTTTCATCGATGGGAAATTTAGTTTCTAAGTTAATTATGAAAACACGAAGAAAAGAAAAAAAAGAACACACCCAAATGTTGAGGACATGCGAAAACGTTATAGGGTTCATGAATTAAGGATATGCAACTGGAATGTCCGAACTCGCTATAGAGATGGTGCCTCTAACCAATTGGCGGATGCTTTGACAAACACAAGGCTAATATGACCGCAATACAGGAAATGCGATGGAGGGAACAGTGGTGCGATGCAAACGATGAAATAACTGCCATGCAGAGACGCCAATATGCATGTGGATTCGTAGTCGGCAAAAGACTTCGACATCTGGTCTAGCGTTTTAACCCTGTAAGTGACCGAAGAGCCACTATTCGCATTAAGGCGCTGATTTATGAGCACGCCTCGACGGAAAACAAAGACGACAACATTAAAAAGGCATTCTGTGAAAGCTTGGAAGAAATTTATAACAGCTGCCCTGCTCATGACATTAAAATTGTTCTAGGAGTTTTTAATGCTAAAATGTGAAGGGAAGGTACCCTTGATTAATCAGTCGAAAAGTTCAGTCCTACACAACAAGACCTCCCATAACGGATTCAGACTAGATAGCTTCGCGTCGGCAAGAAACATGGTAGTGAGAGGAAGGAGGTTCCCGCATAAGGATATCCACAAGGCATCCTGGATAATCTTAGATCAAAAGACTAGAAACCATATTGATCACGTGGTAATCGATATAAGGCATGTCTCAAGCGATGTGAACGTGCGTGTGATGCGTGATGCAAATTTTGATTTGGATCATCATCTAGATGCAACCAAAGTACGCACGAGGTGAAATGGTGCTGAGTACGCTCGTAACCAACCGTTAAGGAAGTTGGACACCCCAAAGTCGCATATTACCGAAATAGCCAATGCCTACTCCAATCAACTCTCTTAATTACTTCAAACAAACTTCCATAATTCTGATGATCCCGACTTACAGTGGCAGCATATTCTATGACCACTGACCATACTGGCTTTTGTAAACCTTGCTCAAGCAAGGCCTTGTATAATGAGGAATGTCGCGTATTGCCTGGGGAATTGGATTCTGCATACAAAGCAAACTGCAGTCAATGGTAACGCGTGGGATCTATGAGCAATGATTGCGATAAAGGAATGCATGTACGGTAATTGAAATCTGAGTGTTCTATGTCCTTAAGAAGGACGATCCAAATGTGTGCACCAACAATCGCGGGTTCAGCATTTTACCCATCGCATACGAGGTGCTGTCTAGTGTGTTATGTGAAAGTGAACCTGATTGGACCTTATTAGTGCTGCTTAACCCCTACTACAAATTGTGGAGAAGACTACATAAATGCAGATCGATACCTACCATCTGTTTCAGATATCGGATATCGGACTGTCGATCGATATGGCAGATAATATTAGATGCTTTGACTGAGTTAAGTATCCCCGCAAATGCGGGATAACACTAAGTGACACGAAGTCGTTAGTGAAAATCGGTTAAAATCTACCAGGCGAGGCTGTCGACACGGTGATAGTCTGTAATACGATCTCTTTTGCGATCTCTCTTTGTAATGGAGATGATCATATGATAGGCTGCAGTAAACACATCTGGTACCATATTGAAACAAAGTTATATGCTGCTTACGTATGCCGATATTATATATGTCATGTTACTGCGGCCTTCTCTGGTATTAAGAAGTAGTAGACAGAAGAGGGTCTGGTTATAACTGAGGACAAAACCAAGATTATCGTTTCAACGAGCAAAGAATCTACCCGCTTGGGACGCTGTGTGAACGTTGACAACTATAATATTGAGTTGGTGGATGATTTTGTCTACCTTGGGTGCGCCGCTGACAAAAATTATGATGACAGGCTACAAATCAAGAGACTAGTATCGCAATCCGATGCTACTATGCGCTAAGCAAACGATTTAATGGCAAAGCCCACTCTCAACGAACAAAGATCCAACACTACCGAACACTGATGGTAGAATCCGACTTGCTCTACAACCCAGAATTCTGGAAAATGACGCAAGCGAATGAATCTATTCTTGGAGTCTTCGGGAGAAAAATACTTCGAAAAACATTAGGACCAACAGCGAATACCGTCGTCGAATAACCCATGAGCTGTATGAGATATATAACGACATCGACGTAGTTAAGCACATTCAAATAAACCGAATGCGCTGGGGTTGCACACGTTGTACGAATGGTTGGAAATGCTACAGCTCGCGAAGTCTTCGATGAGCGGCGCACTAGGGGACGACCAAAGCTTGGTGTGACGAACGTTTTCTAAATCTTTTCTACATGCGGCTACTGATGGTTGAATTTCTGTTGCTACTGCTAAATAAGAAGAGGAAGAAGAAGTTGAAAGCATTAAAAACTAAGCATACTAATTTCCATTGCTGGCTCAAGAAAACGTATATAAATATAGTCATAAGAAGTGACCTTGATGATGTTAACCATTACCATCTGCTAGCATTCAGTTTCTACCGCATTTATGTTTTGCCTATTACTTTATTCGTCAAAGTACCATAAAACTCAAGCATGTGAAATCTTCAAAGAAGACAAAGTCATCACTGATAATCATCATAATTATTGCAATCATTAACGTTTGTGCCTCTGCAACGTAATCATCATGCAATCATCGTCATCATTAAAGCGGAAGAAATCCATTATATAACAATTGCTGCTCCTCTTGGCCAACACACACACACCCACACACACAAGAAAAGCACTGCTTGCATGAAATATTGTGCATCTGTCTGTTTGTGACCAAAGTAAAACTCAATAATGTTCGTATGGCTTGACGCTCATAGTATATGCAGAGTTTCTGCAACAAAAACTTACAGATGATGAACTTAAAGGATCTGATAGGATGAAAAAGTCAAATAGACAGATAAACTTTGATGGGTTATATTAACGGCGTAAATGGAAAAAGTTTTTAAAGGAATATACTACGGACATATTGCAAATGATCGAGAACAGACAAGTACTATATGCGAACTATTAAATAATCGTATAACTGCTGTGTTTATGAGGTGTCCCCTTTGAAAGAAATGGAAAAAGTATTAGCAACTCTGTGGTTGTTAATAATACTTTTAATTATAATAAAGATGCTAATGATAACACAAATCAAGTATTCCTAATTTTTTAAAAGATTAAAGACCTTTGTAATTGCCTGCTTAAAATTGACAGATGTTAACGAGTAAGGATTTTTATTCAACTTATATTAATATTTTGTTCTCTTTTATATTTCCAGGCAAAACTAAACATTGACCAGAAAAATAAAATACTGGTAAGTTAAAAATGTTGTAATGAAAATAATAGATATTTCACTTAATGTTTACTTTTGTTTATTATTAAATTTACTATTTGATAGTAAATTTTCATAGAAAATTGCTTCTTTGAGAAGCAGTCTATTTGTGGAATCTAAACACCGACATTACAAAAAATACAGTGTAGGCAACTCCCTGACTTTTTGAACTGCGCAATCAATATAAAATAAAGACTTCCCCAGTAAGCAACTATCATTCTTTGCTTACTTAACACTTGTGTCCTTTTTACATGCCATGAATAAAATATGGGAGAGCTTCTAACATGTAAGTCGTTAACATGCTTCTATTTAAAGACTCATATAACGAAGCCTACAGTTCAACGACGAATCCGCACGTCAGCTGTTTCAAAACCATTTATGAATGAAATGTTAATGACGGTGACGGGTATCGAACCCTGGTCAGCCGATAGTCGCGTGTTCTTAACATACATACCACGGTTGGTACCATCTTCCTCTACTAAAACGTCGGTAAAACACATAGAATTAACGGTTAAAAGCTTGTTCTACTTCTTCTTATTTAGCAGCAGTAACATAAATTCATACTTCAGTAGCCTCACATAGAAAAAAATTCCAAGCATATTGATCTTTTGAGTTCCGTAGATTGTTCGTAACACAAAGTTTGGATAACAGCTCCTTCATCCATCCAACGATGTTTTAGTAGCCACCTACTGCGACGTCCATTGAGTCTTTTCCAGGTTGACATTATTATTTTTGTTTACGGCGGAGCCAACGTAGACAAAATCATTTACCACTTCAAAGTTATAGCTGTCAACGTCCATGAAGCGTCCCAAACGAGTAGACTCTTTGTTCGTTGAAACAAATAACTTAATATTGTCCTCATGTATTACCAGTCACACTTCTGCCGAATGCGTCTCAAAGCTTGAAAAGGCCGCAATAAGAACTCGCTTTCCTCGACCAATGATATATATGTCATCAGCATACGCCAGCAGTATGTGACTTTTGTTTAATATGGTACCAGTCGTGTTTACTGCAGCCTTCCGCATGATCATCTCCAGTATGAAGTTAAATTGATCGCTTGGCAGACTATTGCCTTGTCTAAAGCCTCGCTTGGTAGAAAATGGCTCAGTCGGATTTTTGCGTATTTTCAATGAAGACTTCGTGTCAGTCAGTGTCATCTCGTAAAGTGGTATTAGCTTCGCAGGATACCAAACTCAGCCATAGTATCTTACAATTTATGTCGTATTGGACTGTGGAATGCAGCTTGGTAATCGATAAACAGTTAATAAGTGTCGAGCTGAATTTTTTGGATCTTCTCCAGAATTTGACGTAGTGTGAATATCTTGTCGGTCGGGGATTTACCTGGTCTAAACTCACACTGATAAGGTCCAATCAGTCTCGCTAGGGTGGGATTTAGTATTTCACATAACATAATCTACAGGACCTTGTATGCGATAGGTTAAGGCTGATTTCGCGATAGTTGGAACACACACTTGGATCGTTTTTCTTAAGCATAGGATATAGAACACTCAGAATCCAATCATCGGGCATACATTCCCAGAGCCAAATCCTGTTTATGAGATGGTGCGTGCACATTGCCAGCTTATCCCCGTCAGCTTAAAAAAAACACTCTGCCGGTAGTCCATCGGCTTCCGCAACTTTATTATGTTAAGCTATGCATTTATCGTGCTGATCTCCATTTGGCTCGGTGGTGGACAATCTACTCCGTCTCGATGATTGCCATGATTTCGTCACTAATGCTGCTTTCGGAAACGATCAGGCTACGAAAGTGTTTTCTTCATCTTTGCAGCACACTCTGCGTGTCCATGACCAGATTTTCATGTCAGACTCATGGGGATATCTGTTTCAAAACCTGTGCTTTTTACTTTTTGGTAGAACTTTCAGTCTTCACCTCTCTCTCTGTAATTTTCGATATCCTGTTTTGCTCTTTATGCACCATTCTTTTCCTCAGACATTGAGCGACATTCCTCATCGTACCAGAGCTTGCCTGAGCATGGGTTTTCATAACCCAGTACGGTCGTTGTGGCAGTGGTCGGGAATATCAGAATTGGGGGGTTTGTTTAAAGTAATTGAGAGAGTTGATTAGAGTAGGGATAGAGCATTGGCTATATCGGTGATATGCAGCTTTATGATGTATATCTTCCTTTATCTTTGGTTACAAACATTTTCACCGTGTATCACACGCACATCCATAAAGCTTGAGACATGCTTTTCATCGATTACCACGTGATCCAATCTGATTTCTTGTCATTTGATCGTAACCAGGACAACGAAAGCTGAACATCGGTAAACTGCGGACCACAGAGGTAGCGGACGCCTACTCCAACCACCTAACTCAACTGCTACGGAATGCTCCAATCCCTGATAATATTACCTCGCAGTGGCAATATATAGTCGACTCAATAGACGGGACTCCGAGAAGTTTACTTGTGTACTTAAACTTGTCTAAAGAAGATGCCTGGTACGATGATGAAATTGCAGCCAATGACAACGCTAGCTGTTCGTGAACGGGACAGGGAGAAGAGACAAAGTCAACTCGTCTTTTTAGACGGTAAAAGAAGGAGCCGAAGAAGAGACCGGATGAGTGCACAGAGTGCTCCGAAGTAGAGGGGAATCCCGAAAATTCTACCAGAGAGTTAAGGCAAGAATGCGTGGAACAGGGTTGCCCTACTGCAAGGACAGCGATGGCCAGCTAGTGACAGACCCAATAACGATCTGAAGATATGGAGATAACTTTTCAGAAATCTACTGACTACAGACAGCACTCCAGAAGACTCCGCACCTCCGATTTAAAATAGCAAAGCGGATGGAGCCAATGGACTTCCGGCTGAATTGTTTAACGCAGGTGGAGAGGAGCTGATTAGGAGCATGCATCAGCGCATGGAGAATATCTGGCTGGAGGAGAGCATGCCCGGTGATTGGAGTCTCAGACTGTTATATTCCATATACAAGAAAGGAGATCGTAGTGAGCGTAAGAACTACCGTGGAATAAGCCTATTACCAATTGCGTACAAGGTCCTTTCGAGCTTATTGGGGGTAGCAAAAAGGGGGTAGCGGTCAACTAGGACAAAACAAAAAAAAAATGATTTCGACGAACAAAGAGTCCTCTCGATGGAGACGCACCGTCAAGGAGAGAACCAAACTCGTTAGAAGGACCAAGTGGTAGGTGACCTGCCACCATCTGGTATGATCAACTGGAGTACGTACGCAGAAGACCAAATCATGTGGAATTCTTTAATACTTCAGGCCTCTAATTATGAAACACGTTTGTAAGTTGTAATGGGCCACTTAAGCAAGTAAGCTTAGGTCCTCAGTCAACTATAGCAAGTGCAATTAAACTTAACTTAACTAAATTTCCCTTTGCACCCCATGAATGAGGTATGGGATAGCTTCTCGCGTTGTTGTGAATTAACACGCTTTCTATTTTTAGATTCACAACTAACGGCACCTACTTATTTATCGACGAATGCGAACGTCACTGTTTTGAGAAGCTCTTACTAGACACGACGATTGAATCGACGCTTAATACTGCGAAGTTGCTGTCAAACAACATTCGAGGGGAGCCGACAATGAAAGAAAATGTTATTTATTTTTTTCTTTTTTAAGATGACTGGAGCCAGGTTTGAACCTGCGATCTCCCGCATGGTAGTCGCGTGTTCTAACCACTATGCCACGGCCGGTCCCAATTGCAATTAAAGCGGCATCATTAAGATATGAGACGAAAAATTATATCTTTTTAAATGTTTGCTCTGTCAATATTTAATGTCCATACCGATACTGGCATTGTACCGATTCTACAGCTAAAGTGCTATTTGTTAAACTCCAAATGCACACTTTTAGTTTCTACATACGGAATACCAAACCTCTCTAACTCTGAATCCTGTAATAGGAGGTATGCAACCATTGTGCATATTTTGTAGCTACTCGCATATTATTTTGTTCAAATGCCCAACATTTTTTAGTCTTTATTTCATGATTGGGGAATACTCCCAGGAATGTCCTTAAGCTTGTCACAAAATTAATACCGAACATATTACACTGAAACCACTCCCCTATTGTTGTGCAAAGATTTGTAATACATACTTTTGTATTACAACTTTCCGGCCATTGGAGTAATTATGTATTGTGGCTTTCTTGTTAGAGGAGACAGTAATTAAAACTTGTGGTTTTGCAATAAAAGTTCTAACAAATATTACAAATTGTAATTTGGAGATTTTCTTACATTTTACCACAAATACAATAATGTCCTAACAACAAGCATGTGTAAGAGTGCACTAAATCATCTGACAACTGCATAAACAATGATTGAAATTTATTGAAAAGACAACCTAGGCAATGGGTCATTTAACAGTAGTTAATAATTGTAATTACATATTCGACAAAGATCGTCTTAGTTTATGCTCTAATGAACTGCAATTTATGAAATTGAAATGCTTGACTTGCACAGAACATAAAACATTTTACATAAAATTGTGTATGTAAATTTGCTTTTCCCTCGAGTAAGCAGTACACCTTTTGTAAAGCGTAAATTAAACAAGAATTTCCTACGTTACTATCATGTTAGCATGTAATATCCACCTCACTCTCTCTCTCTCTCACACGAGTTGCCTTCATAGCACTGGACGTGCGTACACCCTCAAGCCCTCAGTATACCTATACTCGTACATGTAAGTACTATGTTATTTACATGTTACAGCTTTTACATTGGCAATAATATATCTATCCCACCCACTTCCTACTAGTACATTTTGTGGGTGTATCACCTATCTACCAGTGAGGAGTCTCTGAGTCGTAAATCATGATTGACGGGACGATGCCGTCGTTGTTATGGCTCGTCTTTAATTGGCTCATTATGATTATTTTTCATGGAGTTAATTATCGTTGCTTACATTTCTTCTATTCTAGTAAATTGTATAATTTTTGCCATTACACACAACTTACAAACTTACGTACGTTTATTAGTTTATATTGATTCAATTCGTTGTTTGTTGCCATCATTAGAATGTTTTTCTCTTGTACGTTTTTTTTTGCCTCGCGCTCATCATTTATTAGGAAGTCAGTGAAATAAGATTGTGATTTATATCTTTTAATTAAAAAGACTTATTATGATTCTCCTGTAATTGATGGAGGCTGGATGTTGCATTTGAAATGGAATGCGCTGCTTGGATGTGTGTGTGTGTGAATGAGGAAGAGGCTGTAACATGGAAGTGATATAATAATAATTAGATATAAATATATAATAAGTTAACACTTTAGTGTGGACATGACCATTATTGTGTTTTTCATGAGCTGGATTAAATGGAACTACTGTTTTGCTTGATAATGCTGTATATTCATATTTAGCGTAAGATGTACGATTACGAAAATTTGACCCAGAAATAAATATGGACTACATTGAGTGACCCCTTCTGGTACCTTCCAATACAAAATGATATATTTTTGGAAAAATAATATTTCTTGAATAACTTCCAAAAAGATAGCTGGAGGAAGACATTTAAGTTTTGTCAGAAAACTGAAGCCTTTGCCTAATCCCTTCTGGTACCTCCCTCACTTACTTACGTACGTAATTTCACTTTACACCCCATGAATGAGGTACGGGATAGCTTCTCGCGTCGTTGTGAATTAACACGCTTTCTATTTTTAGATTCACAACTAACGGCACCTACGTGTTTATCGACGAATGCGAACGTCACTGTTTGAGAAGCTCTTACTAGACACACCGATTGAATCGACACTAATACTGCGAAGTTGCTGTCGACAACATTCGAGGGGAGCCGACAATGAAAGATAAATTTATTTATTTTTTTATTTTTTTAAGATGACTGGAGCCAGTAGTTGAACCTATGATATCCCGCATGGTAGTCGCGTGTTCTAACCAATATGCCACGCCCGGTCCCAACACATATTACCGAATTGGCCCTCATAGTATCTACATATCTTTTTTTAGTATACTGAATTCAGCCATATTTAAGCTTTTACAAATTTGACTCAGGTATGAATATGCACAATATCGGCCGATCGCTTCCGATACCTCCCATACAAATCACCAATGTTAACCCATGGTTCTACATGCATATCTATTTGTAAGTCAACTGAATTCACCTTCATAAGTGACCTATTTCAACTTACGAATGTGGTTCATAAATTGGAGGCCTGAAGTTTTAAAGAATTCTACACCAGATGGTGACACCTCGTCAACCACTTGGTCCTTCCACTTGGGTCTTCCTGTTCTGCGCCGTCCTTCAGTTTTCCCTTCAAACACCTTTCTCGCTAGTGCATTTACATCCCTCCTGGTAGCATGTCCCAGCCATCGTAGCTGTTGGATTCTGACTCTTTTAGCTACGTCGATGTCGGGGTAAAGCTCATACATCATGGTTCATCCGATGCGAAACTCGACACAGAGAAGGAGTCACTGTAGACCCTGGTCTTACAACTTAAGTACTTTGAGCCATGTCTGTCTGTCTGTCTGTCTGTCCGGCTGGTACGCACGATTACTTTCGAAAGACTCAACCAAATGTTTTGAAACTTTGCACGAGTTAATCATTCCCCCAAAACTACTTACGATATTGCATATGGGCTACATGGCCACACCCGTTCTGGTACCAAAACTACTTACGGTATTGTATATGAGCTAAATGGCTACAACCCTTCTGGAAACTCTCATAAAAATTAATTTTCCCGCCCACTTTAGAAATCGAGTAATAATATCAATAACACCACAGCGATCGTGCCCAAATTCTGTATTTAGAAAAGCTAAGTCAGTATAAATTGTAAAGAAACAACTGGTAGTCCAGCCACGCCCCTTCTGGAACCTCCAATACAAATGTACCAATACGCTCACTTTGGAAATCGAGTAATAACATCAATATACTCAACGCTGTCGTGACCAATTTCTGTATTTACTAAAACTATAGCAGGATAAAGTTATGGAGAAAAAACTGAAAATCTGGCCACGCTCCATCTAGTACGCCCACTTTAGAAAACGATTAATATTATTAAAACATCCCCTGCTTCTTTTTCCGTTTCAAAAGACGAGTTGCCCCTCGTTTCCTTTCCCCAGGCCGTCCACGAACAGTTCGCGTTGCCATTGTCTGCAGTTTCGCCCTGTAAGCAGCATCCGTCTCTTTCGTGGCATTGCGACATTCATCATCGTACCAGGCATCTTCTTGAAACGGCTTTGAGTACCCAAGTACGTTTTTCGCAGACCGTTCTATGGAGACGGCAATATATTGTCATTGCGAGGTAATATTATCAGGAGTTGGAGCATTCCGTAGCAGTTGAGTTAGGTGGTTGGAGTAGGCGTCCGCTACCTCTGTGGTCCGCAGTTTACCCATGTCCAGCTTTTGTTGTGCCTGGTTACGTTCGTTTTTCCCAATGCTTAGCCTTGTGAGTACCTTAAAGACGGTAAGGTACCTCCAATACAAATTAGTCAATTTCGCGAAAACAAAAAATTTTCCAATACTATTAAAAAAAAAAGATTTTTTTTTCATATAGACTTAAGCAAGACGCCCAAAAACATATTAACTTTTTATGCTCTAACATCCCTTGACTTTAATAAATACTTACCACTTTAATAAAGACAATATGAAATTCTGGGCAAATAGGCCAAATATGTTAATATTAAGTATATGTTGCCCATAAATATACATATATGCAAATATATTTATAGTTTTATGAAATAGAAACATAGTTGCAAATACACTCAAACAATCTTATGGGATGGTCTACTATAAATGTATATATGTGTGTGTTTGTATTTCATACGTTTGTGTGTGTGTGGGTATGCATGTTGTTTTAATAGCTTAGTCGTTCCATTCAACTAATATAGTCATTGGTAGGTAAGGGCGGCTGGGGGTCTGTGTCTTAACTATCCCAAATAACTACCACTACAACAACAATAATATAGACAACAGCCACAACAACAACACGTACTATGGTGACAAATAACTTTTTATTGTATTATTATCTTCGAAATGACCCAAACTACATATTTTTTTTGGAGCTGGCCGAGTGCTTTGCCTCCTCCTTTGGGCGGCCGTTCCATTCAATGTGGATATGAACAAATGCCAAATGCTCATAAAAACATATCGTATTAGAGCGGTGGCTATATTGGCACTTTGACCTGGGTATGGCCGGGTAGGCTAGGCAGGTAGGTCGATAGATAAGTAGCACTAATTGATGACACAAAAAAAAGGGCGATAGGTAGGAATGCGAATTAGATTAATTGCTGCAAAACACAAATTAAAGAAATAACCGAATATCGTAAACATGAATGCGAGTGGGTGAGGTGCTGCAAGGAGGTCTCTGTGGCAGTGTGTAGGGGAGTATTCCAGTGGTGGGGTATTTGATAGGGTCTAGTACATAAATGACATTGAAACCAGTTCAGAAATTTCAGACAGGCGAACTGATTGTTAAATACTACCACCCTAGGTATGATATTGTTGAGTTATTGAATGTTGCCGTTTTTGATTGAAATTAAGGGAAAACTGAGAACTGAAAACTAAGGACAAAGTCTCTTTATTAATTTAAACAAAACTGTTTAAAGAAATCATGATTTCAAATTTTGCGGACTTTCTTATTAAAAATTCAAAATAATATTATTTTACGCAGTACTAAACTTAATTTTGGGACTTAATTGTGAGAACTGTACGTGAAAGTAGGCTCAAAAATAAGAACTTCTGCATCATTCGTATTGTAAAGTTAGCTGCATTTATAACTTAATAATTTGTTTACTTTCTTACGAAAGAAACGTTCTTATAAAAGGAACACTAACTGCACTATTCACATAACAGGGTCATAAATCTCAAACACAAGCACCAAATTTAAATATCTTTAAGAGGAAAACCTTAGCTCATGTTCTTAAACCTCTAGGTTAATGGCAACAAATAGGATTTTTTTTGCATTTTTGGTTTTGGTTTTCTAAGAGATTATCTGTTATTACAATGTAATTTAACTTACCGAATTCAAATCTTTTCCAGCTGTACGATTAGAAGTTATTGGAGAAGTGTTATTTTTCCAAAAAAATTGGTATTTTTGTATGAGAGGCAAAAGAAGGGATCAGTTGATATGTTCCTTATTCATTTCTTAAAAAAACTTTGGTAAAAGTAAATCTTGCGCATAATATGACTGACTATTGTACTTACAAAAAAGATATATGTGGAAAATCATCATGGTGAATTCTATAATTTGTATGGGAGGTACCAGAAGATGTGGTGCAAAGGTTTCGATTTTCTGAGGGTTTGGTTGATATTACAAGGTAATTAAAATGAAACCAGTACAGAAATTTCAGTCAGATAAACTTACTGATAAATACCATCACCTAAGATATTGCTTAAGTCTTGAGTTATTGAAATTAACCGCTTTGTAATTAAAACCAGTTAAAAAGTTTTAGTCGGGCAACCCGATTTACATATACCCTTACCCTCAGTAAAACAAATAATTTTCTATTATATTGGTATTATTACTCGATTTCTAAAGTGGGCGGAGTGGTACATTTGTATGGGAGGTACGAGAAGGGCTATGTATAGGCTTCTTGATTTATTCTTCATAACTTTATCATGTTATAGCATTACTAAATAAAGAATTTGGACACGATTGCGTTGGGTGTATTGATATTATTACTACATGCCTAAAGTGGGCGGAAAGGTACATTTGTATGGGAGGTACCATAAGTGGCGTGTCTAGACTTCCAAATTTTCCTCCAAAACTTTGTCCTATTATAACATAACAAAATTCAGAATTTGGGCACGGTCGTGTCGAGTGTATTTATATTATTACCCTACTTCTAAAATGGGCGGAGTGGTACATTTGTATGGGAGGTACCAGAAGGGGCGTGTCTAGACTTCCAGATTTTTTCTCCAAAACTTTATCCTGCTTGAACTTTACCAATAACAGAATTTGTGAACGATCGCGTTAGGTCTTTTAATATTATTAATCGATTTCTAAAGTGGGCGGTACCAGATATGTATTGGAGGTTCCAGATGGGGCGTGGATAGACTTAAATTTTTTTTCTTCAAAAGTTTATCCTGTTTTAGCTTTACTAAAAATAGAATTTGGGTACGATCACGTTTGATTTATTGATATTATTCCTCCATCTCTATAGTGGGCGGAAAGGTAGATTTGTATGGGAGGTACCAAAAGGGGCATGGCTAGGCTTTCAAAATTTTTTCCAAAACTTTATCCTGTTATAGCTTTACCAAATTCAGAATTTGGGTACGATTCCGTTGGGTGTATTGATATTATTACTCGATTTCTAAAGTGGGCGGAATGATGTTTTTGTATGGGCGGTACCAGAAGGGGCGGGGCCATGTAGCCCCGTTGCAATACCGTAAGTAGTTTTGAGGAAATAATAACTCGTGCAAAATTTCAAAACATTTGGTTACGTCTTTCGAAAGTTATCGTGCGAACCAGCCGGACAGCCAGACAGACGGACAGACAGACAGACATACAGACGGACATGGCTCTAACGACTTAAAAAGTCATGAATCGAATTTGGTTCAAAGAAACCTAGGGTCTAAAGTGACTCCTTCTATGTGTTACACTTTTGGGTCGTATCAAATGATATATACCCTCATCCCTAAGGGTGATGGTATAAAAATTTAAAAATCTCCAGGTGTTCGTTAGGAATTTATTGTAGAAATATTATTTATCCTAAAATGGGTAACTTTGTGTTGGAGATACTGGAAGGGGTAGGGCGATTCTGCCCCTTTACAATCATATTTCTTTATTTTGAAAAATAATAATACTGGTAAATTTTCATAAAGATCAGCAAAGGGTTACTCCAGTTATTCTGCACACTAGCCATCCTGCCAGACAAACTGCCGGGCATTGCTCAAACTTCTTAAAAAGTCCTGAAACGAATTTGGTCTTAAAGTTTTTGCGGTCTTACGCTTCTCATTTAAAGAGTTAACATTTTTCTCGTATTAAATAAAATATGCACTCATCCTTAAGGGTGAGGGTATAAATAATAATAATTCATATAAACGTGAGAAACTACCCGGTACCACATTTATGAGGTGTAAAAGTAAACTAAGTTTTTGTTTTAATTTAATGGCTGTGGACTTGATGTTAAGTCCAAGAAAATAGAGTTGATATTTTTTTAGCTTAGCTGTCATACTTAATTTGTCACCTCTGCACATCAATGGGCTTAATAGAATAGTTAAAAGCAGTAACCGATAGATTATTCCTATATTCTTATGACATTTGATGAAAACGTTATTGACTCAAGATCTGATTATTTGACACCGAAACTGGATTTGTCTTCGCATTTTGAAATTATCTTCCCTGCATCGATGCAGAACCTTCCAATGATGCTATGACTAATGGGTCGGCAATGGACATCGGAACCGGTGCCGGAATTTACAGAGAAGATTTTTTGCTATATCTACACCTTAGACTCGATGACAACTGTAGCGTTTGTCTAGCAAAGGTCTTGCTGGCGATAAATCAGGACAAACCAAATCAAATTGGTGAAGCATTATTAAATTGACTTGGGTAAATTGATCCTCGTAAGGTCCGACTATGCAGACTTTCTGGTCACAGTGATGTACCTGAGAATGATAAGGCGGATATATGTGGGACATATGATCTACTGCAGATACACAATACATTACGACAATGGTAAGGCCTTAAGGGGTGCGAAGGTGTTGTATGGAGGACCTTAGTAACAAGATTTGATTTTGTGAAAAAATTCAAGGATTTAAATGACAGCTCATCGTGGTCAAAGTTTGTGGGGAAGGGAAAAAATTCCACATCAAGCCCCGCAACTGTCCCGGCTGCACTCGAAAGGGTCCACCCATTCTAAAAATCAAATTTTAATAAATTTTGCTCCCACCGCTCTTAGAATATATATCCTTAATTTTCATCCCTTATGTTGTTCCCGCTCCCATTGTGCCTCCTAGAGGGGTAAAATGTATGACCGACGCCTATTTATACCATCACCCTTAGGGATGAGGGTATATATCATTTGATACGACACAAAAGTGTAACACATAGAAGGAGTGACTTTAGACCCTAGGTTTCTTTGAACCAAATTCGATTCATGACTTTTTAAGTCGTTTGAGCCATGTCCGTCTGTCAGTCTGTCTGTCCGGCTGGTTCGCACGATAACTTTCGAAAGACGCAACTAAATGTTTTTGCACGAGTTAACATTTCCTTAAAACTACTTTCGGTATTGCAAATGGGCTACATGGCCCCGCCCCTTCTGGTACCTCCCATACAAATACATCATTCCGCCCTAGTAATAATATCAATACAATCAACGGGATCGTACCCAAATTCTGTACTTAGTAAAGCTATTACAGGATAAAGCTTTGGACAAAAAAATTGAAAGTCTAGCCACGCCCCTTCAGGTACCTCCCATACAAATATACCTTTCCGCCCACATTAGAGATGGAGTAATAATATCAATAAATCCAACGCCATCGTACCCAAATTCTTTATTTAGTAATGCTATAGCAGGATACAGTTATTTAGAGAAAAAACTGGAAGTCTAGCCACGCCCCATCTGGGACCTCCAATACACATTTGGTACCGCCCACTAGAAATCAATTAATATTATTAATATACCTAAAGCGATCATGCCCAAATTCTGTATTTAGTAAAGTTCTGGCAGGATAAAGTTTTGGAGAAAAATCTGGAAGTCACACGCCACTTCTGGTACCTCCCATACAAATGTTTCACTCGGCCTACTTTAGAGATGGAGTAATAATATCAATACACTCGACACGATCGGGCCCAAATGGTGTATTTTGTTAAGTTATAACAGGATAAAGTTTTGGAGAAAAAATCTGTAAGTCTAGACACACCCCTTCTGGCACCTCCCATACAAATGTACCTTTCCGCCCACTTTAAAGATGGAGTAATAATATCAATACACTCGACACGATCGTGCCCATATTCTGTATTTAGTGCAGCTATAACAGGATAAAGTTTTGGAAAAAAATTCTGGAAGCCTAGACACACCCCTTCTGGCACCTCCCATACAAATGTACCTTTCCGCCCACTTAAGAGATGGAGTAATAATATCAATACACTCGACACGATCGTGCCCATATTCTGTATTTCGTACAGCTATAACAGGATAAAGTTTTGGAGAAAAATTCTGGAAGTCTAGGCACGCCCCTTCTGGTACCTTAAATACAAATGTACCTCTTCGCCCACTTTAGAAATCGAGTAATAATATCAATATAATAGTCCTTTTTTTTACTGAGGGTGGTGGTATATGTAAGTCGGGTTGCCCTACTGAAACTTTCTTACTGGTTTTTTTTAAATATTGTTCCCGCCGATCTGACACCCCAAAGGTACTCCTAGAGAAGTCAAATGTAGGACCGATCCCCAATATTTTGTCAACCCCAACAGTTTAGAAAAACATATCTACCCTCTATCTTCGACCCTTAAGTTGCACCACTTGCCTTTTTTTTATAATTTTTCCCTGCCACTCCCATGGAGCTTCCTTGAGGGTTAACATGTATGACCTATCCCCACTAATGTTTCCCTCCTCCCCTTTTAACCCGAACATATCTACCCCCTATCTTTACATCTAAAGGGGGCTCCCATACACAAATCAAAATGTTATAAAATTTGTTCCCATCCTTTAGGAAGGGTGCGTCTGGATAGGGGAAATATCTTACCTTATAACGAGTATTGATGATTTTATTTAAATTGAAGTTTTTCAAAAAATTTTTCTGGATGTTTTGTGTAAACTTAAAAACTGAGATATAACATTAGTTGAATATTTTTATCCATTCGGTCGAGTGAATTAGATATTGACCAACAAGTTTCCAATGATGCAATGATTTTTGCATAAGCGAGTATCAAAGGAAACAAGAGACAGCATTAAATGCATTACTCTGGTTTGTGGTGCTACGTCTGATGTCTACAGATGTAAGACATCGTATGAAGTATGATTGCTGCAGCACGAGCTTTTCAATTTGACGCAAGAAAGTTAACATCAATCGGAATCCCGTACACAAAAATTTGACGTGTTCGACCCTAAGTATCTTAAGTCCAAATTCGTTTCAGAACTTTTTATGGTGATTGAGTCATGTCTGTCTGACCGGCTAGCTGCCTGGTAGGCAGGATAACTCGAATAGACCTTAATAGATCGGATTGAAAAGTTACCAGTATTAATGGTTCAGCACAGGCTCAGCAAAAATCGTGTCCTTTGTATATCTATTGTAGGCCAAGTGGGTTCTCTCAGATCCCAGGGATTCCAATGAGACCATAAAATTCGTCCGATTTCACGGTTGTGACGGCCCATGCGAATGTATCGGCTCTTTGGTTACCATATATGTCCCCATGTCCTGGAACCCATGTAAGGGTAACCGTCGAATGTCTTGATATTTCCTAAATAGACGACTGGCTTTCTCGAAAATGTCTCGAAGTGGTGTGCACGTTCTACAAGGATTTGATAGCCGCTTTACTATCAGTAAGAAAATTAATATTGCCGCCCAATATCCCACGATACTAAATTTCTCTACGCCTATTCCAATGGCCGCTATTTCGGACTGAACTATGCTACAGTGATTCGGTAGTCTTATAGTTGCAAATTCAACTCCTCCGAAAAGATTCCACAGCCTGATCTTTCCTTTAATTTCGAACCGTCCGTGAAAATAAGGATGACATCCTCCTCAAAGTTTAGGGCATTATCATTATCTACATAGTACGAACTATCCGGGATGTTCCTTATAAAACCCGGATTGAAGACAGATTATGGTATTGTGTTCTCCGTAAGACAGCTCACATTGATTAGGTGCAGAATTTTGGCTTGGCCATAGTTCATGTTCATCCGTGTTTTTTTGTGGCGTCTAAACACATTGCTGTGTTCGCTACTATTTTCCTCGCCTCAATGTCCGGGGGTTACCAGTTTAGGATCGTTATCATGCTTGCCACCAGTCTCATAATACGTTCGAATTTCAGCCTTTGGGACTGTCTACCTAGATCCGGTCACCAGACTGCTGATCCGCAGAATAATATGGGTTTAATAACTAAGTCGTATAACCAGTTCACATTTTGAGGCTAATTCCCAATTAAAAGTTTACTTCAATATCTCAAGTTAAAGGCAATATCATACATAGAGTGAGCGTATTTATGAGACTAAAATTCTGTACTGGTTTAAAAATAATTTAATAATTTTTCCACTATTTTGGAAATAAAATTTAGTCAGTTTTTACAGCCTACAGCCGGTCGAAGAAACAACTAAAATTTCATACGAAATAAATTTTTGTAACTGTCTGTCTTACGTGGCAATACTCCAATCAATTGCTTTTACATACGAACCCAGTGTGCCACTGATGGAAGTAATCAATCGTGCAAAGATTGACAAGAAGAAAACTCAAACATATATAAACATCAAAGCAATAACAAACCATAAAGAAGGGGACGTCTCCACGACAGCAGAGTGGTAGGTAGGGGAAGGAGGACGAAATGAAAGTAAAAGTGATGTTGTCTAAAAACCATCATACGTTGAACATCGCCCGCAACATCATCAGCCTGTACGACCGTCCGTCCGTCCGACCTGACATTTAAGCCAGCAACTAACATCGTTTTTACATTAACTAAGGGCAGAGTTCTATTGATGATTGCCTTGTTGTTGCTGTTGTTGTAGCTGCTGCTGCTGTTGTTTTTGTTTGCATTTGTTTACTTCTCTTTACCCACTTACCCCTGTTGTTGTTCTTGTTTACGCTGTTTATGTTGGTAATAAGTTTGATTTGGGTTGGTAGGTTACTCAAGTTGTTTTTGTTGTAAATGAATGAGCGTGGAGCGACTGAGTGGTTGTATTTCTCTGTTTAGTTGGTAAGAGCATTGCCAACTTGAAAGTTAAACATATTTGTGAGGGGACGATTGGGAAAAAGGACACATAGGGTAGCGCTAAAAAAGTTTTAGATTTTATATGAAAAAAACAAACGTTTCTTATTTTAGCGCGATTTAAAAAATTTTGGTTAGAAGATGTGTATTTCGGGAATGATTATGGGTAATGCCAAAGAGGGATTTGAAAATAGGCTAAAAGTGTTACGATTTTTCGTCTAAGAACGGTACTAGTGTAATAGTAAAACATTTGAATGTTGAAAAATTTAATTTTGAAATACTTTTCAGACTTTTCTGGAATTCAATTGAGATAGTAGTTTAAAATGTCTAGAAAAAATCCGTATTAAAATTTATTGAAGACATATTTTATCGGAAATGCTCTAAACTAACTTTAGAATTATCGCTCATTTGGTGTAGGACCGATATAACGCGATTTTTGAGATAATGGTGTGGAAATGGGACCGGCCGTGGCAAAGTGGTTAGAATACGCGACTACCATGCGGGAGACCACAGGTTTAACTCCTGGCTCCAGTCATCTTAAAAGAAAAAAAAATAAATTTTTCTTTCATTGTCGGCTCCCCTCGAATGTTGTCGACAGCAACTTCGCAGTATTAATGTCGAGTCAATCGGTGTGTCTAGTAAGAGCTTCTCAAACAGTGACGTTTGCGTTCGTCGATAAACAAGTACATGCCGTTAGTTGTGAATCTAAATCACAACAACGCGAGAAGCTATCCCATACCTCATTCATGGGGTGTAAAGGGAAAATTAAGTAAGTAAGGTGTGGAATTGTTCATTATATCATATATCATGTGAAAAAAATTCATATTATTAATTTTAATATACTCCAATATTTGATTTCTTCTCTTTAGCACAAGTTGAAAGTTAATTGAAAACTTTGAACGCGTTTATCTCGGAATCCATTTTTTGAGTTATGCTAGTCTTGCACTCAAAACTTCCTCAGATTATAAGAAAAGTCTTTGGCTGTGTATTGTAACTACCCAGCAAACCATTTTCTTTAAATTCGGTCAGATGTCTGACAAGAAGTCTGCACAAGTTGCCGATTCTGATGTCGATGTCTGTCAGCATTCTGTCCGAAAGTTGAATGGGTGGTTGACAAGCATTCGGACCGAAATGTCTGGGGAAATTCGAAAACTTGTGCGGGCTTTTCGGTCAGAATTCGGTCAGATATCTGAGGGATATTTCGAGAAATTTCGAAGGGACTTATGGATTTTTCTGAAGTAACTCTGGCAAATAATCTGAAAACTGACAGATATATCTGACAGTATACGGAATTTTTTACGAGAATTCGTGAGATTTTCGGACAGAATTTTGAATAAATTCAGCGTCTTTCATCACTTGTTTTCTAATCGTCCGACGAGACAACATTTCTTTTCTTATTTTCTGATATATACTATTATCACCTTTAAATATTTGACACACTTTTCGCGACGTGACGTTTTAATCTATTGATTGCACAATTTAAACAGATAATGGGTTTGAACAACACACATAGGAATGAGCAACGCCCTTGATAAACAACAACAACAAAAACCCGTTTTTAGGAATTTCTAACCCTGTTTTCTTATGTTGTTGTTGTTTGTCAAGTGCGTTGCGCATTCCAATGTGCTCCCTTAAGAGAAAATAAACTAGCGACAGGTTTATCTTGTGAAAAGAAGAAGAACAAAAAACTTCCTTTTAAGAATGTCCAGACAATATCGTTAAATGTGTATACAAATTCAAAGAACGTACAGAGTTGGCGGACAAAATTAGGAACAGTGTGCAGAAAAACTCAGTCTTATTTCTAAAGGCATTTATGACGATATCGTTTATTTTCGGCATGTTTTCTGATGAAATTTAAGAGAAATATCTGATGTCCAACACGTCCGAACTTTTGGTTTGCTGGGTTTTGCATCGCAGTGTTGTAACGAGGGTTTTTCTTAGCTGGGGTATACTTTATCTCGTTCAGGGTCTGCACAAGGATCCACCAACCTAACAAAATAAGAACACAAGTGATTTCCCTGACTAGGGATAGTAAATAGTGCTTATTATGGTTTGATTTTCAAATAATACACTTGTGTTAGAAATACGACAAATTACTTATTGGTTTACGGCAACAAACAATTGCTTTTCGGGCTGAATTCAAATATCTGCTCTAGATCAGTGAACAACCACAATATGAGTTTGTGTTGGTGAGTTGCTTTCTTCACTCTCTTACCGTAATGAAGGAAATTTTTATATAGTTTTTTTTTCATAACTAGAATATAATCTTTATATATAAAATTCTACCGTACGTGTGTTGTGACTGAACTCCTCCTAAACGGCTGGACCGATTTTCATAAATTTGTATGCGTTTGGGTGGTGCCCCGGATGGTTTAGATTTACAATTCGGTCCAATTGGACAAAAGGGCACCACCCATACAACTTGAAAATCAAATGGGCTGTATCTCATGAACTCTCAGAGGTATGAAGATGAGATTTGGTGTATATGTTGTTGGAGCAGTAT
Source organism: Muscina levida (assembly GCA_964034835.1). NCBI lineage: Eukaryota > Metazoa > Arthropoda > Insecta > Diptera > Muscidae > Muscina > Muscina levida. The sequence goes on from OZ035880.1 coordinate 115,027,032, forward strand.
TAATTACTGCCAGGTAGGAAGAAGGCGGTGCCTCGCCCCTTTTTCAAAAATCGCTCTAACGGCTTTTCTAATAGACCGATTGATACGAAAATTTTACCAAGTGGTACTGTTGACATGTTCGTAGTCCCTGGCTATAATTGGTTGTGATTGGATAAAGGGGCGTGGCACCGCCCATGCAACTTGAAAATTAAAAAGGACTATATCTCATGAACTATCAGATTTGTTGCAGTATGAATTTCTGCAAGGGTGGAAGTGGGCTGTGCCACACCCCAGTTATAACTGCCATAGTAATAGTTTGATCGTCCTCCAAAATCTATATTATATTGCAGTTCGCACAGAGATATGAACAGTAGTGCGGGTCAACTTTTTCCGCAAAAATCGTATACCAAAATCGGATTCATGACGAATTGATAGAAAATTTCACCAATAAACTTTGTGTCTAAAATCAATTGCTAGCTCGCGCTGGGAAGCATTAAGATTTCAGGTAGAGTTTTTTTGGTTTTTAAATAAACAAAAACTGAAAACTTCAGATATATTTTTTTGAAACCTTCTGCGGAAAACTATGTGTTGCTTAAAAAGTTATGACCTTTGAAAGTTGGCAATCAGAAATTAAGTTTGTAAAATTCTTGAATTTTTGCCTTTGGCGGAAGTCCAATATGTAGGGCGGGATCCCAAATAGCATCAGAAATATACTATTCTCTTCGTCTTGGTCTCCAAACATCGAAATGGTAGGTCAAAATTGGAGCCGGAGCCCATGGGGTCGAAATAAGGCCCTCTTGGATTCTATGATGATTCTCTAGGTGCGGGCGTAAAAAGCGTCCCCAGAATCGGAATCTATGATGAATTCTATGGAAATTTCACCGAGAAACTATGTATCTAAAATCAATTCCTAGCTTCCGCTGGAGGCAGGAAGATTTTAGCGCGTACTAGGAGTAGATTTTAGACATATTGTTTCTTAGTGAAATTTTCTAAGATTCCGATTTTGGTATACGATTAAATTGATCCGCCCTAATGGGCAGGCTATTTGGAACTAAATAAATAAAAAATGCCGTGGCGCTGCCCCCTCACTTCAATATTTGAATTTTAAACTGTTTCAAATAATAGTCCGTACACCAGACAGTTGAGGACATAGACTAGCTGCGCAGACTAAAACAGTGATATGTTTTTAATATTTTAACAGGTATGTGTTTTTCAATTACTTTCCAGGAGAGCGAATCGGTAATAAATACTATAAATAGAAAATTTAAGCAATATTCATTGGAGTTGGACCGTAAAACACCTTCTGTTTGATTGGGGCACAATTTGAATTTTTATAGCATGTCAGAGGTAACATAAGCAAACTGTGTGAGTAACCTATGTATGGGATATTTTATGTTAAGTATTAGTGTAAATCTTGCTGTCATACTAATGAAGTGTGATAGTCCTTTGCGAAGTTTACGGTGCATATACTCATCCACCTGAGCAGCTAATATAAGCCATCGACGCTGTAGACGTAGACGTGTGACAGGGTACTCGAATTTATCGAACCGACGCCGTTCTCAGCAACTCGGTCTCTGCAAATGCTGAGGAAAGATCTTGGCCTACATTCATATAAAATCCAACTGGTAGAACTAGAGCCAATGGACGATCAATTGATTTTTTTTATTTATTGTGTCATTGCAAATCATTGGGAAGAGAAATGGTTCCAACACGACGGCGTAAAATGTCATACAGCGCGTAAGACCATCACTTTGTTAAGCCAAAAATTGGTGACCGAATTATCCCAAAAAATGAGTTCAATACAAAGATAGTATTCGGGAATATTCTTGATCCGTGTAAGAAGAAGACATGACTAAAAGCACCAATAGGCGGAGAAGGCATGACAAAAGTGTTTTTTACGCCCAAAGAGATAGTTAGTATACAGACGGTTCCCGGTACTACAGATAAAAATAAAAATTGAATTTTGATCTTTTGATCCGATTTGTGAAAGATATGACTTTAATGATGCATTTTTTACAATAAAACTTAAACTTAAAACTTAAACTTAAACAATAAAACTTAATTTATTAACTTTCATGTTAAAGAGTTACTTGAAATAAGTTACATAATTATATTATTATTTAACTTAAGTACGTTTTTCAAAGAACTTTTTAGACCTAAATGTGGAATATATTACAAGTTAATATGCAATAGCGATGCATTGCCGGGCCCACTAGTTACATTATAAATTTTGCTCATAAATTACGCACAGTTTGTGCCTACTATCAAACTAGCAACTAGAGGATAATTTAGTTTTGCCACTTACATAACCTTGCACTAGTAGACAAACCACCAATACAAATCACCGAAATGAACATATGTTTTTACATGCATGTCTTTTTTGTAGGTACAAGAAACTTAAACATATTTTGCGTTGGATGTACTCTTATGACCTAAGAATAAATTTGGACAATATCGACTGATTGCTTCTAGTAACTTCCATAAAGAATGACCTGTTCTTAAGGTACCTCCAACACCCCTTAAGGTACCTCCCGTGCAAAATTACTTATTTTTGGTTTAATAACACAGTAAATCATTTTTCATCTCATTAATTTGGGACTCAATTCTGGAAATTGCACGTGAAAGTAGCACCAAAAATAAGAACTTCTGCATTATTCGTTTTGTCAAGTTGGCTGCATTAATAATTTAATGGACATATGGTTTTGTCGGTATACCATTTGTATCTGGTGCATTCCACTGTTACGTACAGACAAGTTCAACTAATTTTACGGTTTATATTACATATAGCACTTAATTGTTTTATCAGATATATACTTTTTTTCCCTAATTTAATAGATTATATACTAGTCTTTAATAGTGCGAAGAAACATTTAAAAAAAGTCATGAAATACTGAAGAAAAATGCAAACAACCCACGTCACGTACGGGACACATCAAGTCAACCAACATTCGAAATCGTTGTAATTTTATTTAGATTTCAGCGAATATATTACAGGTGCATAAAAAGTGTCTTCGAAGGAAATTCTAACTAAGAATCAAGCTTGCTTCTAGCGAAAAAAAATATTAATTAAAACACATATTTATAATTAAAAAACATTTTTTTATATTTGTCACGTACAGACAAGTCGCGTCACGTACGGGACATAGTTCAACTTAAATCTATAATATATGTTATAATCAATAGGTAAATACAGTTTTGTCTTGGGAAAGGCAATGTTTTCTGCACTACACAACTTTCTCCTCAGTTTTAATAAAATGGAAGTTGGAAACTCCAGTTATCGCTTTGGCATTGTCCCACGGCGATGCACTTTTAATCCTTTCATAAATTTCAGAGGACGGCACATAAATCAGCTTTTTGAACAGATTTAGATAAAGTCTGTTTCGACTTGTACGGAGATTCAGTACTTACTGGAGAATCAGTAGGATTTTTAATTTCAACCCGCTTTTTTGCCCTTTTCAATCTCTTCTTATCCCTTTCCTTTAGTGAAATTGCTTTTAACTCACCTTCAGAAAGATTTTCTGCTTTTCCTTTTCGAAGCTCACGCAATCTTTTAGTCTCATTAGCGGTAAAGTTAGGATCTTTCTTTTTTTGCTTTTCTCGAAATTTTCGCATGCGGCTAGCACTGGTTGTTGGTTGCTCATTTTTGCGTTGTTGAGATTTGCAGTACAAAAAAGGGCTTTGTTTATTACAAACGCCAGTAAAAGTTGAAGATGTCAGATAACTTATTCTTCGGCGTCACGTACAGACACTTTATTATCACCAAGAATATATTGTAAGCAAAGCGATTTCAAACAAAATTGTTTTACCAGTTTTTAGACCGCTAAAAGTTAGCTGTTAACAGAAAAATTCAATTTGTATAGTCGACTTGTTTTACAATTATTAATAGAAAAAGGAATTAAGCGTCACGTATGGGACATCGAAACTTACCTTTCCGTTATGATTAATTTCTTATCAAAAAAACACTTAACCAAAAAAATGAGTATGCAGTTAAATACAGCGGACCATACACTATAACTAGTTTCTATCTGATAAACAATAGCCCTTAAACTACGGTTTTAATCTCAGGGCAGTCCCAAAAAAGGACGAGTTTGTATGGACGTGGAAGTAGTTTTTGACCGATCTCGCCTAACTTAAAACTAAACCACTGCTTAGAGAATAATATCCAAATTCCAGTTGAATATCTCTTAAATAACGGCTGTATTCTAAGGCGATTCCGGTGCAATTGCGGGGCTTGTTGTGGATTTTTTCCCCAATACGAAAGTTTTTGTTTAAATCTGAGATCTCATCGTAGATTACGATTTTGATAACCGTATGGTTGACCCACTCTTATGAAAACTGAAAACTGAATTCAGAAATATTTTGAGTTAGTTGTAGTCTTGGGTGAGTTTGACTCAGGAATGATTTTGGATTGTATTGGCCGACCCCGGTTGTACCTTCCATACAAAATAACTTACTTTTAGAAAGCGATATTTCTCCAATAATTCCCAAACCGATAGATGGATGACATTGCATAACTTTGGTGTAAGTAAATCGAATTTAGTAGAATTTTTCACAAGGTAAAAGTTATTTAAACGTTGACTTACGAATAAAAATCGGGCACATGGTGCTGACCGTATTGGTAGCTCCTACACAAATAAGCCAAGTTCCCAAAAAATTTTTATATTTTTAACAATTTCTGAAATGAACTCCTCAAATCGTTATTATTTTTATTTTACTTTTAAAATTTTGTTTTCATATGTGAAACTTAAGAAACTGGGAGGCTTACCCCACCCATTCGAAATGATGAGTTTTTTTTAGATTTTTGTGCGAATCAATTAGAGACATTTTCCTGATTCTCAGTTAATACCTGAAAGACCCTTTCGATGCACCTATAAAAATTACCATATTCTATATGACCGAAGAAAGTCCTATGTCCAACAGTTTACGCTCCAACAAGAAGGCTAATAACTTAGTACCACATTTTTCAGTTAATTGAATTGGGGCTCAATTCTAGGAACTGCTCGTGAAAGTAGCCCAAAAAAGAAGAAGTTCTGCATCATTCGTTTTGTCAAGTAACATGCCATAATAATTCATAATATCGATTTGAAGTTAGAAAGTATGGTATATAGAGAATATGTCACGTTTTAGGCTCTTTTGTTAGACATAACTCGAGAACTAGTCCAATTTAGCTGAAACCAATTTAAAACAATTAAGCAATACAATTTCTTTAATCTGTTCATATAACGTTTCCCTACATAAGCAACAGTTTCACTTTTCCATTAATCAAATAATTTTGAACAGTGTTTATTTTGTAGCAGTTACAATAAATCTGTTGTATTCTGTGGCGTATGATTTATGTGAAATATTTCTTATGATAATCATACGCCACCATATAACAAGAGATCAAAAGAGCCTAAAACGTGACAAATTCCCCTATACGTTACTTACTAATTTCAAATCAATATTGAATTATTATGGCATGTAACTTGAATGGGACTTTGCCCAGAGGCTGAAAGTTACTGACTGTCACTCACTTGGGAGTGACCAGAATCGATTCCTTTGCGGCACTGTCCAAGCAGCTAACTACTTCCGGTCTTAGACCAAGTATTCCCTGGGCAATGACTTTAAAGCAACCGCTTTGAAGTTAGCTAGAGTTAGAAGGCGAAACGTTGAGTAACCTAATCGGCATGCTACCACCGATGCGTCTTAGGAAGTAGGTAACAGAAGTTACTGAAGCTCAACATAGGCTCTCCTAGTGGCTTTGGCAGCCCCAAGAAACTAGGATCGGGAGCGGTGGCCTAATAAGCCACTCTCCTTAAACAAAATTTATTATGAAAACACGGAGAATAAATATAACAAGAACCCCCCCAAATGTTGACGACCCCCGCAAACGATATAAGGACCATGATTTAAGGATATGCACCTGGAATGTCCGAACTCTTTACAGAGATGGTGCCTCTATCCAACTGGCGGATGTCCTCGACAAATACAAGGCTGACATCACCGCCATACAGGAAATGAGATGGACGGGACAGGGATGCACACGACGAAAGAACTGTGACATCTTTTACAGCTGCCATGCAGAAAGACACGAATTTGGATGTGGTTTCATAGTCGGCAAGAGACTTCGACACCTGGTCTCGCGGTTTAACCCTGTAAGTGACCGTATAGCCACCATTCGCATCCGGGCGAAATATTTTTACATCACGCTGATTTGTGTACACGCCCCGACGGAAGATAAAGACGATGAGATTAAAGATGCATTTTACGAGCGCCTAGAGGAAACATACGACCGCTGCCCTGGCCACGACATTAAAATTGTTCTGGGAGACTTTAATGCAAAAATAGGAAGGGAAGATGTTCTTGGTCCATCGATCGGTAAATTCAGCCTGCATACCGACACGTCAGACAACGGGTTTAGGCTGGTTAGCTTCGCAGCGGGAAGGAACATGGTAGTTAGTGGAACCAGATTCCAGCACAAAGATATCCACAAGGCAACTTGGCTATCCCCCGATCAAAACACCAAAAATCAAATTGATCATGTGGTAATTGATGGCAGGCATGCATCTAGTGTCATGGACGTGCGTGTGATCCGTGGTGCTAATATTGGCTCGGATCATTACCTGGTTGCAGCCAAGGTTCGCACAAGATTGAGCAGAGCGAAAAACGCACGTAACCAAACACAAAGAAAGCTGGACATCGCGAAGCTGCAAACCCCAGAGATAGCTACTGCCTACTCCGACCAACTCTCCCAACTTTTACGACACAACGCCTCTACTTCTGACGTTCCCGATTCACAGTGGCAGCATATTGCGCATTCCATGGCAACCGCCGCAACAACCGTGCTAGGATATGAAAAGCGGCGCTCAGACGAATCCTGGTACGATGAAGAATGTCGCATAGCGTCTGAGGAACAGGATGCTGCTTACATGGCAACGCTACAGCCAATTGTAACCCGTGCTGTTAGGGAACGGCATAAGGAGAAAGTAAAACGGGCGAGACAGCTATTTAGGCGAAAAAAACGTCAGATGAAGGAACGGGAGAGCGAGGATATAGAGCGATACAGGGATAGAGGTGAGGCCCGAAAATTTTACCAGAAAGTAAGAGCAAATGGATACGGTAATGGCCTCCCCACCTGTAAGGACAGTGATGGAAATCTGGTCACGGATACGCAGAGTGTGCTGCACATATGGAGAGAACACTTCCAGCAACTGCTGGTTCCAGAAGGCAGCGCACGTGAAGTTATCACGCCAATTGTCGACGACGGCTTAGATTGCCCACCACCAAGTCAAGCCGAGGTAAGAAGAGCAATATCGCGGCTGAAAAACAACAAAGCAGCCGGTGCCGATGGTCTGCCCGCAGAGCTCTTCAAGTCCGGTGGCGAGGAGTTGATAACGAGCATGCACCAGCTCCTGCGCACGGTTTGGCTGTAACGACTCGCAGGGACCCTATATCTTCGGAGATGCGCTACCTATGAAACCAGCCGTGCTCAGTCGGAACTTGGGGGGTGTTCTTTCTCCTAGGAATTAGGCCGAGTCACTACCATTAATTTAAGTTCAGGTAGCTTATTCAAATGGATTATAATCTGGGTTGCCGAAAGATAGGATTTTAAATGAGAGCTGGAGTGAGATTAATAGGCCAGAAAAAGATGGTAATTATTCTGCCTTTCATTACCCGCCCATCCTGTCATCCTCGCACATTTCATTGGATGACCCACTTACATTCCTTACATTCCTACATTCCCTTAACTTTTCATGGACTAAAACTAGTTAATGTTTCATTTTGAAATTTTATTCAACAAAATATCTTAGCATTGAGATTCATATTAATATTTCAAAGTGAACTAAATATTTAAGTTTTAATATTGTGATTGTTAAATTTAAATTCAAAATTGTTGGTCAATTAAATATCGTTTGTTAAGTAAAATTATTTGTAAATTAAAAATTTTCTGTAAATTAAAACTATTTGCAAATTAACGAACTTAAGTTAAATATTACTAGTGTTTTGGTTTTTAAAAGAACATATTCAACACACTTTAACCGCATATTATTTTAGTTATTAGTAATACTCACAGTTTTATTTTCTGGATCCTTCGCCGACAAGCGCTTGTAGACAGGAACAATATGTTGAAAAAAAGTTATTATGGCAGTGCGCAAAATGTGTTGCAGAGTTTTTGGTTTAAAGTAATTCCGAAATGTGTATCGATACATATATAGTTTAATATAAGATAAAAAAAAATTGATGGTTCTGGTCAATTCCGAAAATTGCTGGAATGTTCAAATCGTAAAATTTCTTCAATAGTCATCTTAATTAAATCAGCGATGTCGTGATAACATTTTTCAGAAGGACAAATATTCGAAAATTTGGTTATTAGACTCCCACAGAAGTAGCCATTAATGCCCCTTGCCGCTATTCAGGTTTGTCCCTCTCAATTTATAGGCACTTGGAATCTCCTTTTACGTTGGGTGTGCTTGAACTGTTTCGTAAAATATTGAAACCTTCCAGGAGACGCTCAGGCTCTTAACAAAATCGACGTGGCCGTGGAGTTGTTTCAATACGTCTTTTCAGGTCTTCCGCAGCTTTTTTACCAACGTACTAAATTCCCTTAGGTGCTTGTAAGCCAAAATTCACAAATCGTTGCCCATAACAAGGGAATTCCAAAAGATTTTCAAAAACGATATTAGTGGAACTTTTCAGAAATTCAGGCGGATACGTATTCCCGTTTTAAATTGTTTTTAATTTTTTCGTCTCTTCCAATCGAAATCCAAAAGCCAACTATCTAGAACAAAAGTTTTTGACAACCTCCAAAAACAAAATTTCCAGTTTACTTAGATAAAACAATTTTATTCGTAGCAAGTGTTGTGCAGTAGCAAGTTACAAGTCAGTAAATGTATACAAAAAAATATGTCCTCACATGGCTTAAAGAGTGCATGCCCGACGACTGGAATGTAAGCGTATTATGTCCTGTGCTGAAAAAAGGTGATCCAAGTGTGTGCTCCAACTACCGCGGGATCAGCCTTTTACCCATCGCATATAAGGTCCTGTCGAGTGTGCTATGTGAAAGACTAAAGCCAGTGTTATCCAACCTGATCGGGCCTTATCAGTGTGGCTTTAGACCTGGAAAATCAACAACTGACCAGATTTTCACACTTCGGCAAATCCTGGAAAAGACCCAAGAGAAACAGATCGACACGTACCATCTTTTTGTCGACTATAAAGCTGCCTTCGACAGCCCGATACGGCAGAAATTACTTGAAGCCATGGCTGAGTTTGGAATTCCAGCGAAGCTGATACGTCTTTGCGGAATGACGCTGACTGACACGAAGTCTTCAGTGAAGATTGGCAAGGACCTTACGGAGCCATTCTATACCAGACGAGGCCTAAAACAAGGCGACGGCCTATCGTGCGATCTCTTCAACATTGTGATGGAGATGATAATGAGAAAAGCTGCAGTAAACACGAGTGGCACTATATTCAACAAAAGCCACATGCTACTCGCGTACGCTGATGACGTAGACATCATCGGTCGAAAACTGCGGGATGTGACTGCAGCCTTCTCAGGTATTCAGAAGGAATCAGCAAAAATGGGCCTAACGGTGAACGAGGACAAAACGAAGTTATTAGTTTCTACGAACAAAGAATCTACTCGTTTGGGAAACTGCGTGAACGTTGACAACTATAATTTCGAGGTGGTAGATAATTTTGTCTACCTAGGCTCCGCCATCAACAAAGAAAATAATGTCAGCCTAGAAATCCGGAGAAGAATCCTGCTTGCAAATAAATGCTACTACGGACTAAGCAAGCGATTCAATGACAGAGCCCTCTCTCGACGAACAAAACTCCTGCTATACCAGATACTGGTTCTACCTGTCCTAATGTATGGCTCAGAATCCTGGGTTATGACACAAGCGGATGAATCGGTTCTGGCGGTATTCGAGAGAAAAATACTCCGTAAAATATATGGGCCCATCATCGTTAACGGAGAGTATCGGCGTCGTATGAATCATGAGCTGTACACTGACATTGACGTTGGCTAGGTCATGTTGTACGCATGGACGAAAATGCTCCAGCTCGAAAAGTCTTCGACAATGAACTCGATGGACGGCGCAGAAGAGGGCGACCAAAACTCCGTTGGAAAGACCAGGTTACTAAGAACCTTACAGAACTCGGTGTGACTAACTGGAGAAGAAGCGCAGAAGATCGAGCGGCTTATAATATTTTTCTACGTGCGGTATATAATCCACTGGGATTACATAGAAGTACCAGCTAAGTAACTAAGTAAGTAAGTAATTTAAAACAATTAAGCAATACAATTTCTTTAAACTGTTCATATAACGTTTCCCTACATAAGCAACAGTTTCACTTTTCCATTCATCAAATGATTTTGAACTGGGTTTATTTTTTAGCAGTTACAATAAAACTGTTGTATTCTGTGGCGTATGATTTATGTGGAATATTACTTATGATAATCATACGCCACCATATAACAAGAGAATAAAAGAGCTTAAAACGTGACAAATTCACCTATACGTGACTTACTAATTTCAAATCAATATTGAATTATTATGGCATGTAACTTGACAAAAATAATAATGCAGAACTTTTTCTTTTTGGGGCTACTTTCACGTGCAGTTCTCAGAATTGAGTCCCAAAATCACGTATAGTACTGTGTAATGATAAATATTTTCTTTTATAAATTGGTAAATTTTAATAACTCTTAAGTTAAACTATATTATACCTAGGGTTAGGGTATTTTTCAGTCAGTTTACCTGTCTGAAATATGTGTACTCGTGTCTATTTATGGTAGTGGATTCTATTACCCCAAGTGTTGCTAACATTGTGTGTATTGTTGTACCTCACTTATACCATATAAAAAGTTTGGTTAGTTTCTAACACAGCATATTGCACGTTCTTCTTCGTTTCCCTCCTCCCTCACCCCCCATAGACCATTAATAATATTAGAAATCTTGTTGTTTTTCTGTGTGTGTGTGTGTCAACCGCTCCTTCAAAAACCAGACAGCAACACAGAAACCGAAAAACCAAAATATACTAAAGTGATACCCACGCATCTTCAATTTGTGGGCCAAGCAAAAGAAAAGGACAAACTTTGAGTTTTCACCACCATCAAGAACGATGACACCTGCAACACCTACGCGGCGTACATTACGGCGTCAGGTCAGACAGAGCAGCAAGCCATGACACGTCAAATCAATTCACTGCACTGAAACCAAACAGGGATTGGAGAGGGAGTGAAAGCAGATATAAACATAGACAAAGAGAAAAGAGAAATAACTCAAAACCAATCCCTTAAATATATTTCAAAATCTTAACTTCGTTTACAATTCAATTAGCCGTTTGCTGTGGTCGCTATTTTCTCCACTGCTGCTTTCTTTGTGGCGTAAAATTAAAAGAAAACATGAAAAGTTGTCTTAGCTGTTTCGTGTTTCTCTTCTACACTCATAAAAAGTTGTTATTTTTTATCGCTAAGAAATCAGTGACATGGCGGGTTTGGGGGGGACCTAACCTAAACCTTTTGTAATTTATAAACATATCTTAATTAGTTAAGTCCTATTGGATTTATTTTTATACGAAAGAGGTATTCAAAGAATTGTATATAGATATTTATACGTGTTGTGTGAACACAAGTGAATGGCACGGTTGTGATTTTATCTAACGGCCTAAATCTTGTAGCCCAAGCAAAAGTTATCTATCAAGCGTAGGTAGGTGGGTGATACCAACAACTTGCAATCGCACAAACTTTTCTATGTGCGCCGCCTTGTCGATATAACTAATGGCGAAATGTTTCCTTGTCACACTTGAGTGCCTCAAAATAATAATTGATAGTTTAAATTTGTTCTGGAAAATTTGAAATGTCAGAGAAGACGAAACTTTGTGATTGGCCTTTAAATCACACCTACGTAAAGGGATTTAATGAGGGGGATAGTAGTAAGTGAACAATTTGTTGGTCGAATATTCCCATAGCAGAGCGTAAAAAACTATATTGATTTAAAGGCAATTGACGAAACGGCGTGTACTTTTCAGTAATCATTAAATCATCAAATAGTTAATCCGACAACATATAACAATTCTCACCATATTGCAGAGACATAGCAACAAATGCTATGAAGTTATGCAATTGAAATTTAAATAATTACAATTTTAATATAACCAAAAATACGCCAGATTACAGGCTTAAAATATTACTATATTCTTTTTCCATACATAAACTTACTCTTGATCCATTTCAACACAATCATAGAGGCGGCATAATATTCTGTTACACTATGTCATTTAACCATAAACCCACAGCGTTGGAACGATGTGCGTATGATTAATATGAAATCAGCATACAATTAATATTACTCATACGTAATGCATACATATGTTGCGAGTACCATGTGCAAACTCGCTACATATGTACAGTTCAGTACTTGGGTCAGGGTCGTCATTCAATATTATTAGCAATGATGAGTTTTCTATATACCACATATGACACGGCCTATTCTCATCATATTGCAGAGACATAGCAACAAATACTATGAAGTTATGAAATTTAAATTTAAATCATTACAATTTTAATATAACCAAAAATACGCCACATTAATGGCTTAACAAGCTATTATATTCTTTTTTTACATATCTCACTCTTGATCCATTTCAACACAATCACAGAGACGGCATAATCATTTTTGATTTTCTCTGTCCTATCTACTGTAGACTTCTCTACTCGTGCAAGGCGTCAGCCCGGTAGAAGTTTAATTTTCTTTCTTTTTGCTGATATAATGTTAACTGAATTGTAATTAAATTTCTTATAGTTTTGTGATTATTATCTTTCCTTTGGCAAAAGTTTTCTTTTACTTCTTGCGCGCTGCAAGTCGTTGGTTATGAAGTTATGGCCTTTCGACGTGTTTCAAGTAGTTAATGTTGCCCAGCATCCGGCAAAGACAGTAGTGTATGTACCCCGCACACATCGTCGTCGTAGTCCTCGTCGTCTTCGTAGTCGCAGTTCCTGTGCACGTACCACCAAAGACCTATTGCGGGTCTGACCATGCAATATGTTGCGGATGTACTCTTGTTTTTTTTTTCTTGCCTGTTGCAACACATGCCGCACTCCAAGTAAAGATTTAGTCCCGCTGCAACAACGTAGCCGCCGAGTGGTGGCACTACATATTCATTATAATAACTGACTGAAAGGACGATTGAGAACGTATAGCTGCAGCTACGACAGTCACGTCTTTGAGAAAACCAAAAAGAAGATAGATAGTAATAGAGCTACGTCTCGTTGTGGGCTTTTATCATGTGCTGCCGTCTTACTGGAAAGAATTATGAGGAAATTGCAGTGCGTTGTTATGCTGCAAGGGGCGGCAATGATCATCACCGCTGCATTTCCTTGTACTGGGACAAAGTTTGGCTATGCTACATTAAGCTGGAGCTGGAGTGTCTTGGCTAGATAAGATGAGTTGTGGTTGGTTTGTTTTTCTGATGGAAAATAAGTGGATATAAAAATACATTCTTATGTTTAGTTATATAAATTTATAATAATTCATCAGATTTTATACGACAGCAGTGTAATCATTTAAACAATTTATGTATGCAAAGGATATAGCGGCAGATGATGTTATAAAGGGTGTCCCAACAAGAACGCAATTTTTAAATCTGGCAACATTCGAAGTGTCATTGTTTGACATTTGAACAATTGTTATTGTTTGCTAGTAGAAGGTACGAGGTTAGTAAAAATGAAGCGCAACACGAATGAGCAACGCATTCTCATTGTGAAATTGTTTTACCAAAATGGTGAAAGTTTTGCGGCTACAATTCGCAAATTGCGATCAATTTGGGGTCACAATAATGCTCCAAAAGAGTCAATGGATAAATTTGTCGAAACTGGGTCAGTTAGTGATGTAAGGACAACAACGCGCCATAAACCAGGTCGATCGACCGAAAATACCGCAGCTGTACGTGATGATGTCGCTCAAACTCCATCCACCTCAATTCGACACCTAGCTCAGCAGCATTTATGCGAAACGGTCATTGAAAGTTTCATTAAAAGATCGCGTGCATGCCAGCAAAGCCGCGGCGGCCATCTGCACGATATATTGTTCCATACATAACCTCATTATGTCTACTTTACGATATAATAAAGTTTGACGATTTTTTTTAAAATATCTGTGTTTTATTTAAAATTTAAAAATTGCGCTCTTGTTGGGACACCCTTTATTATATTTACAAAATTTGTAGTAAGTCTTTAAGGAAAAATAAAACCATTCGACTAGTGTTGTTACTTCTCCGTAGCTTTTTAGATATAATGGGAATATGTTAATCTTTTATTTAAATTGGTATAAATAGGAACATGAAACATTTTCAGGATTGCTGTCTGGGGGGTGAGAAATCGTAAACCCCCAAAGGGTTTGGCGTTCTCAGGTTTTTTATGACCTTTCATATCTTTTGCTTATTATACCTGTACCCTACTGGTACGGGTGTATATATCATTTGATACGACCCAAAAGTGTTACACATAGAAGGAGCCACTTTAGACCCTAAGTTTCTTTGAACCAAATTCGATTAATAACTTTTTAAGTCGTTTGAGCCATGTCCGTCTGTCTGTCCAGCTGGTACGCACGATTACTTTCGAAAGACTCAACCAAATGTTTTGAAATTTTGCACGAGTTAATATTTTCCTAAAACTACTTACCGCATTGCAAATGGACTACATGGCCCCGCCCCTTTTGGTACCTCCCATACAAATACATCATTCCGCCCACTATAGAATTCGAGTAATAATATCAATACACCCTACGGGATCGTCCCCAAATTCTTTATTTAGTAAAGCTATAACAGGCTAAAGTTTTGGAAAAAATTTTGAAAGCCTAGCCACGCCCCTTCTGGTACCTCCCATACAAATCTACCTTTCTGCCCACTATAGAGATGGAGAAATAATATCAATAAATTAAACGTGATCGTACCCAAATTCTATTTTTAGTAAAGCTATAACAGGATAAAGTTTTGGAGAAAAAAATTGGAAGTCTATTCACGCCCCATCTGGTACCTCCCATACACATCTGGTACCGCCCACTTTAGAAATCGATTAATATTATTAAAAGACCTAACGCGATCGTGCCCAAATTCTGTATTTGGTAATGTTTAAGCAGGGTAAAGTTTTGGAGAAAAAAATCTGGAAGTCTAGACACGCCCCTTCTGGTACCTCCCATACAAATGTACCACTCCGCCCACTTTAGAAATAGGGTAATAATATCAATACACTCGACACGATCGTGCCCATATTCTGTATTTTGTTATGTTATAACAGGACAAAGTTTTGGAGAAAAAATTGGAAGTCTAGCGACGCCCCTTATGGTACCTCCCATACAAATGTACCTTTCCGCCCACTTTAGGGATGTACTAATAATATCAGTACACCCAAGGCAATCGTGCCCAAATTCTGTAATTAGTAAAGCTATAACGGGATAAAGTAATGGAGAATAAATCTGGAAGCCTAACCACACCCCTTCTCGTACCTCCCATACAAATGTGCCACTCCGCCCACTTTAGACATCGAGTAATAATATCAATATAACAGAAAATTTTTTGTTTTACTGAGGGTAAGGGTAAATGTAAGTTGGGTTGCCCGACTGAAACTTTCTAACTGGTTTTAATTATAAATCGGTTAATTTCAATAACTCAAGACTTAAACAATATCTTATACTGGGTAATGGTATTTATCAGTCAGTTCAACTGACTGAAATTTCTGTACTAGTCTTTTATTTAAATTGGTATAAATAATAACATGAAACATTTTCAGGATTGCTGTCTGGGGGGTGAGAAATCTTAAACCACCAAAGGGTTTGGCGTTCTCAGGGTTTTTATTACCTTTTATTTTTTTTTTATTATTATACCTGTTCCGTACTAGTACGGGTGTATAAATCATTTGATACGACCCAAAAGTGTAACACATAGAAGGAGCCACTTTAGACCCTAAGTTTCTTTTAACCAAATCTGATTAACAACTTTTTAAGTCGTTTGAGCCATGTCCGTCTGTCTGTCCGGCTGATACACACGATAACTTTCGA
Source organism: Muscina levida (assembly GCA_964034835.1). Lineage (NCBI taxonomy): Eukaryota > Metazoa > Arthropoda > Insecta > Diptera > Muscidae > Muscina > Muscina levida. Next base: position 115,043,057 of record OZ035880.1, read on the forward strand.
AAGACGCAATCAAATGTTTTGAAATTTTGCACGAGTTAATATTTTCCTAAAACTACTTACCGCATTGCAAATGGACTACATGGCCCCGCCCCTTTTGGTACCTCCCATACAAATACATCATTCCGCCCACTTTAGAAATCGAGTAATAATATCAATAGACCCAACGGGATCTTACACAAATTCTGTATTTAGTAAATCTATAACAGGATAAAGTTTTGGAAAAAAATTTAAAGTTTAGCCACGCCTCTTCTGGTACCTTCCATACAAATGTACCTTTTCGCCCACTTCAGAGATGGAGTAATAATATTAATAAATCCAACGCGATTGTTCCCAAATTTTTTATTTACTAAAGCTGCAGCAGGATTTAGTTTTGGATACAGAAAACTAAAAGTCTAGCCACGCCCTATCTGGTACCTGAAGCGGTCGTGCCCAAATTCCGTATTTAGTAAAACTCAAAAAATAGTTTTTGAGAAAAAATCTAAAAACACCCCTTCTGATACCTCTCATATCAATGTACCACCCCGCCCACTTTAAAGATGAAGAAATAATATCAATATAATAGAACATTTTATGTTTTACTGAGGATGAGGGAGGGTATATTTAAGCCGGGTTGCCCGACTGAAACTTTCTTACTAGTTTTTATGTTTTTTTGCTTAGTTTTTCAGCTTAAAAAACATTGATGATTTCTTATTTCTTTCTTTAACAGAATTGTGGAGAACGCCAAACCCTTCGAGGTTTTTCTATACTGACCTAGTTTCTGACTTGGAATTTCTCACTTCCCAAATTGACTGTTACACTATGTTGTTTAAACACAAATCCACAGCGTTGGAACAATGTGCGTATGATTAATATGAAATCCATATACAATTAATATTACTCATACGGAGTGCATACATATGTAGCGAGTACCATGTGCAAACTCGCTACATATGTACAGTTCAGTACTTGGGTCAGGGGGTCATTCAATATCATTAGCAATGACGAGTTTTCTATATATCACATATGACACGACCTATTCTCATCATATTGCAGAGACATAGCAACAAATACTATGAAGTTATGAAATTTAAATTTTAATCATTACAATTTTAATATAACCAAAAATACGCCACATTAATGGCTTAACAAGCTATTATACTCTTTTTTACACTATGTTATTTAACCATAAATCCACAGCGGTGGAACGATGTGCGTATGATTAATATGAAATCAGTATACAATTAATATTACTCATACGTAGTGCATACATATAATATGTAGCGAGTACCATGTGCAAACTAGCTACATATGTACAGTTCAGTACTTGGGTCAGGGTCGTCATTCAATATCATTAGCAATGACGAGTTTTCTATATATCACCTATAACACAGTCTATATATGGCCAGAAATTTGTGATTATTAGGGAAATTTTATGGAAAAATGCGATATATGGTAGTTTTTATACCATTATACCTATGGGTAACATAATTTTTATTTAAAATACATTTATTTTTATAAATGTAAAACGAGGTAGGCATAACCGCACGGTTTGTTCTACCGTCTGTTTTTGTGTTGAATGCCAAACAAACGTGTGTGGTATTGTTTTCATAACACTCAAGTATAGACTGACTGTTTTGAATTAAACAAAATTTCCGAGTACATGTGAGTTGTCGAGTGATCTAATTTCACTGAACAGAAATGTCAACACAGTTAGACATTCTCAGCAGTTAATGATATACATAGATAGTCCTCATAAAAAAATCCGATATAAAATTGATGCCGTTATAAATTTTTAAGAAAATTACTACCCGGGTTCTTTGTCCGGCACATAGTTTAAGGTACAAGTTCAAAATATAACAATTTTCCATAACCCGGTTATTTAAAATCCGCAATGCCCAATCCATTTTAATCGATTGTTGTGATATTTCTTCCTCAAAGTGTATTTCTTCCTTCTTAAGCACAGCTCATTTTATACTAAGATTCAAGTCATCGGTTATGCATTATTTCAGGCAAATAGTATTCATGAGCTGGAGCTTGCACGTCAGTTATCGTCATCCGCGGCGTTATCATATGCTGTCTTCGAGATTGAGCAGAGAATTTAAATATCTTTGGGAAATTGACTAGATTTCCACCAATGTTCTTACAGATAGGATGAGATGATCTCTGTTTCACAAATGAAAAAATATACCCTTGATACTTCACACTAAAGGTGTCCGTGACCAAAATCCCGTCCCTATTTTTTACAAGTTGGGACCCCTATTTTAAAATCTTTACCTTTTAAGGGGTGTTTGTCTGTCTGTCTGTTATTAAGCGTCGATTCAATCGTCGTGTCTAGTAAGAGCTTCTTAAACAGTGGCGTTCGCATTCGTCGATAAACAAGAAGGTGCCGTTAGTTGTGAATCTAAAAAGAGAAAGCGTGTTAATTCACAACAACGCGAGAAGCTATCCCATACCTCATTCATGGGGTGCAAAGGGAAATTAATTTTTTTTTGTCTGTCTGTCCGCGCGATTACAATCGTAGTTAGAAGCTACCGATGAAATTTTCTATCCTCTAAGCGGAGGTTAAGTTCCAAGATGAGTTATAACGGACAAATAATACTTCAACTTCTCATACAAACTCCCCCCTTTTGTTGGTATTCGTCTGTCTGGCCCCGCGATTACAGTCGTAGCTTAGGAGCTATCGAACTGGAATTTGCTATAAAAGCTTCTATACTCTAAGCGGAAGTGAAGTTCCAAGATGAGCAAAGATCAAACAAATAATACTTCTACTTCTCATAAAACCTCCCCTTTTTTGGGGGTATCCGTCAGTCAATCCCTCCGATTAAAGCCATAGTTAAAAAGCTATCGTGCTGTAACACGGTATACAAGCTAATATTATCTTAGCGGAGTTAAAGTTCTAAGATGAGCGACATCAGAATAAAACAACTATCACTTTCCATACAAACCCTCCTTTTTGTGAGTATCCGTCTCTCTGTCCCGTACTAACAGACGTAGTTTACAGCGTTTATATATAAAATCAGCGTCGCTATAGGTCGCGATAGGTCGAATAAACGTATTTCAAGGCTATGATCCATTTGTGCCATTTTGTATCATTTGGCAATGGCGTACCAGTTTCTAAAAAACAACAAACTAAGTCATGGCTTTATCTATATATATAAAAGGCTTCGGTGACTGACTGATCACTCCCCAGCCCAAACGGCTAAAGCCAGAACCGTGAAATTTAGAATGTAGGTTTCTTTTATGACGTAGGCGCGCACTAAGAAGGGATATTAAGAAATTCGGACAGAAAGAAGGTAAAATGGGCGTGGCACCGTTCCATACCACTGGAATTTTAAAATGAATGTATCATTATTCCATCACCCTTAGGGATGAGGGTATATATCATTTGATACGACCCAAAAGTGTAACACATAGTAGGAGTCACTTTAGACCCTAGGTTTCTTAGAACCAAATTCGATTCATGACTTTTGAAGTCATTTGAGCCATGTCCGTCTGTCTGTCTGTCTGGTGGCTGTCCGGCTGGTTCGCACGATAACTTTCGAAAGACGCAACCAAATGTCTTGAAATTTTGTACGAGTTAATATTTCCCCAAAACTACTTACTGTATTGCAAATGGGCTACATGGCTCCGCCCCTTCTGGTACCATTTGAGCCATGTCCGTCTGTCTGTCTGTCTGTCTGGTGGCTGTCCGGCTGGTTCGCACGATAACTTTCGAAAGACGCAACCAAATGTCTTGAAATTTTGCACGAGCTAATATTTCCCCAAAACTACTTACGGTATTGCAAATGGGCTACATGGCTCCGCCCCTTCTGGTACCTCCCATACAAATACATCATTCCGCCCACTTTAGAAATCGAGTTATAATATCAATACACCCAACGGGATCGTACCCAAATTCTGTACTTAGTAAAGCTATTACAGGATACAGTTTTGGAAAAAAAATTGGAAGTCTAGCCACGCCCCTTCTGGTACCTCCCATACAAATTCACCTTTCCGCCCACTTTAGATCTGGAGTAATAATATCAATAAATCCATCGCGCTCGTACCCTAATTCTTAATTTAGTAAAGCTATAGCAGGATATATATGGAGTATGGAGTAATAATATCAATATTCTCGACACGATCGTGCTCCAATTCTGTATTTTATTAAGTTATAACAGGATAAAGTTTTGGAAAAAAATTGGAAGTCTAGCGGCGTCCCTTATGGGACCTCCCATACAAATGAACCTTTCCGCCCACTTCAGGGATGGAGTAATAATATCAATACATCCAACGCTATCGTGCCCAAACTCTGTATTTAGTAAAGCTATAACAGGATAAAGTTTTGGAGGATAAACCTTGAAGTCTAGACACGCGCCTTCTAGTACCTTCCATACAAATTTACCACTCCACCCACTTTAGAAATCGAGTAATAATACATATCAATATAATAGCAATTTTTTTTATTTTACTGAGGGTGATGGTATATGTAAGTCGGGTCGCCCGACTGAAACTTTCTTACTGGTTTTAACCATTATAGATACGGTCGAGATTTGGTACCTATATCGGTCGTATAAGAAAAAATACTTTGTTTGTGGAAAGTGGGCGGTGCCACACCTCTTTGTAAAAAATAGTAATATTGGCTTAATAAATGGACCGCGTGCAATTGATACTGTCCATAGGGCCTTTATCATAGGCTACATGGAAACATAATTAAACAAAGGGGCGTGGCACCGCCCACACAAACCGAAATTTCAATCGGTCTTATCTCAAGAGCCATTAGAGGTATGGAGATGAGATTTGCTACATATGTTACTGATATAAAGAGGATTACGTCTCGCTGGAAAAAATCGTTATCTGGGCGAAATGAATGAACCGATTGCAATGAAATTTTCACTGTGTAGTACTATTCGTAGGGTCTCTATCATAGGCTACATGAAAACATACTTAGACAAAGAGGCGTGGCACCGCCCACACAAACCAAAATTCCAATTGGTCATATTTCGCGAGCCATTAAAGGTATGATGATGAGATTTGCTACATATGTAAATGGTACATGGGTGATTACGTCTTGCTGGGAAATGGGCAGTGCCACGCCCCTTTTGAAACAATTGTTACGTCGGTCATATTAATAGAACGATTGTAATAACATTAAATATCAATGTATTTAAATTGTCTATTGTCTGTAGATAGGATGATGAAATTTGGGATGGTTGTTCCCCTTATCAAGTAAACGTCAGCTAAGAACGGATTTTTGGAAACTCGTATTTTTATGGGTTAAAAATTACCAACAAGGGATAAAAGTTGTACGATCAGCTAAACCAATCGGCTAATGGTATAATCGCGAAAATTGATATGGATATTCTTACTATCAAATTGGATTAAAGTATTTTTTTTTAAATCCGATGTTTCTAGGAAAAAAAAACCGAAAAAGGAATACAAATGTTACTATCGCCCAGTCCAGACCAAACGGCTAATGATGTAATCATGATAAGTTATATAGGCTTGCTCTCTATGGAATTAGAACGAAGCATGGAGGGTTTGCAAAATTCTTACCTTTTAGGGGTAAAAAGGACTGGAAAGGAATAAAACTGGTAATAAACGGCAAAAAGTATAGTCTCAAAAAATGTGCTATGTAAAGTAATTGTAAAATTCGGCCATAAGTTGTAAAAATACCGAAAAATGGATAAAACTGATGATATCACCCAGATTAAATACCTAAAGGTAGAGTTACGATGAATGTATGTATATAGAATTGCTCCCTATAGAATTAGAGAACTGTCAAATGGGGTTTTTCAAAATTCTATTGTAGTTGTGCGATACGAATATATCTCTTAAAATTTGTACATTTAGGGATAAAAAGGGACTAAAGCGTGCAATCACTCAGACCAATGGGATAAAGCTATAATCACATAAATGGGGTATTCGTTCGTCATATGAAGCGTTGGCATTTTACATGTATTGGTTAAAGTCATAAGAAGGTTCATTGTAAGTACGGGTGAAGCAACGCGAGCCGGGAAAGCTAGTTGTTGATAAAAAGCTTATACGTATGGATCTTAATTTCTTGATACTTTCCTATATTACGTTCCTTAAATGATAATCTTTGTAACTTTTGACATATAGATGTGTATTTCTCTGTAAGTTTTTGATTTGCGCGACTCTACTGTTGTTTTAAGTACTATCTATCAGAATTATTTCAAAATGGTGTAAAACATTTTACAAACTTCTCTTGCATATTATTATAAGATCGATTTGTTACTCTCCATTTTCCATATTTACCAAATGTTGCATATTTCAATCATCCATCCATTCATGTTGAGTTCAAATATTTTTTAAACATTTGTTTTAAAATATTGCTTAAATTGCAGTCGTTAACTTTAAACTATATTCAATATCCATCGACATGAGATAGCGATTGTGATTTCAATTCATACCGACCAGAGCACAAATTGAAGTAAATTTTTCAAAGCTAACAAGAATAAAAAGCGATTTATAAGTCAATTATTTGATAGCATTTTTCATGGTGTTTTACATAAATCTTGTATGTACTCGTTCATTGCTCGACCGAAGGATACAATGGATGGATGAGTTGGCTGCTTTTTTGTGTGTTTTGTTGTTTTTCTACTCCTATCAAATGATATTTCAGTTCAGTGAAACTAAAGTTTTTTGCCTCGTTCGAGCGATGCCGCAACAAAAGCGCACCACAGAGTTCTATAGCAAAAACCCATTTCGAGTTGGATTGAAATAATAATAAAATAAAAAAAAAATACAAATATATATATCTAAGAGCACAATGCGATTCTTGATATACTAACGTACAATGTTAGTACTATATACGTACATTCATACATATATATTCGGTGTGCTTTTAGATGTGTAAGTAAGCATGTACAATAGCAACTTAAGAAATATCCTCGTTTGTCATAGAATCTACGATTTCATGTTTTGCTTGTTCAAACCCAGAACATTTAAACACAAACAACAGCAGCAGTCAGCCATCAGTGAAAGGTAACGCAACCTCAAGGACAAATTGGAGCAAAAGTTGCTGGTGCTGATGCTGCTGCTGCAAGATCTGGTGGAAACAATTGGGGCGATGGTTGCATTAGTGTTTCGAAGAAGAACCCATCAATAATTGTCAGTACAAGTTACTGTGATGCTAAGATATTGCACAGCAGCTGCGTTATGGTTTTGCTATAATATTGCTGATAGTAGACAGCTACTCAATTTGTTTGTAGTCATTGGGGATTGACACTTAAGCTTAGGGAGAAATGCATCATAACAATGATGACAGATGGAGAAATGTGATTACTTAGATGGTGCTTTAATCGAATTGGTTATCACCCACAAGTGGCCTAAAGGCTATAACTACAAAAGCTGCGGTCTTTTGCGATGATTATCTTAGCTGTCGAGACACGGGTTTTGTTTAATTTGATACTCTTACCATCAAATGTTCGCTGGGTTTTCCTCTTTATATCAACTGCAATTTCTCAATACCTGAAGGACTTCGTAGACGTAAAAACAAATACACACACAGCCGAGGACATTCATCGAATAAAACATCTTTAGCATAAAACCGCATGCAATATGCATATCTGACTTTTGGGGAGCAGAGAAAAAACTATTAAAAAAAAGTAATCAAATCAAATCATAAAAGTTTGAGTTGCTTTCTTGTTCTGATTTCACATTTGCTTCACTTGGGTACTCATATTTTCATAACTTTTTTTTTTTAAATTAATTGCTGTGCGTTTGCATTTCATGTCAAACTGTACAATTGTATTATTACTCAGTTTTAAGATGATATGCGAGTATGAAAAGTTTGTCTCAGTTTCTTTCGCATGCAAAACTTTGGGGTAGCATACGACGGGAACAATGTGTCAATGTGACATATGAGTCACAAGAAAGTTGCTGGCAATAGAAAGAGAGGGATCTGTGTGTAGGCTAATTAAAAAGTTGTAGCTATCTACGCGAGTTTTGATTCGTAACATTTTTGTGGGTGTAATTTTTGCAAATTGAGGCTTGTAATTTTTTGCAGCTTTTAATCCTTTAAGAGTATTTTTAACTTTAAGGAAAGTGCTCAAATAAAATAGACAACATGTTGTTCTTGACGAATGCGATACGTGCCACACTTTGAACGCTACAATGAACATTCTGCATGTATGGTTTCTTGAATATTCTGGGGTGACGTAAATTGATTAAGATGATCGTTAGATTTGACTCTGCGACAGGATGAGTGCACAGAGTTACTCCGAGGAAGAGAGGAAGCCCGAGAATTCTTAAGGCGAGAATGCGTGGAACAGGGCTGCCTCCTGCAAAGACAGCGATGGTCAGCTAGTGAAGGACTCGGATAACATTCTGAAGATATGAAGAGCATATTTCAGCAATTTACTGAATGCGGACATCACCCTAGAAGACCCCGTTCCAATCCATGACGATGGTATTAACTAACTGTCCACCTCCGAGCCGGAGCAAGGTACGTGTGGCAATATTCCGCCTTAAAAATAACAAAGCGGTTGGAACCGATGATCTCCCGGCTGAATTGTTTACAGCAGGTGGGGAAAAGCTGGTGATGAGCATGTATCAGCTTATGGAGAACATCTGGCTAGAGGAGAGATTGCCCAGGGATTGTTGTTTCAGTCTGTTATGTCACCACAGACCTACAAGAAAGTATATCGTAGTGAGTGTAAGAACTACCGTGGAAAAAGTGTATTACCAATTGCTTACAACATAATTTCGAGCATATTGTGTGATTGTCTAAAGCCAGTTGTAGGAAAACTAACTGGACCTTATCAATACAGAATTAGACTTGGTAAATCTATGACGGATCGAAAATTCACTTTTCGAAAAATCCTTGAAAAAAAAAACTCATGAAAAGCAGGTCGACACCTATCACCTTTTTTTTTCGACTACAAAGCTGCCTTCGACTCTCCGATAAGGAATATACTCAATAAAGCCGTATTTGAGTTTGGTATTCCTGCAAAGTTAATACAGCTTTGCAAATGTACCTTGGAAAACACCAAATCCTCGGTTAAGAATGGTAGGGATCACTATGAACCATTCAACATAGAAAGAAGTATAATAATATAATATAGTTATGGAGAAGATGATGAGAAAGGCTGGTGTCATTATGTCTGACACCATATTCCACAAGAGCCACAGGCCACTAGCCTGTGCCGATGATGTAGACATCATTGGGCGAAATTTGGGGAGGGTCACCGCAGTTTTCTCAGCAAAACTGGGTTTAGCGGTCAACGAAGACAAAACAAATATAATGATTTTTACGAACAAAGAGTCCTCTCTTTAGGGACCCACAGTCAACGTTGAAAATTACTGTTTTGAGATAGTAGATAAATTTACCTACCTCGGATCTTCCGTCAATAAGAAAAATAATGTCAGCCAAGAATTCAAGCTGAGAATAGTCCTGGTCAATAGATGTATTTACGGACTTTGGCAGAACTTTACCTGCAGTTAATTTTACCCGTTCTGTTGTACGCTGTCGAATCATGGGTGCTTACGGACATGCAAAATCTGAGAGTATTCGAAATTAAGGTACTCCGAAAAATATATGGACCTCTCTATCGACGCGAGTTTTGCCATCGAATGAACCTTGAGCTGTATGAGGTTTATCATGATAACAACGTAGCCAAAAGAGTTGAGTTTAATGACTACGATGGCTGGGACGTGTTGCCGGAATGGATGGAAATGCACCTGCGAGATAGGTGTTTGAAGGCAAACCTAAATGACGCCGCAGAGCAGGGCGACCCAGACTTCGTTGGAAGGACAAAGTGTTTGGTGACCTGCCACCATCTGGTAGAACTGACTGGAGAACGCATGCAGTAGACCGAAGCGCGTGAAAGCCTTTAATACTTCAGTCCTCTAACTTATGAACCAAGTTTGTAAGTTGTAATTGGCCGCGTAAGTAAGCTATGAAGTAAGTAAGCATTTTCTCCCATGGGCTTATGGGATGCAAAGGACATTCATTCCTCTTGGTTCATTATGGCCAATCTAGGCCTACGCATATGCTAATACCTAATATCATTTATAATACATATAATCTGTTATACATCTCCGATATGAAACAGAATCGAGATATATATTATGGCGTGATGCAAAGGACATTCATTCCACTCTGCCACTAGTGGCCAATCTAGGCCCCCGACTATGCTAATGCCAAATATACTTCATACCGAATATGCTTTGTGATATATCTCTGATGTGAAACAAAATCGAGATACATGTATGCGGTTGATCTTTGACATGGGCCTATGACGTACTGTAAAGGACATTCATTACTCTTTGCATGTTATAACCAATCTTGGCCCCCAGAATATACTAAAACCAAATATTAATTATACCGCATATACTTTGTGATATACCTCTGACCTGAAACAAAATCTTGATTAAGCTATAAATGCCAGAGATCTGCTGTTATGTGGTAATGGCGTATTGTAAAGGACATTTATTCCACTTTGCCCGTTGTGGCCAATCTAGGCCACCGAATAAGCTAATACCAAATACCATTTATACCACATGTACTTTGTAATATATCTCTGATCCAAAACTGAATCGGGATATATCCTTAATATGCAAGTGATCTGCTCAAATGGGGCTACGTCGTGATGTAAAGGACATTCATTGCAATCTAAGCCCCATAATTACCTAATACTAAATATCATTAATGCCTCATAAATTTTGTGATATATTTCTGATCTGTAACAGAATCGGGATATATTTCCGACCACTCGGATACGTTTCACCGCGAGTGGCTGTGTTGGACATTTAAACTATAGTAGAGTAGAGCGACTAAAACTTTGTGATAACGTATTCTCTAGTTTTTATTGTTTAGCTGAATTTTATTCCAAGTATAAATGGCATAGTGGCTAAAACACGCGACTACCATGCGGGAGATCGCAGGATCAAACCTGGCTCCAGTCATCTTAAAAAAAAATGTTTTTTCATTGTCGGCTAAAAAAAGCGCGTTAATGCACAACAACGTGAGAAGCTATCCCATACCTCATTCAAGGGAAATTAAGTTAAATGAATGCATGAACCGACAAACCTTGTAGGGAGGGGTGATTGGCTAGCGATTCGTTGGCAATTCGTTAAGCGATTTGTAAAATTTGATTCTAAACTGAATTTGAAAAAGATAACATTAAATTGATTTCTTTTACATTCAATTCTGAGAACTGCACGCAAAAGTAGCTCCAAAATGAAGAAGTTCTGCATCAATCGTTTTATCAAGTTACATACCATTATAATTTAATATCGATTTGAAATTAGTAAGTATCGTATATTTATTCTCCGTGTTTTCATAATAAATTTTGTTTAAGGAGAGTGGCTTATTAGGCCACCGCTCCCGATCCCAGTTTCTTGGGGCTGCCAAAGCCACTAGGAGAGCCTGTGTTGAGCTTCAGTAACTTCTGTTACCTACTTCCTAAGATGCATCGGTGGTAGCATGCCGATTAGGTTACTCAACGTTTCGCCTTCTAACTCTAGCTAACTTCTAAGCGGTTGCTTTGAAGTCATTGCCCAGGGAATACTTGGTCTAAGACCGGAAGTAGTTAGCTGCTTGGACAGTGCCGCAAAGGAATCGATTCTGGTCACTCCCAAGTGAGTGACAATCAGTAACTTTCAGCCTCTGGGCAATGTCCCATTCCCCAATGCGACCAAAACTCCGTTGGAAAGACCAGGTTATTGAGAACCTTACAGAACTCGGTGTGACTAACTGGAGAAGAAGCGCAGAAGATCGAGGCGCTTATAATATTTTTCTACGTGCGGTATATAATCCACTGGGATTGCATAGAAGTACCAGCTAAGTAAAGTAAGTAAGTAAGTATCGTATAGGAGAATTTGACACGTTTTAACCTATTTTGTTTTACATAACACAAGAACCACTAACAAATTTACATAAGCAAGAGTTATACTTTTCCATTCATCAAATGATTTGAAACTGGGTTCATTTTGTAGCAGTTACAATCAGCGTTTGAAAAAAACTCAAAAATGTGCACAAAATGTATGCAAAACTCTTTTCATGAGAGTGTTTGAGAGGCAAATGTGACACAAACTCTGTACCTTGAGCATGTTAACATGCAAACACATCTTGCTAAGTGTCGGAAAACGATGTTGCTCTTTTTTCTGACTCCCGTCGTGTGTGCGATAAAGACGACACAACTCAAATGTGCACTGAGAATCGAAAATACCCAAACACGGAGTAACATTCATATGGAAAAAAACACATACATATACATATACATATACATACATATACAGCTATATTTCTACTTCTTTTCTACCAATATTTTAGTGCCGCTCGTTTATGTGTGCACATCACCTTTGAGTGCTCAGGAAAAAATTGTAAAAAAGAGTTTTGTTATGTGTTGACTCTGTGTGCGGAGCATCTTCGATCATAAAACTCTTGTGTTTTGAGTTCGCCTGCGCACATTATCGACGTTTAAAATGTGTTGAGCAGAGTGTTTTGGAGTCTTTTCAATCCCTGGTTACAATAAAACTGTTGTACTCCGTTGCGTATAATTTACGTGGAATATTACTTATGATAATCATAACAAAGGAGCCTAAAACGTGACAAATTCCCCAATACATATAACAATTGCAATTCTGTCCCTGAATTGAGTCCCAAATCAATGTAAAAGCTATAATATTGCAATAGCCTTCTAAAACACATTCGAAAATGATAACATTATCGAATCGCTGGTGGACACTCGTTTATGTGTTGTAAAAGCTATTCATTAACCAATCGAAAAAAAAAATCATTTATTTTTAATTTACATAAAAAATTTTAATGCAACTCGAAAATATGTTACAAACATCATCTATATACTTTAATAAGTAACTGGTAAATTTATGACAATCTTTGTGCTCATTTTTCGTCAGACAAAACTAAAGTTATTAAAAATTAAATTTACGTTGAAGTGTATCAAATGATACATCAAATTCGGCTTACGATCAGAAAATTGTTTTTTATTTTTTGATATTTTTGGTCAAATTCAGTGTGTCACGCACTATGATGACGCGTTTCGATCTCCATGACGAGTTCATCTTCAGACCCCTTTGTGACGAACTGATGCACAATGGTACATCATCAGCTGTATATATCTACAATTATGTCAAACATGTACATGCGAAGTAGATTAAAAATATAATTAAAAAATATTATTATTATTAAAAATATAATTTCAGAAACAATGAAATATAGCCAGATCTTCTATTACTTTAATTTTAAAAACTTTTACTATATATAAAAGTTTTATTCCATAAAACCAGTATAAGTTAGTATTTAAACGAGTTTTTGAAACCAAATTTAATACAATCAAGTAGTCTTTGAAAACTGTATCTTATTTCACATTCTTGCTTTTTATACTAAATTTAAGCTTAAGTAAGCTTTAGTTGACAAATATTGGGTTGTCAACGGTTCATAACTGAAATTTAGTTGACACAATTTTACTTTTGTAACTATTGATATTGCCTTTTAAACCGAATATGCCACCTTTCATGCCGTCTTACATTTCGTTGACAGCCTTTTTGACCTTGAAGTTCCCTCCGACACGAAGTGTACTCGTGTCAACGGAAAGGCAACATTTTGGCACACCATTTGATTATGTGTCAAATTAGGTTAAATTATTGATAACCATTTGCCAGAACTGATATTTACTACACTCATAACATCCATTTCTCGGCGAAAGTACATAGGAATTGCCAAGACCTTGAGTCATTTCGCTCCGTCTTGTACAACAGCAAGTCAAAAAGGAAATGCAAATCCTTTTGGCTTCCTTAAGATATTGCCATTGTGCATTTCGGTTGTTCGATTCAGTTTTGGGCTCAAAGGGGTTTTGAAGTGAGTACCGTACTACGTGTGCAGCTCAGTGTTTACCACATCTCCTTTGGGTGACTTTCAAGTGGCGGCACGTCGATGACGATTTAGTTGGCGTGATGTTAATGTTGATGATGATGATGTCTTTGCTGCTGTTGTTGTTGTTGTTGTTGATTTATTTGCATGACGGAAGCCCATTAGTTGACACTTTCGTGCATAATAATTTCTTTTCACGTGCTGTAGTCACACTACTTACTCTCTCACTGCTGTGCGGCGCTCAAAGGAGGATTTCGCAAAATGAGTATAGTCGAAAAAGTTTCTTAAACAGCAGCGAACGATTCAAACCCATAAGTAATGACCTTAAATGAAGTGTATTTAAGTTTGGTTGCTGATGATGTTGCTGCCATTTGAATTGAATTTAATGGAAAAATCTTAATTTAGTTGTTTGTTGTATTACTTTGTGGTTGGTGCATGGCGCAATGGAATGTGGTGATTGACATTGTTGTTGTGTTTGCAATTAAATTCGTATTAAATTACATTTTGCTGCGCGACAATGTAAACGTAATTACAAGTACTGAAGATTAATTTGTAATGGATTTTTTTTCTAGTTGCTTTATTTATTAAATTTTTAATTACTCCGCTGCTGCATTTTTCTTTTTGTGCATTTTTGTATGTAAATGCACTATGTAAATTTTTTAGCCATCAAGGAAGTTAAAACAAATTGTTAGTAACCAAACATGCGAAATGAAAAGATGGATATTGGCAGAAAACAAAAACGTAGTAGCGTATGCAAATGTTGGTACACAATGCAACGACGTAGGTAACCGATTCAAAGAGTGTTTTTGTGTTTCTTTTGAATCAACTAGGATATGGAGAGTAACTGTAGCTATCTATGCGATACACATAATTTGATGTTGTGTGTTTCTTTTTTTTTACCAACAAATATAATTTATTTCTTGTTAAACCAAAGAGCCTTAAACGTGATAAATTCCACTATACGATATTTACTAACTTCAAGTCGATATTAAATTATTATGGCATGTAACTTGACAAAACGAATGAATCAGAATTTCTTCTTTTTGGGGCTACTTTCACGTTAAGTTCTTAAATTTAAGTCCCAAACTCATGTGTTGTAATTAGTTGTGGATTAAAAGTTATTGTGTCACAACAAGCTATTTATTAAGGTCATAGCATATTATGTGACGGTATGAAGTTTATCTATGCCAGGAGTGTTCAAATACCTCCTTTTTTAGAAGCTCGATTTCCGAATTATTCGAAAAATTGATTTTTTAGAAAAATCGGATTTCGAATACAGCATTTGAAAGGAAACCAGTTTAATCGTTTTTTTTCCTAAAAAGTTAAAAACATTTACAAAAAAAAAAAAAATGCATTTGTTTAGTATGTAATATCAATACAACCAATGCGCTCGTGCCCAAATCCTACATTTAGTAAAACTATAGCAGGACAAAGTTTTGGAGAAAAAACAGGAAGTCTAGCTACGCCCCATCTGGTACCTCCCATACCCATCAGGTACCACCCACTTTAGAAATCGATTAATATTCTTAATAGATCCAACCTGATCGTGACCAAATTCTGTTTTTAGTAGGGCTCAAACAGGATACAATTTTAAAGAACCAATTTGGAAGCCTAGCCACGTACCTGCTGGTATCTCCCATACAAATGCACCATTCCGCCCACTTCAGAGATGGAGTAGATCAAAGTGATCGTGTCCAAATTCTGTATTAACTAAAGCTAAATCAGGATAAAGTTTTTAAGTCTAGCCACGGCCCTTCTGAGACCTCCAATACAAATGTACTATTCCGCCCACTAGAGATGGAGTAGTAATACCAATACTCCCAACGTGATCGTACCCAAATTCTGTATTTATTAAAGCTAAATCAGGATAAAGTTTTGAAGAAAAAAACTTAAGGTCTATCCACGCCCCTTCTGGTACCTCCCATACAAATGTACCACTTCGCCCACTTTAGAAATCGAGTAATGATATCAATATACTAAAAAATTGACTTTTGAATCAATTCTTCTGTTTCGTTTTTATAAAGCTTGATACAGAAAACACGCGCTCACTTATTGTGGAAGTGGGATTTATTGGCAAAAGAGCGTTTAGAAGGATGTTGAGATTTTCTGTCCTTTTATTAAATTATTCGAAATAGTTGAAATCATCATATAGGCTTCACTGGTGGATTTTGGATGTTATTTATTGTCCTGTTTAAATCGTTGCAAAGACAACCATTAGGAGCTTCCCCAGTCTCACAATCTGAACTGTTACTAGACTCTGCCGTTTTTGGGGAAATTGCAGGATAAAGTCTTTAAAAAAGCTCGTTTGCAAATTCCATCGTTTCCGCCTTTTTAGACTACTTTACACAGGATTAGCTTGTAGGATATTTTACGGTCCTAATACATATAATTAGGGTATTCAATGTTTGTAAACGAGAATGTTTTTAGAAGCTTTTGAAAGTTTTAACATTTAATTTCAAATTAATTTAGAAAAAACTTTTTACGTTTTATAAACAAGAATGTTTTTAGAAGCTTTGTAAAATTTTAAAATTAAATTTCAAATTAATTTAGACAAATTCTTTTACATTTTATAACCAAAATGTTTTTAGAAGCTTTGTAAAATTTTAAAATTCAATTTCAAATTAATTTAGAAAAAACTTTTAACGTTTTATAAACGAGAATCTTTTAAGAAGCTTTGGAAAATTTTAAAATTAAATTTCAAATAAATTTAGAAAAATCTTATTACATTTTATAAACAAAAATTCTTTAATAAACTTTGTAAAATTTTAAAATTCAATTTCAAACTAATAAAAAAAAACCGAGTACCCGAAGGAAAAAACTTGGTTAAACCGGTTATTCGAAAATGGCATTTTTGCAAAAACCGGCATACGGTTTTAAATAAAAAAAAACCGGTTTACGGTTTTTCGGTTTCGGTTTTGAACACCCTATCCATGCCGGAGCGTATGAGATATGTGGAATTGTATTTATTACTCATACGTAAGTGAGTATAGAAGTGTTAAGGCGCGTTTAGTAATTAACAATCACCATCAATGGCCTCAGAACAAGAAAGAATAGAGATGATGGTATAAGGATTGGGACACATACTTATATAGTCCTAAGGATATTGCAAAATTTAACTAATCAAAATTTTGAGAAATCATTCCCAGGAACACACATCCCCACTGCAATTTATATAGCGAAAACTCTTAAGTTCATTATACATTTATGTAATATACCGTGGCTCTTACAATAAATCATCAGATATTTTGGCTAACAAATTCGACTATCACACCACAGTGCTCTGTTACAATTTCGAAATTCCTTCCTTATTATTGAAATTGGCTCACAAACGAAAAAAAAAACGTTTAAATTGGTCTCAGTCTATGTCTGAGTGTCGCACTGTTATGACATTTCCATCAACATTTATGACATTTATTAACGATTTACTACTGTAATCCATGTCACAAGTAATTCACCCCATTCAACGGGGTTTGCAGTGCGATTTTCCTCACGTCTATCACACCGGCTATTGGGGTGTCATCACTCGTTTTGCCATTACTGTTGCAGAGAGTGTCACGGCGGCCATTCAGTAGCGTCGCATTGCATTATTATGCATTTATTCACCCTTCTTTGTTTTGTAAAAGCTTTTTTTGTGTGTTTGTGTGTGTGCATTGGGGTTCTTCTCCCCTGGGCTGAAGTTGTATTGTGCAGTAACACGCACACATGTATGTTCATTTTATTGTTCTTGTTGCTGCCAATGATTGCTGATGTTGTTGCTGCATTAATATAATGTTGCTATTGCTACTATTGTGAGCAGCCATTGTTCGTTTGCTGTTGTGTTGTTAAACATCAACCGGGGAATACACGACGTAGGAATGTTGTTCCATATGAAACTTGTTCCGCTCTTGTTTTTCATGTTATGCCTCGTAGTCGTCGTAGTTGTTGTCTATTACAGAACGGAAGTAAACTTGTCATGTATTGTCTGTGTGCCATAATGACAGAATAGACGGAGCAAAGCAAAAGCTTGTTTAATTTTATCCCCGCTCGTGTGCGTGTGTGTGCATTTACTACTCAGTATCGAGTAAGTCAAAAAGGTTAATTGTTAACTTTTTCTTTTGTTTGTTTGCATTGTCATTTCGCTACTGAATCGCAGTTTTTCTTCATATTCCCATGTTGCCATGTTGTAATTGCAAGAGAATCTAAAGTAAATAACATGAAAATAAAAGGTTATTATCTGGTAACCGTTTAGAAGACATTTTCTGACTACAATATTCCATGGGAATGAGGTATAGTAGAGGTATAGTCGTATAGTAATGAGAGGGCAAAATGTACAGAGCCTTGAAGGCGTTGTGTTTGATAACTGGATTCTAATTCTAATAATATTACTAAGTAAATACTAACAGCTGTGTTTCAGTAGTTTTTAAATAGTTTTACCAAATAGTCGGTGAAATTAAACAAAACTGTCTCTGGTGCATTGTTATCATAGATCAATTTTTTTTTTTTGGCAAAAAGTTAAAAAAAATTAGAAGTTGTAAAATATGGGAGATGTTGCTCGATATTTCCAAAAAATGTCTACTTTTTATATTTATAGAATTTTTCTGGAAAATGTACATAACTAAGCATGGGTCAAAAGGTAAAAAAAATTAATTTTTTTTTCTATTTGTGACAGTAAAATTACCTTTTATTAAAATAAAAGTACTTTTTGGCAGAATAAAAGTATTTCTTGGTGCAATAAAAGCACCTTTTAGTAATATGAAAGTACTTTTTGTACAACAAAAGTACTTTTTGGTCCAACAAACTACAACAAAAAAACTTTTTAGTGAATTAAAGTATTTTTGGGTACAGTAAAATTACTTTTTGGTACATTGAAAGTTGTATTTCAGAAAATAAAAGGTTTATTTTTTCAGAAAATGGTACTTTCTGTTACAACAAAAGTGCTTTTAAGTGAAATAACACTACTTTTTAGTATAATACAAGTATTTTTTAGTACAACAAAAGTCCTTTTTTTAAAATTGAAGTACCTTTTAATACAAAAAAGCGCAATAAAAGTACTATTTAGTAAATCGAAGTATTTTTTGTACAGTAAAAATACATTTGGTAAAATAAAATTAGTTTGTGGGACAATAAAAGTACTTTTTATCAGGAAAAAGTTTTTTTTGTTCCAACAAAAGTAATAGTAATTTTTAGTACAATAAAAGTAAATTTTAGTACAACAAAAGTACTTTTTAGTACAACTGAAATACTTTTTAGTACAACAAATGTACAATTAAAGTACTTTTTTGTGAATTAAAGTTTTTTTTTTGTACAATAATAGTACTTTTTGGTACAAAAAAGTAGCATTTCAGATAATAAAAGTACTTTTTGTCGGAAAAAATTAACTTTTTGTTCCAATAAAAGTGCTTTTTATTGAAATAACAGTACTTTTAGTACAATAAAATTACTTTTTAGCACAGAAAAATACAGTGATGAAAATCTGGTCACGGATACGCAGAGTGTGCTGCACATATGGAGAGAATACTTCCAGCAACTGCTGGTTCCAGAAGGCAGCGCACGTGAAGTTATCACGCCAATTGTCGACGACGGCTTAGACTGCCCACCACCAAGTCAAGCCGAGGTGAGAAAAGCAATACGCGGCTGAAAAATAATAAAGCAGCCGGTGCCGACGGTCTGCCCGCAGAGCTCTTCAAGTCCGGTGGCGAGGAGCTGATAACGAGCGTGCACCAGCTCCTGCGCACGGTTTGGCTTAAAGAGTGCATGCCCGACGTTTGGAATGTAAGCGTTTTATGTCCTGTGCTGAAAAAAGATGATCCAAGTGTGTGCTCCAACTACCGCGGGATCAGCCTTTTACCCATCGCATATAAGGTCCTGTCGAGTGTGCTATGTGAAAGACTAAAGCCAGTGTTATCCAACCTGATTGGGCCTTATCAGTGTGGCTTTAGACCTAGAAAATCAACAACTGATCAGATTTTCACACTTCGGCAAATCCTGGAAAAGACCCAAGAGAAACAGATCGACACGTACCATCTTTTTGTAGACTATAAAGCTGCCTTCGACAGCCCGATACATCAGAAATTACTCGAAGCCATGGCGAGTTTGGTATTCCAGCGAAGCTGATACGTCTTTGCGGAATGACGCTGACTGACACGAAGTCTTCAGTGACCTTACGGAGCCATTCTATGCCAGACGAGGCCTAAAACAAGGCGACAACCTATCGTGCGATCTCTTCAACATTGTGGAAAAGCTGCAGTAAACATTCAACAAAAGCCACATGCTACTCGCGTACGCTGATGACGTAGACATCATCGGTCGAAAACTGCGGGATGTGACTGCAGCCTTTTCAGGTTTACAGAAGGAATCAGCGAAAATTGGACTAACGGTGAACGAGGACAAAACGAAGTTATTA
This sequence comes from Muscina levida, assembly GCA_964034835.1. Lineage (NCBI taxonomy): Eukaryota > Metazoa > Arthropoda > Insecta > Diptera > Muscidae > Muscina > Muscina levida. Next base: position 115,063,258 of record OZ035880.1, read on the forward strand.
GTTTCTACGGACAAAGAATCTACTCGTTTGGGAAACTGCGTAAACGTTGACAACTATAATTTCGAGGTGGTAGATAATTTTGTCCACCTAGGCTCCGCCGCCAACAAAGCAAATAATGTCAGCCTAGAAATCCCGAGAAGAATCATGCTTGCAAATAAATGCTACTACGGAATAAGCAAGCGATTCAATGACAGAGCCCTCTCTCGACGAACAAAACTCCAGCTATACCAGATACTGGTTCTACCTGCCTTAATGTATGACTCAGAACCCTGGGTTATGACACAAGCGGATGAATCGGTTCTCGTGGTATTCGAGAGAAAAATACTCCGTAAAATATATGGGTCCATCATCGTTAATTGAGAGTATCGGCGTCGTATGAATCATGAGCTGTACGAGCTGTACTCTGACATTGACGTGGTCAAACGCATTAAGGTGTAATGGTTGCGTTGACTAGGTCATGTTGTACGCATGGACGAAAATGCTCCAGCTCGAAAAGTCTTCGACAATGAACTCGATGGACGGCACAGAAGAATGCGACCAAAACTCCGTTGGAAAGACCAGGTTTCTGAGATCCTTACAGAACTCGGTGCGAATAACTGGAGAAGAAGCGCAGAAATTGAGGCGCTTATAATATTTTTCTACGTGCTGTATATAATCCACTGGGATTGCATAGAAGTACCAGCTAAGTAAGTAAGTACAGAAAAAACTATTTTTACTTACGAAAGTAATTTTGGGTATAATAAAATTTGGCACAATAATATAACTTCCAGGAATTTTTGTGTACAGTACACTTGTGGTACTTTTTGTCAGAATTGAATTATTTTTTGTTGCAATATAAGTACTTTTAAGTGCAATAAAAGTACTCTTCAGTACATTAAAAGTACTTTTTAGTAAAGTAAGAGTACTCTTTGTTAAAATAAAATTACTGTTTTGGACCGAAAAATAACTTTTACATACAACGAAAGTATTTTTGGGTACAAATTACTTTTTGGGCACAATAAAGATACTTTTTGGTAAATCAAAGTATTTTTATGAACAGTTAAAACACTTTTCGGTACATTCAAGTATTTTTTTTTATAATAAAAGTACTTTTTAATACAATTTAACTATTTTTTAGTAAAAAAAGTGCTTTTTGATATAAGAAAAGTACTTTTTGAGTTGAATAGAATTACATTTTCATAAACTTAAAGTACTTTCTGGATCAATAAAAATATTTTTTATACAACGAAAACACTTTTGGGTACAATAAATGTACTTTTTGGACACAATAAATGTCGTAGTCAGACTCGCAACTCCCTCTCTGTAATTTGTCATAAGTCGATTAAAATTATGCAGTGGGGGAGGGCGTAGGCCCCCCCCCACCAACTATTTTAATGTGGTAATTTTTTGGGCATTTTGACATTTTGTTTAATATTTTTGGGGTATGTGTCATGCGTCGCTACCGGCTTGGGAAATGTCCTATTGCCCAAATTGCATGTCATACAGCCCAAAACCCAAATTTCTTGGGCAACAATAACTAACATTGTATATGTTTTGGGCGATATGTCATATTCAGTTTTGGGCGAAATGACATTGGGCGAAATGTCGGTACGCCGTATTTTTGGGACAATAACAGTACTTAAACAGAGTAAGATTACTTTCTATTACAACAAAAGTACATTTAAGTAAATCAAAAGTACTTTTTAGTACAATAAAAAGTACTTAGTACAGTAAAAGTACTCTTTGGTACAATAAAATTTCTTTTTTCTACACCAAAAGTACTTTTTGGCAGAATAAAAGTAGTTTTTAGACCATGAAAATATTTTTGTGTACAGATAAATCACTTGTTGGTACAATAAAGTACTTTATACAACAAAAGTACTTTTTGGCAGAATAAAATTAAATAAAATTGCCAAAGTACATTTGGGGTATAATAAATGTTCTTTTTAATACATTAAAGTTTTTATGTGTACAGTAAAAACATCTTGTGGTGCAAAAAAGTACCTTTTGGGCTGAATAAAATTACTATACATTGTAGTGTTATAAAATTTAGTATATCGTAGAAGCACTCTTTGGTACAATAAAATTAGTTTTTTGTACACGAAAAGTTTTTTTTGGATCAAAAAAGTACTTTTTAATACAACGAAAGTACTTTTGGGTAAACAATAAAAGTACTTTTAGTGAAATATTTTTTTTTAAGTAAAATTTTGGTACTTTTTGTTCAGTAAAAGTACTCTTTGGTACAATAAAGTTACCTTTTGTGTACACTAAAAGTATTTGTTGGACAAAAAAAGTAGTTAAAAATACAACTAAAGTACTTTTGGGTACAATTAAAGTACTTTTCACAATAGAATTATTTTGTGGCACAGTGAAAGTATTTTTTATTAAAATAAAAGTACTTTCTGTTACAATAAAAGTACTTTTTTAAATAAAGGTACATTTTAGTAAAATAAAACTCCTATTTAGTACAAAAAAAAAATACTTTTTGGACAAAAAAAAGTACTGATACTGATACTAGTATTCTAGTGATAGGGAACAATATTTAGAGGCTTTAATATAAACAAATAATTCTTCCGGAATATGGATAGAGATTTTCTTGCTATTAGTGAATACCCAAAATTTGCCCAAAGTGCTAAAGCGAGTACATCAGACTATCTCTTAACCGAATATATATATAAAGGGCTCTAAGCTCAGCACAATTGTGGCAAATTTTGATATTTCCATTATTTTCTGTAAAATGGGTTTATATACTTGATAAGTGTTTTGCTACTTTTACAAATTTTTATAAGAATTTAATTTTTTTTTTCTCTAAATAAAACTAATTACACTATGTCACAAAATTTCAAAAGTTTTTGTATCCGGGACATTTAATAATACATTTTAATGTAAAATTTCACGCTGAATTCAAATCTGCTCTCAGATATGTGGAAAGTAGAACAGATTTTGAGATATGGTCAAATTTCCATTTTTAGTGTTTTGAAAAAAGGTAGGTCTACTAAAATGCCATTTTCTCTGGCTTTATTTCACCGATTTTACTAAACTGTGACAAAAATAAAAGATAATAACATTATTTCTTAAAAAAAAGATATTTGCTTAAAATTCAATTATTAGTGACGAAGTTATGGCACTTCAAAGTTGGATTTTTGTAAAAATTTTAATGATTTTTCAAGTTTTCGCTGCCTTAATTAAGTTTTTTTCCGTGTTTCCGTAAAAATTGCTCTGGTTTCAGATTATTGAATGATAGAATAATATGTTACAAAAATTTTTTGCCCTTGGTCATCAAAATCTGTTGAAAAATAAACGCTACATTCACAATTAAGTACAGATTCCCCTTCTTGAGAGTAGTAGTAATTGTTGTTTTGCTTGCCCTCCGAAATATTACTCAAGTTTTTTGTTAAAAAAGTCACATAGGAAAATCTAAAAAAAAAATTGGGTTATTTTGACAAATGCTGCAAATGCGGAAGTATTTTCTATCCGATTTTGATGACCAAGGGCAAAAACTTTTTGTAACATATTATTCTATCATGTAATAGTCTGAAACCGGGGCAATTTTTACGGAAACACGGAAAAAAACTTAATTAAAGGCAGCGAAAACTTAAAAAATCATTAAAATTTTTACAAAAATCCAACTTTGAAGTGCCATAACTTCGCATTAATGATTGGATTTTAATCTGTTATCGTTTTTTTAAGAAATAATTTTATTATCTTTTATTTTTGTCACAGTTCAGTAAAATCGGTTAATTAAAGCCAGTGAAAATGGCATTTTAGTAGACCTACCTTTTTTCAAAACACTAAAAATGGAAATTTGACCATATCTCAAAATCTGTTCTACTTTCCACATATCTAAGAGCAGATTTGAATTCAGCGTGAAATTTTACATAAGGATCAACTATTTAGAAACCGGGATCAAAAATTTGTTGCATTGTGTTATTAGAAGTATATTTACACAATATCAATGTCAACACTTGTGTCTGGTGAATTCGAAACAAAAATTAAGAAACTTTTCTATTCCGATTAAATCAATATTATTTTGAATTTAAATTACACAGTGCAACACACTTTTTCGGGGGTAAACCAAACCAATATCAAACGATAGCATTTGACCTCCGTAACAAAACCCTTAACTCTAATTTGCTCCACTTCGTCACAACTTTCAAAGAATACGAAAAAGCATCTATAAAAATACTTTTAGGGTATTTTTTGACTTCAGAGACCTATATTAAAACAATAAGGTGAATATTTTTTCGGAACATTTTAACCCTCTAGCTGCCACCAGTATGGGACATTTTTCGCCCAATTTTGTTTAAAAGTCAACTTTAAAGGGCGGTCAAGGCTTAGAATCTACGATAAAAATATTCTACGGGAAATTTCACTAAGAGTCACCGAAGACAAATAGCATCTATGAGTCAAAGGTTTAAAAATAAAATCAAAATGAAATATTAATGGAACGTTAAAAAATCTTTTTTTGAGCAAACAGTGCAACACACTTTTTCGGGAGCGAACAAAACCCATATTAAACAATAGCATTTAACCTCAGTAATAAAACTCTAAACTCCATTTTGCTCTACTACGTCACAATTTCTGTTTACAGTGGTATAAAGTATGATTTTTTTAAATCAAAAGTAAAATAAAAGAAAATGAAAAATCATGTGTAAAAATTGATTTGGGTTAGTTCTTGTCTTCGGAGGCCTACATTAACATTTTTCGGGGAATATTTCCTCAGAACATTTAAATCCTCTATCTGCCACCCATGCTGAACATTTTAAGAAACTTGACTTTTAAGCTGTTTTTTAAAATTCATCCTAAGGTGTCCCATACGGGATGGAGCTAGAGGATTCAAATGTTCTGAAGAAATATTCCCTAGAAAATTTAAATGTATGTCTCCGAAGACATGAGCTATCCCAAATGTATTTTTACACATAATTATTCAAATTCTTTTATTCGACTTTTAACCAAAAAAAATTAAACTTCAAACGACTGTAAAACAAATTTCTGACGAAGTGGAGCAAAATGGAGTTTAGGGTTTTGTTACTGAGGTTAAATGCTACCGTTTGATATAAGTTTAGTTTAATCCCGAAAATGCTTGTTGCACTCTTTGCTAAAAAAGTAGTCTACTTAACATTTAATTTTGATTTTATTTCATAACTTTTGACTCGTAGAGGTTACTTGTCTTCGGTGACTCTTAGTGAAATTTTCCGGAGAATATTTCTATCGAAGATTCTAAGTCTTGACCTCCCTCCAATGTTGACATCTAAACAGTTTTTCAAAATTAGCCCAAAAATGTCCCATACGGGTGGAGCTAGAGGGTTAAAAAGTTCTGGGGAAATATTCCCCTGAATGTTTTAGTATAGGTCTCCGAAGACAAGAAATACCCCAAATATACTTTTGTAGATGTTTTTTCATATTCTTTAAATCGTCTCTTCACCAAAAATTTGAAACTTCAAACCACTGTAAAAAAAAAATTGTGACGTATTAGAGCAAAATAGAGTTGAGGGCTTTGTTACTGAGGTCAAATGCTACCGGTTGAAAGTGGTTTGGTACACCCCCGAGACAATGACCCTCAAATTGTGTCATAGTGTTATCAAAATGAATTTGATCAGCTTACACAGTATACCTTCGAATAGGCTGGTATAGATTTAAAATTGGGGTGCCCACGGCCCACGGTGTGCACACGCTTGGTGTACATTTGTTTTTGTACATGCACTCAGCATAGGCTACACACTACACACACCAACAACTTTGTGTATACCAAAGGGCAAAGCAACAACACTGTTGTTGAATCATTTCTTGTATTTATTAGTGTGTTTTTGTATAAATGAAGTGTGCATGTACTGGTGTTTGCACTGCCATAAAAAGATTTTTGGCCTTTCTGATTTAAAATATTATAATTTTAAGAGCGAATGAGTAACACAGATATATCGTTCATACGCACCATATTACATCTTTTTACAATGCTCCAGTGGAAGTCGACAAATTCACCACAATTGAAAAACTAAATTACTTAAATTTGATCTCAAAGTAAGTGAAGTGACGTTGAGCGAATTCTATAGAGGCAATTTCTATAAAATTGGAACTGATACAACAGCAAACTAAACATTGTTAACCTGATCTATCTTAAAACAGCTGGTAATTACATGACTTCTAACAAAAATATTGTGGAATGGAGCAAGATTCCGTAACACTTTTTTTATATCTTTAAATATGTAGTATAGTTTTATTGGAAGATCATGGCACTATTTATGATTAAAGTAGTACACGACAATAATGCAATAATTTTGACTATATTCGACTAAATATATTGTTTGGTTTTGTTTTGTGTTGCTACTCTAGTTGTAATTTCTAAACGCTTACTAAAACTTTTCTTACTACGCTCGCTGTGAGTTGTAATAAAATCTAAATGTAAATATGAACATACCATTACTCTGCTGCACAAGTAAATACATTTCAAATGTAAATTCTACTAACACAAGGAAATATACCACAGATGCAACGAAGTTTAGATTCATCTTAAATATATTATACAATGATTGTTAGATGGAAAACTGTATACACAAACACTCTTCCATACATACACACCAATTGTAATTGTTGCAAGTAAACAAACAACAAACTTTCGTTTACTTCATTTTCGCACATCTGCATCTGAGTCTCTGTTAAGGACACTTGAAATTAAAAAAAAAGTGCAGTAGTAAATTAATTTTCTAAAAAACACAATTAAGCAAATATGTAAATGTGATTAAATATTAAAAGTTAAATATAAACGAATAGAAAAAAGAGGAATTTAAATGTGTGCCATGCTAACATGCACCATTTCTAAGGTCATCGTCTGGTGCCACCTTCGTATCCAGCTATTTTTGAAGTATACCTCGAAACTAAAAAAATTCCCAAAGCATTTGGCCCCATTACATCGAAACATTTTTTTATGGATACTCCAATATTTTCACCCCAACACGATTTTTTTTAACCATTTTGACAGAGTCCATATTTCTTTAACCGTTCGAAAATTTTTCTTTTTGTCTTCGGCAAAGTTGTAGATCTAAAGTCGTATCAGCTACGCGGGGATACCTAACTCAGCCATAGCATCTAATAGTTTCTGTCGTATCGGACTGTCAAATGCAGCTTTGTAGTCGATAAACAGATGGTAGGTATAAATCTTGGGTCTTCTCCAGGATTTGTCGTAGTGTAAATATCTGTTCGGTCGTGGATTTACCAGGTCTAAAGCCACACTGATAAGGTCCAATCAGGTTCGCCAAAATGGGCTTTAGTCTTTCACATAACACACTAGACAAGACCTTGTATGCGATGCGTAAAAGGCTGATCCCTTCTTAAGTACTGTACTCACAACACTTCGGGCGTGCATTCGTTGAGCCAAATCGTGTTTATGAGCTGGTGTAAGGACGTTGCCGGCTCATCGCCGCCGGACTAAAATTCCCTGCCGCCATTCTATCGACTCCCGCAGACTTGTTTTTTTAAGCCATGCAATTTCCGAGCTGATTTCTTTTTGGCCCGGTGGTGGATAATGTAATCAATCGTCATTGATTGGCGTGATTTCGTCACTTATGCCGCCTTCCTCTTCTCATTACATCGCTCAGTCACCGCACGCATTGCCTCAGACATTGTTCGACATTTCTCACTGTACCATAACCCAGTACGGTCGTTGTGGCAGTGGTCATAGAATTCGCTATATGCTGTCACTGTGTGCCGGGAAAATCAGAATTAGGGTGGTCTGTTTGCAGTAATTGAGATATTTGGTTTGAGTAGGTATTGGCTATCTCGGTGGCATGCAGCTTTGCGATGTATAGATTCCTTTGCATTTGGTTGCGAGCGTTTTAAGGTCTACTTGGCTGTAACTAGGTGGCTATCAGAGTCAATATTTGCACCGCGCTTCACACGTACATCCATAACGCTTAAGACATGTCTTTTATAGATTACCACGTGATCATTGCTCGACATTTCTCACTGTACCATAACCAGTACGGCCGTTGCGGCAGTGGTCATAGAATACGCTATATGCTGCCACTGTGTGTCGAGATAATCAGAATTAGGGCGGTCTGTTTGCAGTAATTGAGATATTTGGTTAGACTAGGTATTGGCTATCTCGGTGGTATGCAGCTCTGCGATGTCTAGATCCCTTTGCATTTGGTTAAGAGCGTTTTAAGGTCTACTTGGTTGTAACAAGGTGGCGACCCGTGTCAATATTTGCACCTCGCTTCACACGCACGTCCATAACGCTTAAGGCATGTCTTTTATAGATTACCACGTGATCATTGCTCGACATTTCTCACTGTACCATAACCAGTACGGTCGTTGCGGCAGTGGTCATAGAATACGCTATATGCTGCCACTGTGTATCGGGAAAATCAAAATTAGGGTGGTCTGTTTGCAGTAATTGAGATATTTGGTTAGAGTAGGTATTGGCTATCTCGGTGGTATGCAGCTCTGCGATGTCTAGATTCCTTTGCATTTGGTTGCGAGCGTTTTAAGGTCTACTTGGCTGTAACAAGGTGGCGACCCGTGTCAATATTTGCACCTCGCTTCACACGCACGTCCGTAACGCTTAAGACATGTCTTTTATAGATTACCACGTGATCATTGCTCGACATTTCTCACTGTACCATAACCAGTACGGTCGTTGCGGCAGTGGTCATAGAATACGCTATATGCTGCCACTGTGTGTCGGGAAAATCAGAATTAGGGCGGTCTGTTTGCAGTAATTGAGATTTTTGGTTAGAGTAGGTATTGGCTATCTCGGTGGTATGCAGCTCTGCGATGTCTAGATTCCTTTGCATTTGGTTGCGAGCGTTTTAAGGTCTACTTGGTTGTGGCGACCCGTGTCAATATTTGCACCTCGCTTCACACGCACGTCCATAACGCTTAAGACATGTCTTTTATAGATTACCACGTGATCATTGCTCGACATTTCTCACTGTACCATAACCAGTACGGTCGTTGCGGCAGTGGTCATAGAATACGCTATATGCTGCCACTGTGTGTCGGGAAAATCAGAATTAGGGCGGTCTGTTTGCAGTAATTGAGATTTTTGGTTAGAGTAGGTATTGGCTATCTCGGTGGTATGCAGCTTTGCGATGTCTAGATTCCTTTGCATTTGGTTGCGAGCGTTTTAAGGTCTACTTGGCTGTAACTAGGTGGCGATCCGAGTCAATATTTGCACCGCGCTTCACACGCACGTCCATAACGCTTAAGACATGTCTTTTATCGATTACCACGTGATCAATCCGGATTCTTGTCTTTTGATCAGGGGATTATCCCGGTTGCCTTGTGGATATCTTTATGCAAGAATCTGGTTCCAGTCAAAATCATGTTTCTTGCCGCCGCAAATCTAACCAGTCTGAACCTGTTATCGGAGGGGTTTTTTTTAATGCCTTGGCCATGGCAGCGGTCATTTATTTCCTTCAGGCGCTCATAGAATGTAACTTTAACGTCCTCGTCATTGTTTTCTTTCGAAGTGTGTACACAAATCAGTGCGATGTAGAAATTTTTGGTCATGATGCGGATAATGGCTATTAAGTCTCTTACAGGGTTAAGCCGCTATACCACATGTCAAAGTCTTTTGCACATTCCAGGTGTATATCCTTAAATCATGGTTTTTATAATGTTTGCGGGGGTCGCCAACTTTTGCGGATGTTTTTTTTTCTTTGTTCGTGTTTTCATAATAGTTTTTTTTTATTTAGGGAGAGTGGCTTTTAATGCCATAACTTCCGATCCAGGTTTTTTGGGGCTGCTTAAGATACTAAGATAGCCTTTGTGTTTAGCTTCACTAACTTTCAATACCTAGGATACTCAATATTGCACTGTCTCATATTTGCTACCAGTGGTATTGCCCGAGGAATACGTGATATGTCGGACGTTGTGAGCTGCTTTGGGACCTCCAAAGAGAGATTCTGCTTATTCAGAAAACTCAAACTATAAAATCTCCTATTACCCAATAGCACTATGTAAACCTACAGATCTGCTTTTTAGTTGTCATAGTGGAATAAAATTTTTCGCAATTTTTTTATGCAATCTAAATAGCTCTTTCCTATGGAAAAATCCTTTAAAATTAAAGTTGTAAAATTATTGTTGAAACTAAAATTTGTAACTGCTTCCTATCTGTTGGTAGTTGTGTTACATTGTGTATTTATGCGGTTTGTATGCAACACTTCACAGACCAAACCACAAAACCAAATTCAAAAGTTTTTTATTCATTCTTAACGGAGGAATAAAGCTTGCAGAGTTTTGATAACATCTAAAATAGAAGCATATGCGCATTTACAAATTTAAATTGGAAATGTTATAAAGAGAACGACTTATATATAAGTCACATGGCGTAAAACTAATTTAACAAAATGCTATAATATAATTACTACTCCGAAAAGTTTTTCGATCTACCGTTTACTATGAACCTTACTTAGAACCCGTAAAGATCGATAGATACCTAGAGCATTGCTACAAAAGTGAACAAATGCTCGATCTTCCGTATATACCACATACGACGTAATCGCGGACCTTCACTTGACGATTTCCATTAGGAATAACTGGTTAACTCTATGGAGTTGATGCAATATTTTTTCTTTAAATTTACCAATTTATTTCATTCAAATACAAAAAAAAATCTTTTCTACCATCTATTGAAAACAATATAATTTATTCGTCCTTTTTTATCTATCTATTTTTTTCAATTTCTTTGCAGAATACTACAGCGTATCAAATATACACAAATGTATGAAAGTTGGTCATCCACCATCAACAATAGGGGCATAAGTTGAGAACAAAACAACAACAACGAGAGAGAGAAAAACAAAACAGAAATTTCAAAGTGAAAACCATAACAAAACAAAAACCATTAAAGAGAAGTGCGTTGTATTTTCTGTGGCAAAGAAGCACAAGGAAAAGTGGCTTTAGTTAAAAGGATAATAAACATTAGCCCAGTGAACGAGGAGGGGACGGGCAAACTGTAAAAACAAAAAAACTTTTATGTGTTTGTAGCAAGCTATTAAACCTATTGTGTGTGAGAGAGTGAGTGAGTGTAGCAACGAGTTAGAACGACCACGAGGCGAGACTACAACAACAAACTACAAATAAATGCTGCAGTAGTCTGTAAGGACTAAATGTAGACAAGTTGAAACAACAACAAAAGCCATCGAAAGAACTGCAGCTTGCAGCAGCAAGCGTATAAGCGGCATCAACTCGCATTCACATTAACCTAAGCATGTAGCTTCATCTAACCGTCATCATACATCGTCGTCCTCGCCTTCGCCGTCTTCGTTGCTGTTGTCTTCGTTTGCATAACAATCACACAAAGAGCAACAGCCCAAGAACTGAACTAATAACGCGCGAATAGAAAGCCAGAAACAGTCTTGCTACATAAATGCCTTCACTCACAGTAGAGTCAGCATAGAAGAATCAAGAATTTGCAACATCCGCATTAGCAGCTAAGTGTTAGCAGGTGGATTATGAGCAAAGGACAACGGAGGGCTGTGAATTAATCTTCAAGCAGCAGTCAAACCAGAACCACAACCACAGCCACCCACCCCATTTCAGTTCGTTCCAACCTTTGTGGGAGGGTGCAAAGCCCACAACAAAAGCAAAGACTGTTGATTTGAGGCCAAACCAGCCAGCAGAGTTTGAGCCACAAGTGTTTGGTGCCCCCAACTTTTTGCCTGCTACCGTAAGTCTTCAATGTTCGTGCAACGTGCCACATTTGCGTTGTAAATAGCAAAGTGTTGCGCATACATGTAGGGGAACGTGTGTGCCACAAGTGTTCCTGTATGTGAAGCTGCTGTGGTGCACGCTACCGTAATCGTTTTGTGACAAAGTCAGACGGGTTTATAACACGTTGTGCAGTGCACAGTGTCACAGGCGACGATTTCATACCGTGTCACCTTGAAGACGCAGCAAATAAATTGAAAATATTATCAAAATCAATAAGAAGTTAGTGAGAGAACAAAGTAATATCGAGTACGGATAACGGTTACCACAACGTTTACAGTTTACAGCACGGTTTATTGCCGTCATCCGGTTTGTGTTACTTTAAAAACGTTAAATAACAGTGGCGCGTTTGTCTCTATTATGGCTCGTGCTGTAACATCGTCTTTCGCGTCATCATCGCAGTCGTTGTCGTCGTCGTCGTCGCTATCGTCGTCCGCGTCCGCGTCATCAAAAGCATCTTCCTTGTCCCGCCCTTCCTCCTCCAGCCGTACAGTGTCTTCGTACGTTTCCTTGCGTCACAATGACATTTGCCGCTTGGTATTCACCATATTCGTCGTACTGCTGCACATGTCATCGCTAGTCTCGGCAATGACAGATCGCCTCATCGTGCAAACGACAAGTGGTCCCGTGCGTGGTCGTTCGGTAACGGTGCAGGGCCGTGAGGTGCATGTGTTCTCCGGCATTCCGTATGCCAAGCCGCCCGTCGACGATTTACGCTTTCGCAAACCCGTGCCGGCGGAGCCATGGCACGGTGTTCTAGATGCAACACGACTGCCAGCAACATGTGTGCAGGAGAGGTAAGTTTCAAGTGCCCAGATTTATTTCTCTTTGCAATGCAAATGATGCCATCAGGCAAGAAAAACAAAACAACAAAATAACCAAGTCCTTATGGCTTATATCCTTAGCTTTGCTGTGTTAACGGTGGGTTGGGTTATTTGTGCTGTTGTTCTCGTTAGCGTGCAACAGCAGTAGCAGCAGCAGCTTATACTACTTAGTATAAACGTTTGTTGTGCGAGTAGATTTGTGTGCCACAGTTTAGCTGTTCTACTCATAAATATTTAATTTTTCCGTAGTATTCGTTTTGTTTAACCCAGTTTGCAGGTTTTTGTTAAGCCAACAACTTCACTTCTTCACCCCCTTCTCCTCTCCCCTGCTCTTTGTCCTCTTCATCAGATTTTACCCATTTTCATGTGGTGTTCTTGCTTCCTCTTCATTTTGTTTTCATTGTGGCGTTTAGCATTGCAAAATGCTTTCGTTTCTAGGTAGGCTGTGTTGTGACGTCAATACAGTGACGTCATTCATTTGTGTGTACACAACAGCAGCACAAAGGCTACCGCCTCACACATAGTGGAATTCGGCATTTTGCCAAATTGAATCCAGGCGCTTTTGGCCGAGTATATGAGTTTTAAGCCAATGGCCTTAATTTGCTTTCGCTTTGCACTCAGTTCACTAGGTTTATGATGAATTGAAATCAATTGGCTGGCATTCCCTGGGTGCAGTGGAATATCCATGTACCCATGACCTGAGTTAAACATAAGAATACATCCAAATGGTAAATGTTAGAGGTAAACATCTGATCAACACAGAATCACATATGTGGACTGATTGGTGATGGCCCAATTGATTGTTGTAATGTAATTTGGTTTTATTTCGAACTTATTATATGAATGAACTTTTAAAAGCAGGAGAAATATACTTTTTCCAATACTCTTGCAATTACTGACCGTTCTATTGTTATAGAAAATTAAACTTCAAATATTGTTTTCTGTATGCATAAAAGCAGGTATCTAATGATTTTGTTAACAAAAGCATGAGATGTACCAAACGGTAGGAATTTAGTATGTCCTAGGGGAAAGAACGAACATAAGGCATTACCATATTGTATCTTCTTGCTTTTATTAGGCGGGATCGACGAATATTCATCCGCTCCGAGTAAAGTTCGCTCCACAAAGTTTTGATGATAATTTATAAATCTGGTCCATTCAACGAATATTGGGCGCCCCTTATGCTTAGCCCGTCTAGTCTATAGCCGAAGTCTTTCCGACTTTGTAGCTTTATCAAGCAACGTTTGTTCTATTTCGTTTCATATTTTGAGTGTACATTACGGTAACGATGATGGTCAACATATTTTTCGGAGCATTTTTCTCTCGAAGAAGGTCAGTGTCTGGTAGAGTTTGTTCTTCTTTCGACCAGAGAGGGCTTTGTCATTAAAATCCTTGCTAAGCGCATAGTATCAGTGGGATGTGATCAATAATCGTGCATAACAAACTCAGTCGTGGAATTCCACAATATTGTCGTATAGGACCCATTCATGGGTCTTCTCCAAGATTTGTTGTAGTGTGAATGTTGTACTCTCAAAAGGACTTTATATGCGATTTTGGTTGGTGCACATTTTTTGTTAGTGACAAACATTTTTGGAGGCGTCAAAGGGGCAAATTCGGTTTGGGCTTACAGGTATATCCGAGAACAAGTGAGACAAACACATCAGAAGCAAAGAAGTTGACGAGTACGTGCTACTGGAAAAGCAGCAAAACGGCTGCCTGGAGGACAGCTCTGCTAGGCTTCAAGATGCGTCAATTACTACGAGTTATGAAGAGATTACAGTGATCGCTGTATCCGGGGATAAGGTCCTACAAATAATTCTTCATTGAAGTAAGGCAGTATCGTCAACCTTACTCTCGATATTGCAAAGGATGGTGCCGATGCGGTCCTGATACCAGAGCCGTCGATGTGGTGTATCAAGTGCAATGGACACAAGACTTTTGATCTTTCAACTCCTAAAAAAAAAAACTTAATTTCCCTTTGCACCCCATGAATGAGGAATCGTATAGCTTCTCGCGTTGTTGTGAATTAACACGCTTTCTATTTTTAGATTCACAACTAACGGCACCTACTTGTTTATCGACAAATGCGATCGTCACTGTTTGAGAAGCTCTTACTAGACACGACGATTGAATCGACGCTTAATACTGCGAAGTTGCTGTCAACAATATTCGAGGGGAGCCGACAATGAAAGAAAATTTTATTTATTTTTTTCTTTTAAGATGACTGGAGCCAGGTTTTAACCTGCGATCTCCCGCATGGTAGTCGCGTGTTCTAACCACTATTCCACGGCCGGTCCCTTTCAACTCCTGGTAGGCCAAAATCTTGCATAGTTATCAAGGGCAAAATTAATGCTCTTTTACTTCACAGCTTCACAGCAATACTACTACACCGGTGGAGTATCTGGCTGGCATCAATCTATGTTACATGAGGCACGGCCACACAGTGCATCAAAATTATTGTTTCGGCAAATAAAATACATAGCACCAGCGTCATTATATTTATGTGCGGACTGAGGCGACTTTTAAATAAAGCCATAATAAGAAATTGTGAGATTTATAAAATTTAACTTAATCTGTTTTAAGAGCGAAGTAAGGAAGGCTTTGTGGAAGTCATGGCGAAATTTCGGTGAATCCAACAGCCAGACTGCAAGCTTCAGGTATTTACTTTCTAAAGACTTTCAGGATTTTTATCAAAGATAATGGAACGTAACCTTTTCATCCAAAGAATCTCACGGGATTCTCAAGAAACACCCACTTTTCCAACAATGACTTAACGTCTTTTCTTCAGCCAGAAACGTCAGGCGAAGTCTGCCTAGTTTAGGCCAGTATGTCAATAGTGAGAGCAATTGGTTAGAAGTAATTTTCAGGGCCTGTCTCATGCTGGGAATCATTTCCACCAATTAGAAGCAAATCAAAGTGATTTTCGTTTCGAAAGCTGGCAAATGCTGTCATGTCAAACCAAATGACGTTCGACCCATCAGTCTCTCATCCTTTATCCTTTAGACATTTGAGACATTTATAAGAAACCAATGCTTGAAGTAACCTTCCACAGAATTTACTATCAAAAGGAAGGCCAACTGAGACAGCTCTCCACTTCATAGTCAGTACAATCAAGAACTACACCGAGAATAAGATCTACGCTATGGGGGCATTCTCAGATATCGAGGGAGCCTTCAGTAATATTTTACCTACAGCAATCCTAAAATCAAAATATAAACTGAGGTTTCACATCTCAGTGACTTACCCAATTAGTATGTTTCTGGTGAAAAGAACCGTCAGAGCTGACTGAAGAGGTGTCACAATTTCTTGGAACGTTAACAGAGGGTCACCTCAGGGAAGAGTTTTGGTCTCCACTTCTATGGTTAACCTCAGTTAATAAACTGTTTCTCAAATAAGAATGTCTGAATGTCAGATATTTATGATGATCTTTCCAACATCACACAACCCGCCTTCTCAATTAAATATTAACCTAGACCGCCAACAATAGACTGTTGTTTAACTCACGTAAAATCGAGCCTGTCCTGTATTTCGGAAATACGAAATACCACAACTTGAACCACAGCTACTTAATGGGTAGTAATTGCAGTTGACAGGTCGTCTAATATCTAGGGATTATCCCCGATAGAAATCTGTCTTAGGAAACCAATGTGGAGGAGAGGGTCAAAAATGTCGTCAGTTGTTCTTTACGGATGTAAAGGGGCTATAGATAAGTGCGGTAACTGTCTCCAAAGGCCACAATGTGAATTAACACAGTAATAGTTAGACCAACACTTTTCTACGGTATCGTAGTTTGGTAGATGTCCTTTTATAAGGAATACGTTCTAAATTCCTTGAAAAAATACAAAGATTAGCTTTGATTAGGGTTATTGGTACAATGAA
Organism: Muscina levida; assembly: GCA_964034835.1. NCBI lineage: Eukaryota > Metazoa > Arthropoda > Insecta > Diptera > Muscidae > Muscina > Muscina levida. The sequence goes on from OZ035880.1 coordinate 115,079,649, forward strand.
CATAACGTCAGGTACACAACTTAGTGCCATTCTAAACATCTAGACACCTGATATCATATCTGAATTGCAAGGCGCTGTATCTCTGTTGAGACCAGTAGTTTACGATTATTCACTGATGAAGCTAAGTTGAACGAGAGAGTAGGCTTTAACATTCATACACCGAACCCTAATAGAAATGTTGTCTGGTTTTGTGTTGAATGCAAAACAAGCGTGTGTGGCCACTATAGTTTCTTGCTTTCACAACACTCAAGCAAAGACTTACTGTTTTGAATTAAACAAAACACTTGTAGAAAAAAACGATTATTGTATGCCCCGCGGGGTGATGAAATGCATATCACTGATATAAACAGGCAGCTAGGCTGCTATTTAATCCCCCTGGAAGCCATGTTTGCTACATTCCTGACGGTGAAGGAATACCATTCATCACTAAGGGTAATTAATGGGTGTATATTTTAATATCAGGCTCATTTACGTGCCGGGTTACAGCGAAATTCCTGATAATTGCTAAGCAGATAAACTAGCTAGACAGGATACTAAGAAGCAGATTCTTCTAGAAAAAAAAGTATTGGTATGCTGATCTCTACTTGACTCTGATCACAGTTGAATAAAAAATACTACTAAGCAACTACTTAACTTTTCGAAAGTAATGATATCCTCATTAACGGGACATTGTCTTGTTGGAAAACTTACTTACTTACTTAAGTGGCCAATTACAATTTACGAAACGTAGTTCATAAATTTGAGGCCTGAAGTAATAAAGAATTCCACACGCTTGGGTCTTGTGCGTGTGTTCTCCAGTTAGTCCTATCAGATGGTGGCACGTCGCCTACCACTTGGTCCTTCCAACGGAGTTTGGGTCTCCCTGCTCTGCGCCGTCCTTCAGGTTCGCATTCAAACACCTTTCTCGCTAAAGCATTTACATCCATCCTGGCAACATGACCCAGCCATCGAAGTCGTTGGATTCTGACTCTTTTAGCTATGTCGATGTCGTGGTAAAGCTCATACAGTTCATGGTTCATCCGATGGCGAAACTGGCCTTCGACACAGATAGGTCCATATATTTTTCGGAGTACTTTTCTCTCGAATACTCCCAGGTTTTGTATGTCCGTTGTAGTAAGCACCCATGATTCGGCAGCATACAACAGAACACGTAAGATAAGCACTTGGTATAGCTGTTTCTTAGTATTCCGAGAGAAGGTGGAGCTACTAAAGTGCTGCCGAAGTCTGTAGAAACATCTATTGGCTAGCACTATTCTCCGTTTAATTTCTTGGCTGACATTATTTTTCTTGTTGACGGAAGATCCGAGGTAGGTAAATTCGTCGACTACCTCAAAACAATAATTGTCAACGTTCACGGTGCGTCCCCATCGAGAGGACTCTTTGTTCGTCGAAACCATTATTATTGTTTTGTCCTCGTTGACCGCTAAACCCATTTTTCCTAACTCCTTTTCAAGTGATGAGAAAACTGCAGTACCATCCCGCAGATTTCGGCCAATGATGTCTTTATCATCGGCATAGGATAGTGGCATGTGACTCTTGTGGAATATGGTGCCAGACATGTTGACACCAGCCTTTCTCATCACCTTCTCCATAACTGTATTAAATAGTGTACAGGACAGGCTATTGCCCTGCCTGAGACCTCTTTCCGTGTTGAATGGTTCAGACTGATCCTTACCAATCTTAACCGAGGTTTGGTGTTGTCTAAGGTACATTTGCAAAGTCGAATCAGCTTTGCAGGAATACTAAACTCAGACATGGCCTCATAAAGCCTATTCCTTATCGGAGAGTCGAAGGCAGCTTTGTAGTCGACAAAGAGGTGGTAGGTGTCGATCTGATTTTCATGGGTTTTTTTCCAGGATTTGTCGTAAGGTGAATATTTGATCCGTTGTACATTTGCCAGGTCTAAAGCCGCACTGATATGGTTCAATTAGTTTTTCTACAATTGGCTTTAGACGTTCACACAATATGCTTGAAAGGACCTTGTACGCAATTGGTAATAGGCTTATTCCACGGTAGTTCTTACATTCACTACGATCTCCTTTCTTGTATATGGGACATAACAGACTGAGACTCCAATCTCCGGGCATGCTCTCCTCTTGCCAGATGTTCTCCATGAGCTGATGCATGTTCCTAATCAGCTCCTCCCCGCCAGCCTTAAACAATTCAGCAGGGAGACCATCGGCTCCAGCAGCTTTGTTGTTTTAAGGCGGGAGATTGCCACACGTATCTCGCTCTGGCTCGGAAGCGGACAGTTCAGGAGTGGTGTCTGCATCCAATAAATTTTTAAATTTGTTGGAAAACACTACCTTATATTAGGCCGTGGAAACTCCACTCTCTGTAGATGCTGTATGGAGAAGTATGATGAAACAACGAAACTACTTTGTTGGGATTGTCCAGCATTAGCTGGACCATGAACTATTGTATTCGGGAGTCATATTGGAAACGCCGAAGCCCTGCAGGAAGTGCCTGTATGACTTAGATAGCTAGCCATATTTGCTATAGTGAAAATAACAATGGGCTTCAAAAGCGTAAGTGTGATAGACGGTGTGCTGTCTGGCAACCTGCCTAATTCAATTGAAGCCGTATAATTCCTTTATAGAAGATTGACGTGATCTTGTCACTTACGTTGTCTTAGGACAAGAGCAGAGCACAAAAAATGTTCTCTATTTCCAAACCTGTTATTACAGATGGGGATTTCTGTTTCGTAGCCTTTACTTGTTATGGTTTACCAGAATTTTTGGGCTGCTCCTCTATCCCTGTTCTTTTGCATATCATTTGAAGAGGCATTTCGTCTTTTTTTCTAATTATATATTTCTCAAAGCGCGCGTAACTTTTGTTAACAGACAGGCAACACATAATTAAAATAGGCATTGGCTATCTTGGCGATATGCAGCTATTTGCATATTCATATATTCATCTTAAGTGTCTTCGTCTTTTTAGTTGGAAACGACATACAAAAAATTAAAATCAAAGTTAAGTTGCAATCACAGTTGTCAAATGAGAGAAATGCGTTGCGCTACGAACGGATACACAGCTCAAACTTAATTGGCGAAAAGAAGGGTGACCTTGTGATGGTAAAACCTTTTTAACTGTTTTGTTTGTAAATTAAAATAAATACTTCAAAAACAGATGTTAATTTTTTTAAATGAAATGAATATCTAGATTGACACAACTAAAAGTTAACCCCAATGATTCAAACTTTTCTCTGAATCGAATTTAAGGATAACTGACCACAAGAAAATATTTTACTCCAACAAAAAAAAAAAAAAATAAAAAATTCTTACGACTACAGATCTGTTTATCATTCGAAACTTTAAGAAAACAAAATACGTTGCTTTCATATTTAATGCTGATGCCTTATTTTACTGGTACTCCAATGACTTCAATTCATAGTAGAGCTGCATACGGATATTATTAAGCAATACGTTTAAACGTGTAAGATTTCATAAATTATGTACGTATTTATCTACATTAACAACCACCACACCTGTACGTACAAATATTGATGGATATTGATGGATAGATATACAGAATAACAAACCTCAAAAATAACAACAACATTCGGAGATACACACACTTGAGTACATGGCACTTAAGGACATAAAGCGAAGTTACCTTGTCGATGTACACAACATATCGTTTTAGTTAGTTTGTCCGTTGACTTGTTGTTGTTTTTTTGTGTATGGTGGTGGTAAGTTCTTTGTAACAAGTGGGGTACAGGGCAGTCCAAACCAAATTAACTTAAACTAACGTTAACAAGGAAAAGTAACTTGATGACTGCTAGTTGTCCAGTAGACGAGGACAGTAAAGATGCATTCTATAAGCGCCTGGAGGAAATATATAAATTCTGCCATGACTTTTACACTGTTCTGTTTAATTTTAATGCTTAAATAGGAAGTTGCTCATGTTTCAGCAGTTTTAATTTTCAGAATTTTAAAAAAAGTCAGATTTCTCATTACATTTTTTGAAGTAAAGGTAAACAGAACCACTATTGTAGCCACTATACAAAATTTATTGCTATCAACGTTCACGCAACGTCCGAAACGAGTAGACATTTTGTTCGTTGAAACAATTAACTATGTTTGGTCGATATTTATCAACAGGCCAACTTCTACCGACTGCTTCTCAATGGTTAAAAAGGCCACAGTAAAATCATGCAGTCCTCGGCTAATGATATCTATACCATCGGCATATGCGATCAGCATGGGACTTTTATAAAATATGGTACCAGTCGTGTTTATTGTAGCCTTCCGCTGGTCATCTCCGTTATGATTTTAAAGATGCCGTAAGACAGTCTATATCCTTGCTTTGTTAAAAATGGCACTGTCAGATTTTTGCCTATTTTCACAAAGTCGTATCAGCTTCCCGGGAACACCAAACTCAGCCATAGCATATAGTAGTTAATGTCGTATCGGACTGTCGAAAAACAGATGGTAAGTCTACATCACCATTTCTATCTGGTTGGTTGGATTTTATCAGGTCTAAAGCCACACATATCTTTTTTATGATGATCTTTAGTATTTCACATAACATACTCGATAGAACCTTGTATGCGATGGGTAAATGGCTGACTTCGTAATGGTTGTAAACACACACTTGAATCGCCTTTATTAAGCACAGGACATAAACACTCATATTCCAATCATCGAGCTTGTATTCCTTTAAGGCAAATCTTGTTTACGACCTGGTGCATGAACATTTCCAGCTCATGGCTGCTGACCTCGAAGGGATCTGCCGGCAGTCCATCAGCTTCCGCGCAATTGCCGTTTAGGCTCGGTAGTGTACAATGTACTCTTTCGTCGATGATTGGCACAATTTCGCCACTTATGCTGCCTTCAGGAACGAGCAGAATACGATAACGTTCTCTTCATATTTGCAGCACCTTCTGCGAAAGTGACCAGGTATCCATCTCTGTCCATACATTTGGGGATCCCCGTCCCAAAAACTTAGCTTTTTACCCTCTAGAAGAGCTTTCAGTTTTCATATCTATCCCTGTGATTTTGATGTCTCATTTTTTGAATAAATGTTTTCCTCCTGAATGGGCTTTTCATCTCTCTTTGAGTGTGGTTTTTCATAACGAAGTGCGGTCGTTGCGGTAATGGTCAAAGAATTATTGTCTTTTCTTTGTGTTTTAATAAAAAATTCGGTCTTTTGCGTGCGTTCTCCAGTTAGTCCTACCAGATGGTGACAGGTCGCCAACCACTTTTTCCCTCGAATACCCCCAGGTTTACTAAAGTGTTGCCGAAGTCCGTAAACACATCTATTGGCGAGCACTTTTCTCCCCTTGATTTCTTTACTGACACTATTTTTCTTGTTGACGGAAGATCTGAGGAAGGTAAATTTATTTACTACTACCCAGATAAGTTGGTGTTATTTTTCTTGTTGACTGATCGAAGCTAGGTTAACTCATCTACATTGAAACAATAATTTTCAACGTTGACAGTGTGTCCCCATCGAGAGGACTCTTTGTTCGTGGAAATAATTATTATTATTTTGTCCTCGTTGACGCTTAACCTATTTTTGTTATCGGCCAATAATGTCTATATCATCGGCATAGGCTAGTGGCATGTGGCTCTTGTGGAATATGGTGCCAGATATGTTGACACCAGCCTTTCTCATCACCTTCTCTATAGCTATATTAAATAGTATATAGGACAAGCTATCACCCTGCCAGAGACCTATCCATTTTGAATGGTTTATAGTGATCCTTATCAATCTAACCGAGGATTTGGTGTTTTCCAAGGTACATCTGCAAAGTCGAATTAGTTTTGCAGTAATACCAAACTCAGACGTGGATTCATATAACATTCTCCTTGTCGGAGAGTCGAAGGCAGCTTTGTCGTCAGCAGAGATCTAATTTGTGTCGATCTGCTTTTCAGGATTTGTCGTAATGTAAATATTTGATTTGTCGTAAATTTACCAGATCTAAAGCCCCACTGGTAAGTTCCAATTAGTTTTCTACAATAGGTTTAAGACGTTCACACAATATGCTCGAAAGTACATTGCACGCAATTGGTAATAGGTTTGTTTCACGGTTGTTCTTACACTCACTACGATCTCCTTTCTTGTATATGGGACATAATAGACTAAGACTCCAATCCCCGGGCAAACTCTCCTTCAGCCAGATGTTTTCCATGAGCTAATGCAAGCTCCTAATCCCCACCTCTCCACAAGCTTTAAACAATTCAGCCAGGAGACCATCCACTCCAGCTCCTTTGTTGTTTTAAAGGCGGGATGTAGCCATCTCACACTGGCTCGAAGGTGGACAGTTAATACTATCGTCATGGATTGGATCCAACAGATTTCTGAATTGTTCTCTCCAAATCTTCAGAACATTATTCGGGTCCGTCCCTAGCTGGCTATCGCTGTTCTTGCAGGAGAGCAACCCTATTCCACGCATTCCCGCCTTAGCTCACTGGTAGAATTTTCGGGCTTCCCCATTACTTCGGAGCAACTCTGTGCACTCATCCTGTCTCATCTTCAGCTTCTTGTTTTTCGTCTAAAAAAACGAGTTGACTATCTGATTTCTAGTCAATTGATCTGAAGATAACCATGTCGCCTTATGAATTAAATTGGTGGCTACATTGGTGGTGGTGGTTTTGTTTACCTTTACTTCAAAAAATATAATGAGAATTCTGTTTTTATACCATCACCCTTAGGGATGAGGGTATATATCATTTGATACGAAAAAAATTGTAACGCATTTAAGGAGACGAGTTAGACTCCAAGTATTTTAAGACCAAATTCGTTTCAGAACTTTTTAAGAAGAAAGAGCTATGTCCGTCTGTCTGGCTGGCTGGATGGCTGGTCAGCAGGATAACTCGAGTAAACCTTAACGGATCGGTTTGAAAATTTACCAGTATTAATATTTTTCGAAACGAACTTATGGGATTGTAAATGGTCAGAATAGACTCACCCCTTTTGGTACCTCCCATACAAAATTACCTATTTTTGGATAATTAATATTTCTTCCATAGCTGTCAAACAGACCATCGGAGGATATCTAAATTTGGTCAGATTATTTATCTTGCAATAGTAGGCAAACCCTAAGAAAGCCGAAACCTTTGCTACACCCCTTCTGGTACCTCCCATACAAATGACCGAATTGACCCTTATAGTTTTACATACATATCTTTTTTTTTAAGTAAACTGAGATCACTCAGGTATGAATATGGACTATATCGATTCACGTCTTCCGGTACCTCCCATATCCAAATGACCTATTTTTGGAAAATTAATATTTCTCCCATAACTTCCAAAAGGACACCTGGGGGGGTTATGAAAATTGGTCGATAAGTTAATGTTGTGATAGGAGGCGAAACCTCAGAGAGCCTAACTATTTGACACACCCCTTCTTGTACCTCGCATACAAATGATTGAATTGACCCTTATAGTTTTACATACATATCTCTTTTTGTAAGTAAACTGAGATCACTCAAATTTTGCGTATGTTCTGCGCTTATGAAAATGAGACTTAGGAATGAACATGGACTATATCGATTCACGCCTTCCGGTACCTCCCATACAAAATTACCTATTTTTGGAACATTAATATAGCCCTATAACTTCCAAACCGGCACATGGGGGACAATCAGATTTAGTTAGTTAATTTATCTTGTAATAGGAGGCATAACCTCAGAGAGCCTAACTATTTGACACACCCGTGTTCTGGTACCTTCCATACAAATGACCGAATTTACCCCCATAGGGTTACATACATATCTTTTTTACAAGTACACTGAATTCAGTCAGAATTTGCGTAAGTTGTACGCTCATGAAAATTTTAGTTTTTGATGAATATGGACTTTATCGGTTGACACCTTCTGGTACCTTCCATACAAATTGACCTATTTTTGGAAATTGAGCGTTAATTTACAAAGAAAAAACTTCGGACACTTTGAGCTGCCCCTAACGGTACCTCGTAAACAAATAAGTCAAACTTTTATGGTTTTGCTACATGTCTTTAGACCATTGGTATTATGTTCCGAAAGTCTTAGCTACAACCGTTTACGCTCCAAAGCGAGCATATACCTAATAATACATAAGTAATTTCAATTACAAATCGTTTAATTTCAATAACTCAAGACTTTCACAATATCTTATAGTGGGTGATGGTATTTATCAGTCAGTTTATCTGACTGAAATTTCTGTGCTGGTTTTTTTGAAATTCTGAAAAAAAGTCTGCTGAACCATGAGCGACATTGTATTTAAGCATAAATATTAATCAACAAAGAATGCATCTTTACTGTCCTTGTACTCCTCAAGTTACTTTTCCTTGTTAACGTTAGTTTAAGTTAATTTGGTTTGGACTGCAGGTGCATATCCTCAAATCATTTATAGGTGGTCCATTTTATTATTTTCTTACTTCTCTTCATTGCAATAGTTTAAACGTCGGTGGCGGGTTGCAAGCCCAGCACACCACATCACAGTTTTCTCCTCCTATCAGGATTTTATTACAACCGCCCATTCTGAGTTCGAAGCTGACCAGGGTACCGCTCACTCTGAGCTGACATGTCTGCGTTTAAGGTTTCGCCCCTCACAGGTTGCCGTGCTCTGACGGGTGTCAAAGACACACTTCCAGGCGTCACAACGTGTAGGTACTCCGTCCGCAGTAGTACCACGAATACGGAGCTTTGTGAGTAGACTTTAATTGTAATTGACAAGGATCACCCTGGGTTCACTAAGTTCAACCAATCAGAAGCTTTACCTTGCATCTCACTTATGTTATTTGAGCACGCCAAAGAATTTTTTGTCCGCAAGTACGCGGAAAAATAGTTCCTTTCAAATTTGTGTGGTTTCAACAAGATGGTGCACCTGCACATATAGCTCAGCCTGTTTAGTGTTATTTTTAAGACCGCCAGATATTGTTATGTGGGCTGAGTTTTCTTTTCTGCATCCTAATGCAAAATTAGATACCAAAAACAATGCATATATCACCCAAATGCTACATAAAACATAAAACCAGTACAAAAATGTCAGTCAGGTAAACTGACTGATAAATACCATCACCCAATATAAGATTTTGTTGGTCTTGAGTTATTCAAATTAATAGATATTTAATTAAAATAAAATTACTTATGTATAATTTTTCCCCTGCCTGTGGTGCAAAATCGTCCAAAACTTGACTTATTTGTGTAGGAGGTATAGGTGCCGGTTTGGAATTTATGTGAGAAATATTAATTTTTCAAAAAAAGGTAATTTTGATAGGGGGTACCAAATGCAGTCTTTTTCATTCATGACTCAAATTTTCATACGCACAAATTACGAAAAACTTGACTGAATTCAACGTACTTACAAAAAAGATATGTATGTAAGACTATGGGGGTGAGTTCGGTCCTTTGTATGGGAGATACCAGAAGGGCTGTGTCAAATACTTTTCTGGGGTTTTGCCTCCTATAACAACATAAATTAATCGACCAATTTTCATTACCCCCCAAGAGTCCGTTTGGAAGTTATGGGAGAAATATAAATTTTCCAAAAATAGGTCATTTTGTATGGGAGGTACCAGAAGGCGTGAACCGATATAGTCCATATTCAGTCCTGAGTCCTATTTTCATGAGCGAACATCATACTAAAAATTTGGGTGAATTCATTTAACTTACAAAAAATATATGTATGTAAAACTATAAGGGTCAATTAGGTCATTTTTATGGGAGGTACCAGAAGGGGTATGGCAAAGGTTTCGGTTTTCTTAGGGTTTGTCTACTTTTGCAAGATAAATAAACTGGCCAATTTCAAATATCCTACGATCGTCCGTTTGGAAGTTATGAAAGAAATATAATTTATCAAAAAATAGGTAATTTTGTATGGGAGGTACCAGAAGGGGTGGGGCTATTTTGCCCATTTACAATCCCATAAGTTCGTTTGAAAAATATTAATACTGGTAAATTTTCGTACCGATCCGTTAAGGTTTACTCGAGTTATCCCGCTGACCAGCCATCCAGCCAGCCAGACAGACGGACATAGTTCAATCGTCTTAAAAAGTCTTGATACGAATTTGGTCTTAAGATACTTGGGGTCTAACTCGTTTCTTTAATGCGTTTCACTTTATTTCGTATCAAATGATATATACCCTCATCCCTAAGGGTGAGGGTATAATTATATTTTATGGTGATTTGTTGCGTGCAACCAAAATACGATATTTTATCACATAACATAAATATTTCGGTTTGTCTAATGACAAATGGACTCTTCACTTCACTAGTACATACATGTAGGTCAATGCGGACAACAAACACTTTTAAAGCCTCATTTAAATTTTGTTTGTCAATTGTATAATGTTTACAAACATTTTGTCATTTATAAGTGAAATCTCGTTCACACTTTGTGATTAATTGAAGAAATGGAATTTAATATTATAGGCAAATGTATGATAAATAATTTGATGCTAGAAAATTTCATTTTTAATGTTTGACATCATCATCAAACGTTATGTTTAGAGTTTGCATTGCATAAGGCTGCGTGTATTAGTGAGAATGATGTAGTATACGATGTCATATTTGTTTTTGTGCATCCTCCCTCTTTGACAAATGACATAAAACAAGGACACGATTATGTTTAATGCTTTTTAACGTTGTACTTTTCATTGATTAAACATAAAAGGAATAACTAAGTGATAAGGTTTTTATAAATCACTATGTTTTATGAATATTGGCATTGACGAATGTTAAGTAATATTTATGTTAGCCTTCAGGATCAGGCTGCAGGATCAGGCTTCATTTGAGTTCAATCACGGCATCGGAAAACCTGTGTTTGTGAAACTAAACTTTTACTGACTTCTGTCAACTTTTGTCCATCTTTGTGTTCTACACACAACACCTTAAAGGTTGGCCACACCTGCCACCAAGAAGGGATGTAAACTGACCAGGAAATGACTACTTAAATGTTTTGAATTGATTATTTGCCTCTATCAATGAATGTTGTGGATGATTGTGTATAGTTGAGGGTGCGTGCGTGCAGACGGCCGCTCCACCACCGCTGTCACAGCAAAAGAAGGGAACGAAGGGATGACGTTTGCAACAATTTAATTATAAATTATTCATTTTCGTGTTATTTATTGTCCACGACGCACATGGAAGGGCAAGCAAGGGAAGTGAATGTGAATGAAAAGTGAGAGGAAGCTAGAAATTATTGTAATGATTGTTATTAAAGTCATTCACTATAATGTGCACCTATTGGTGTTTAAATTGAAGCAACATTAAATTATACTATACCATTCTCTGCCCTGTTTCCTTTTAGGTATGAATATTTCCCTGGCTTTTCCGGTGAAGAGATATGGAATCCCAACACAAATGTATCTGAAGATTGTCTGTATATGAATATTTGGGCCCCAGCCAAGGCACGACTACGACACGGACGTGGCACTAATGGTGGGGAGGTGAGTTGTAATTTGTTTGTATAACGAGGTGACTATAACTATGTTAACTATAATACTTATGCAATCTTTTACATAGCATGCCTCCAAAACCGATACGGATCATTTAATACATAGCGCAACACCCCAGAATACCACTAATGGTTTGCCTATATTAATATGGATCTATGGCGGTGGTTTTATGACGGGTTCGGCCACATTGGATATTTACAATTCGGATATCATGGCAGCCGTGGGTAATGTGATCGTAGCCTCTTTTCAATATCGTGTGGGTGCATTTGGTTTTCTACATCTTTCACCGGTCATGCCAGGATTCGAAGAAGAAGCGCCCGGCAATGTTGGTCTATGGGATCAGGCGTTAGCTTTGCGTTGGCTGAAGGAAAATGCCCGAGCATTTGGTGGAAATCCCGAATGGATGACACTGTTTGGTGAATCGGCCGGTTCGAGTTCTGTTAATGCTCAACTCATGTCGCCAGTGACGCGTGGACTCGTTAAACGTGGCATGATGCAGTCGGGTACAATGAATGCGCCCTGGAGTCATATGACATCGGAGAAAGCTGTTGAGATTGGCAAAGCTTTAATCAACGATTGCAATTGCAATGCCACGCTACTAGCGGTAAGTTATTGCAGGGGGATGAGTTTTGTAAAGTAAAGAAATTAAGAAATGCAAATACTAATATATGATATATAATTGATTGGAATATTAAATTTTGGTAACAATAATTTAATAAAAAATTAAAAAAAAATTCCATCGGTACTATCTTTTTAAATTCAAAAAATCTCTAATATCCAAAATGTTTTTATTATATTTAGAAGTTTTTTTCTATAATTTTATTCGTTCGTAATTTTATTCGATTTCGTTTGTTTTTTTTTCTTAACTTTAATTCCAGGATAATCCTCAAGCTGTGATGGCCTGCATGCGTTCTGTTGACGCCAAGACAATTTCGGTGCAACAATGGAATTCCTACTCGGGTATTTTAAGTTTTCCCTCTGCTCCAACCATTGATGGTGCATTTCTGCCTACTGATCCAATGACATTGACCAAAACAGCTGATCTCACCGGTTATGATATTTTAATCGGAAATGTCAAAGATGAGGGTAAGTTACTAGAATTTGGATTTATTTCGGAAACAATTTAGTGGTGCTACCTGAATACGAACTTGTGTCCGTTGCGGTAGGATTAGGTTGTATGAGTTTCATATCAAATTACAAAACAATTGAATTCTATCCGTAGCGGGCACAAGTTCGTATTTAGGTAGCATAGTAAAATAAATTAGTTTGTCAGAAAGCTTAATGCAAACCGTTTGTCGTCTTATAAACTAAACCTATCTGAACATATAGTCGCACACAATGCTTCGCTATTGCATACGCGATGAATATTAAAAAATAAACTTAATATAACATATTTCACGGAATTGTCTCCCCATTATTAAATTGAAGCGTCGATTTGATGCGCTTTGTAGAAGATGTCTTACCCCAAATGTCGCCTCATTTTCATACCGATTGTGCCAACTTTATCCCCCTCCTTAGCGAAAAGGAAAATTTCGTTTACATATTAATAAGTACTAGTACTTAGTAAGTACAAGTACTTTCTGTGTACTTTTGCTACGCCCACTCCGCCCACTGACCAAAACAAACCAATAAGAAAGGTTCAGTCGGGCAACCCGACTTACATATAACATCACACTCAGTACAAAATTTTTTTTATTTTATACTGTTATTATTACTCGATTTCTAAAGTGGGCGGAGTGGTACATTTGTATGGGAGGTACCAGAAGGGGCGTGTCCAAACTTCCAGATTTCTTCTCTAAAACTCTGCTTGAACTTTACTAAATACAGAATTAAGGCACGATCGCGTTAGGTCTATTTTTAATATTAATCGATTTATAAAGTGGGGGGTACCAGATGTGTATGGGAGGTACTAGATGGGGCGTGGCTAGACTTCCAATTTTTTTTTCAAATCTGTATCCTTCTATAGATTTACTAAAGGAAGAATTTGGGTACGATCCCGTTGGATTTATTGATATTGTTACTTAATCTTTAAAGTGGGCGGAAAGGTACATTTGTATGGAAGGTACCGGAGGGGGCGTGGGTAGACTTTCAATTTTTTTCCGAAACTTTACCCTGTTATAGCTATACTAAGTACAGAATTTGGGTACATCCCGTTGGATGTATTAATATTATTACTTGATATCTAAAGTGGGCGTAATGGTGTATTTGTATGGGAGGAACCAGAAGGGGCGGGACCATGTAGCCCATTTGCAATACCGTAAGTAGTTTTGGGGAAATATTAACTCGTGCAAAATGTCAAAACATTTGGTTGCGTCTTTCGAAAGTTATCGTGCGAAAAGTTATCGGCAGACAGACAGACATACGGACATGACTGAAACTACTTAAAAAGTCATGAATCGAATTTGGTTCAAAGAAACCTAGGGTCTAAAGTGACTCCTGCTATGTGTTACACTTTTGGGTCGTATCAAATGATATATACCCTCATCCCTAAGGGCGATGGTATAAAAATTTTGTCTGCAAATTTTAACCTGTGCAGAGTACTATCTGTGTACCAAAATTTATCTCTCTAGGGCTTACATACAGTATGTCACGACGCCCCAGCCCTCTGATCGAACATCAAAATTTCGTCTGCATATTCATCCGCCCATCCCTGAATTATTGCGAACAAAACAAAAAACTTTTGAAAATCGGTCCAGCCACTTTTGATTTTTAGCGAGACTAACGCACAGCAATTCATTTTTATATATATGTATACATATTGTCGCATATTGACAAGACTTCCAAACGCTTCGTCGGTCTTCTACGTTCATCACATTAAGTTTAAATAATAAGTACTTAACCCGCTCTATTCAACTATATTCTGGACGACCTCTCCTATGTCAACCATCGATTTTATTGCCGAAGACTTTTTTATCCATTCCCACAATATGACCCAGCCAAAGCATTCGCTCTACGTTATACAGCTGAAGATTCATACGAGGAAGGATCAAAATTCCCGGATTCATTAACAGCGGTTTTGCGTTCCATACTCATCTAGTAGCTTCCACGGTGACATTATTACTTTTGTTTACGGCGAAGCCAAGTTAGACAAAATCATGGACCAATTCAATGTTAAAGTTGTCAATGTTCACGCAGCGTCCCAAATGAGTAGACTCTTTGTTTCTTAAAACAAATAACTTGGTTTTGTCCTGATTTATCACGACAACCATTTTTGTAGACTGCTTCTCAATTTCGAAAAGGCCGGAGTAACATCCTGCAGTCCACGGCCAATGATATTTATGACATCGACGCGAGCTGCATGTGAGATTTATTAAACATCTCCAATATGATTTAAACTTTGTATTTGGTTACGTGCGTTTTTCGCTATTCTCAGTCTTGTGCGCACCTTGGCTGCAACCAGGTAACCACTAGATGCATGCCTGCCATCAATTACCACATGAGCAATTTAATTAATTAAATTTAAATTAATTTAATTTAATGGTGTTTTTATCGGGGGTTGGCCAAGTTGCCTTGTAGATATCTTTGTGATAGAATGTGGTTCCACTTACTACCATGTTCCTTCTCGCTGCGAAGCTAACCAACCTAAAACAGTTGTCTGACATGTCGGTAATATATATTGGTTTGAAGTAAATAAGTATCATTATATGGGGCTGAAGTGCAGAAAATGGCGCGGGAGCCCGGAATCAAAAAAATTTACCATTCTCTTCTTCTTGGTCCCCAAACATCGGAATGGTAGGATAAAGTTGGTGTCGGGGCCATGGGGCCCTGGGTCCTTAGGTCCTTGGGTTCTAATATGTCTCTTATGTTCGGGTAAGGTGTATTTTTCAGCACAAAAATAAAAATGATTTACCACTTTCCATATCTTGGTCCGATAGACCGATATAACTTTTCCCGGTAGCCAGAACCACCGCCGATTCCCACACATACATTTTCTGAATATCACTTATCTTATCTCCGGGACTCCGTCGGACTTTGAAAAATACTAGAAACCGTCGGGAAAGGTGTAACTATTTTGGGCCGATACAACTTTTCCCTGTAGTCAGAACCTCCACCGATCAGTGACCCCTACCATTTGTCGCACAGTGTTATCGGACATACGTGAGCTAGTCTTAAAAAGCTCAGTCGGCAGTCCATCGGCAGCCGCAGCGTAATTGTTTTTAAGTCGTGAAATTTCCGTTCTGATCTCGTTTTGGTTCGGTGGTAAACAACATACTCCGTCGTCGATAATTAGCGCGATCTAGTCACTTAGTCTGCCTTCGGGAACGAGCAGAGTACAAAAGTAGACAAACCCTAAGAAAACCGAAACCCTTGCCACACCCCTTCTGGTACCTCCCACACAAATGACCGAATGTACCCTCATAGTTTTACATACATAACTTTTTTGTAAGTAAATTGAATTTACTCAAATTTTGCGTTTGATGTTCGCTTATGAAAAGTTGAATTAGGAATGAATATGGACTATATCGGTTCACGCCTTCTGGTACCTCCCATACAAAATTACCTATTTAAGGAAAATTAATATTTCTCCCATAACTTTCCAACGGACACTTTGGGGGTAATGAATATTGGTTGATAAATTTATGTTGTGATAGGGGGCGAAACCTCAGAGAGCCTAACTATTTGACACACCCCTTCTGGTACTTCCCATACAAATGACCGAACCCACCCCATATTCTCACATACATATCTTTTTTGTAAGTAAAGTGAGTTCACTCAAATTTCGCTTATGAAAAGTTGAATTAGGAATGAACATGGACTATATCGGTTCACGCCTTCTGATACATCCCATACAAAATTACCTATTTTTGGAAAATTTATATTTCTCCCATAACTTCCAAACGGACACTTGGGGGGTAATGAAAATTGATCGGTAAATTTATCTTCTGATAGAAGGCAAAACCTCAGAAAACCTAACTATTTGACAAACCCCTGTTGGTACCTCCCATACAAATGACCGAACCCACCGTCATAGTATCACATACATATCTTTTTTGTAAGTACACTGAATTCAGTAAAATTTTGCGTAAGGTTTACGGTTATGAAGATTTTACTCAGGAATGAGTATGGACTATATCGGATCACCCCTTCTGGTACCTCCCATACAAAATGACTTTGTTTGGAAAATTAATAATTCTCCCATAATTTCTAAACCGGAACCTGGGGGGATATTCAAATTTGGTCAGTAAATTCATCTTGTATTAGAAGGCAAAGCATCAGCAACCCTAACTATTTTCCAAGGTAAGCGATCATTGAACCTTGATTTACGAAAAAAAATCAGACACTCTGTGCTGCCCCTAATTGTACCTTCTGCACAAATAGGTAAAATTTTGTATGTTTTTGCTCTACATGCAGACAAAAAATAATACATAAGTAACTTTTATTTTAAAAATCAATTAATTTCAATAACTCAAGACTTAAACAATATCTTATATTGGGTGATGGTATTTATCAGTCAGTTTACCTGACTGAAATTTCCTTATTGATTCCTTTCCTGCTTATAAAAGCAATGTGTACCAATTTTCATTCTTCTGTGATAACTGATTCTATTTTTGACCACTGTTCATATGAACTCACGATACTGTGCGTCGCAAGCGTCCTGTTTATTTCATCTCCCGGATGGCGGAAGGACATCTAACAGTCGAATAGTGGTACCTTCTCACTAAAGATTCTCTTACTATTCTTAAATATAAAAATAAACTGTGGCACTTGCCATTTTTTTTGGTTCAACAACAGAATTCAATAATGTGTGAAGCTGCTGTCAATTACTGTCAAGCAAATAGGTTGAGCGTACTTACTAGTTAGTACACTAGGCTGCTATTTTTGTATTGTTTGATCGATAATTTTTTTTTGCATTTATTTAAAAACCTTTTTGCAGCCAATGTTAAAAATTTTGACACTCCAGTACCAATTACTGCTCATATGCATCCGTAACTTTAAGAAGGCAAAGTAAATTGTTGACATTTTCTGAACAAAGAGAACTTTTAAATTTTCATTAGTTTTTTTATTACTCTAAGAGCCAACAATTCATTTTCTTCGACCATCCATTAGACTCTTTCCCTTTTGTTGCCTTTTGTGTTTCCACTTCATTGTGTGTTTACTTGGGACTTTGAGGATATCCTTGAAAGTGTTAGTGACCAAATGCAAACCATCCGTTGTGCTTCTTCCTATTGTATAATATATGGATTGCTTGTTTTTTTTTTGGTTTGAAGCAAAAATCTAACACCCGAATTTTTCTGATGACAAATTCTCTGTTATTTAACTGCTTACTATAGGAATGCCGAGGAGGGAGGCGAGGTAGCTCAAAATTTTAGGTCACACGTGCTACGTTAACATGCACATACTCGCACTCACTTGAATTGGATGTCGCATGTTTTTTCGTTACTCCCGTATTCACATTCTGTATGCAAATATTTGTTTGTCATTTCTAAGCTAACGGTTGTGAAGGATTTTCTTTATGTGTGTGTGTGTGTGTGTGTGCAGTAGTAGCACACTTTAGTGAACGAATGTAGTTCCGGGAGTTTAATATCGTAAGGGCAATCAATTGTTTCCTTAGTCCATTTGTTTAAAAGAAAAATTTTTGTAAGAGTGAATAATCTGTTTGGTTTGGGTAAATTCATATTGGAGTAAGTTTCAGTACTTTTTATAAAAGTCAAATTTGTTGCTAGTTTAAGTTTTCTGATTGCGATTCACTTGCGAAAAACCAGAATCTCTCTTTGGAGGAACACAAGCAGATCCGTTATGAAAGATATTCACAAGGCAATCTTGGCCATCCCCGCCTTCAAAACCCCGCCTTTTGCTTTGCTGGCACAGGGTGACCAATTTGTTACCCCCGATCGAGATTATAACATCACTGGCATTGACATTATAATTTTAGTCAACAAATTTCAAGGAAATAACACAAAAAGATAATCTAAGAAAACAAATTTTTTTTTAAATGGTTAACCCTTTGTAACCGCTTTCTCTGCTCCCTCTCTCTATTGCCTTTTTGTCATCAACTTTTACGCAGAAAAGAAAAGTAAAAATATGACAACAAAAAAACAAAACTTTACAATCTATAAGTTTTAGTACAAAGTAAAACGTCTTTTGTTTGTTTATTGTCGCAAAATAACCCCCAAAACCCGTAGAATGTCCTACCTAGGCATTTGGTAATTATTTGTTGTAACGTGTTGTTGTACTCTACATTTTGAAATTGTCACGTAATTAATTAGCACCAAAAGATGTCAATGTGAAATACACAAAGATGGAGGAGACCTTGTGCCTTTTTGAAGCAATTGAAAGGAAACCAGCAAAAAGAAAAAAAACGACAGCAATTTTTTAATTATGGTTTCACATAGGGGTGGGATACGCTAAAGTAGTAGATTTCATTATCTTTAAAACAGTAGGATTAACAATGGACTATAGAAAACGGTAAGTTTAAAAGGACACTAAAAAGATACTTGGCTGACAACAGCAACAAGGAGCGAAGTGAAGGTATGAATTAAATAGAAATGTATACATTCGCAGAGGTCAACCATGTAAACATACAGATACAGATAATAATATCAGCCAACAACTGGTGTTAACATCCAGTAGAAACACAGCGCCGTCATCTACAACAACAACAACAATGAAATTACTAAAACAATAGGGTATTTCGTGGATAAGTTGGTAATGGCTGCTGGTATAAAAACTGTAAAAATAGCTACACTACAACGATTGACATCTGTTGTTATGCTGACTCGTGGTCTTTGTTGACACCATTTTCGTATCAGTGTGTAAATAATTCACAATTGTTCCGCTGGACTTTTTACACTCAAGATTTGAGATGATAGTAGAAATGTCGTAGGTTATTGAAAATCCATTGGATAATCACAGAAAATGGTTGGTTGCGACTAATTTCTGTTACTTGGCGTAGAACAAAAGTCCGCAAAGGTAGGATTTTTTTCAAATACAATTTTAAAATTGGACTCAGGAATAAATATGGACTATATCGGTTCACGCCTTCTGGTACCTCACATACAAAATGACCTATTTTGGGAAAAATAATATTTCTCCCATAACTTCCAAACGGACACTTGGAGGGTAACGAAAATTGGTCGGTTAATTTATCTTGTAATTTATCGGTTATGAAAATTTAAATCGAGAATGAATATGGACTATACCAGTTGACCCCTTTTGGTCCCACCAAACAAAATGATCTATTTGTGGAAAATTAACATTTCTCCCATAATTACCAAACGGGCACCTGGAGGATAATGAAATTTGGTCAGTTAATTTATATTGTAATGAGGCAAAACCTCAGAAAACCTAACTATTTGTCACACCCATTCTGCTATCTGTCAAGACTTAAACAAAATCGTATATTGGGTGATGGTATTTACCAGTTTGTTTACCTTGTACCTCGGCACAAGTGGTAGGTTATTCAAATTTTGATCATCACTAGTCTAGAGTAAAAAATTTTTAGTCAAAAACTTTGTTTTTTATGAGTTGTTTTTTATCTAAATAGCTGAGTTTTTTAACATTATTGAATGTAACTTCTGTTTATGCACGAATATGCAGCTAAAATTTTTATAGTATTTTATTAATATATTAAGCTTTAAAATTTTTTACATATGAACGCAGAGCTAAACATAGCTCCTAACTAAAAGCCTTACCAAAGTTTTTGCATGCAGCCAAAACAACATTACATCATGCAGGAGCCAAAATTTCAAATGTTTTCACTAAAACCTGATCCGCTCTTTATAAAATTGGAATCTACATCAAATTACTTTTCCAATAAGGTATATAACTCCTTAATTGTAATGTGAATTATATTAAAAATATCATCTAAAATATGTTTTATTTTTATAGTAATAAATCGTTGTTGTAAAAAGATGTGAATGCGGTCCTTATTTCCGAGTATTACTATTGACCAAACATCAAATATTTTGCTCAAATTATTAGGTTTGACATCTTAGCTTTTCGATAAAAAAAATTATGGTGTAATTCGAACCTTTTTAAAAATGAATTATGGGCTGGTCTTACTCTACGATTTTCCACTGTGCGCCGACCAAAACAGTTATGTGTACTTTTGAGGAGAGCCAAAATAATTGGTTTATTTTTGAATATTTCTCATAAATAATGAGTTTGGTTTCTTTGTTCGGTTCAAGATCTATTCTATTATTGCTAATAAAATCTGTTTTACAAGAGTTGTGTGAAATGGATTATGTGACAGCTGGCAAGGCGGATATCTATTTCGATAGTTACCAAACTACCCTACCTCATCAGCACACTTTGCTGTTACTCCTCCACTATCATCACAAACCTTAAGTGTAAAAAGCTGCACCAACAAATTGAGAAGCTCAAACACACCGATGCGAAGATAGTATCAACAAGAACCGCATAGCTCATTTATTCTGATCTTGATAACTTCCAAATCAATCAAGATATCACAAAAGGGATTTAAGGATCGATGGATGACCACAGGAGCTTTATAAAATTACAATAAAAAAAATTCGGAAAATTACACACAACTGATTCGGTCGGCGCGCCGACGATATCTCGTTTGCTATTACCATGATACGAACTAAGCATGGAGATCAGGTTTCTGACTGCTATTATTGCTTCGCTTCAATAAATGGTATGAATCTTAGGCAAAACACACAGTTAAAAGTATGTTGCTATTATCATATCTTGCTTACCTTTTAAGAATCTAGACCGCTAGAGTAAGTAGAGAGTGTAGCTTTTTCACGAACAGACACTCTAAATTGTTGGGATCCCTTGAAGTTCTAGGTTGTCAGGATCGTGGTTAAGGCACTGTTTAACCCGTATCCTAAACCTCTGCAATAATTCATTTAGTCGATGTAGCTTTATTTATGTGTGCTATAGTCAAAGAATCATTGTTTCGAGATTCTATCCTCTAAGCGGAGGCTACATTCTAAGATGACCAAGGTCGTTCAAAAACTACTCCCACATCCCCTTTTTTGTGGTGTCCGTCTATCTGCCCCCGCGATTAAAGCCCCAGGTTAGGAAATATCGAGCTTTAATTTGATATGCAATCATCTATCCATAGGCGGAAGTTAAGTTCTAAGTGAGACCGATAGGTCAAAAATTACACCCACCTCCCATACAAATTCCCCCTTTTTGGGGTTTGTTCCTACGATAACAGCCGTAGTTAAGAAGCAATCGAGCTGAAATTTTGTATGCAAGCTTCTCTAATTTAAGCGGAGATTCTAAGATAAGTAAAATCGGTCGAAAACTACTCCCACCTCCCATACAAATATCCCTTTTCTGAAGTCTGTCCCCGCAATTACAGCAGTAGTAAAGGAGCTATCGAGGTGAAATTTAATAGAGCGGAGGTTAAGTTCTAATATAAGCAAGATCTGACAATACCTACCTCCACCTCCCATACAAACACCCACTTACAGATAAATCGAGCTTAAATTTATTATGCAAGCTTCTATCCCTCAAACCGAGGTTAAGTTCGTAGGTAATCAATATCGCAAAAAAATTACTCCTACTTTTCATACAAACTCCCCCTTTTTGGGAGCGTCAGACTGTGTGTCACCACGATTACGGCCTGAATTTAAGAGCTAAATATTAAGCTAAATGTTGGTATACAAACTTCTATCCTCTAAGCGGAGGTAAAGTCTAAAAAAAAGAAAGATTGGACAAAAACTACTCCCATCTTACATTCAAATCTCCTCATTTATGGGGGTTAAAAAATGTATAACAATATTCTCAGCTCATATAAACACTTCAAGTCCAGTATTGAACATTACAGTGTAAAACTATTGAAAACAAGGTACAAAGCTTGATAAAATAAAGTTGTAAGCAAATAACCAGTTTTATCACCATTTTTATCAGTGGTGAAGGGTATCTGAGCTTAGGCATTGCCGAATATAATTACCTTACTAGTTGCAGTTCTAATCATGTACAGTAGTTTCGATTTAAATGCCACACCGTGTTTTGCACGCATTTTGTGGCAGGTAAGTCAAAATGGCACTTAAGTTAAATTTTTTAACTGCCAAAAATTGGCAGTAATCTTTATATATAAAAGGCTTGTGTGACTAACTGACCACTCCCCCGCCCAAACGACTAAAGCTATAACCGTGAAATTTGGAATGTAGGTTACTTTTATGACGTAGGCGCGCACTATGACGCGATTTGTTAAAAATTCAGACTGGAAGGGGTAAAATAGGCATGGTACCGCCCTATACAACTAGAATTCTTTTAAACCATTATATGTACAAAGCTGAGATTTGGTACGTATATCGAACGTATAAGAAAAAATACTTTGTTTGTTAAAAGAGGGCGATGCCACGCCCCTTTTTAGAAAATCGTTATATGAGCCAAATAAATGGACCGATTACCATTATATTTTCTTTGTATGATACTGTCGATGGGGCCTATATCATAGGCTACATGAAAACATGGTTGGACAATGGGGCGTGGGACCGCCCACACAAACCGAAATTTCAATCGTCATATCTCCCGAGCCATTAGAGGTATGAAGATCAGATGTGCTACACATGTTACTGGTACAAGGAAGATTGTGTTTCGCTGGGAAATGGGCGGTGCCACGCCTCTTTTGAAAAAAAATCTTTATATCGGCGAAATAAATGGACCGATTGCAATAAAATGTTTACTGTGTAGTACTATCCATTTGGCCTTTATCACAGGCTGCATGAAAACATAATTACCCAAAGGGGCGTGGCATCGCCCACACAACCCAATATTTTAATCGGTCATATTTTATGAGCCATATAAGGTATGAAAATGAGATTTGCTACATATATAAATGGTACATGGGGGATTACGTCTCGCTGGGAAATAGGCGGTGCCACGCCCCTTTTGGAAAAATTGTTATGTATATTAATAGAAATTGATTGACTAGGTGAAATGGCTGTAGATAGAATGATGAAATTTGGGGTGGTTGTTCCTCTTTTTGAGTAAACGTCAGCTAAGAATAGATTTCTGAAAATTCGTACTTTTAGGGATAAAAGTTACCAATAAGGGAAAAAACTTACACCATCACTCAGATCAATCGACTAATGCTATAATCGCGAAAATGCTTACTATCAAATTTGATTGAAGGTTTTTTTGAAATCCGATATTTCTGGGTATAAAAATGAAAAAGGGGTACAAAAGTTATTGTCGCCCAGACCAAACGGCTAATGATTTATTTGTGCGATGTGAAGTAATTATTCGAAATTCGTTCTTTAGGTGTAAAAATGCCGATTTAGGGATAAAATTGGTACTATTGCATAGACCAAACGCTTAAAGGTAGAGTTACAAGATGTAAATATAATTGCTCCCTTTAAAATTAGAAAGCCCCCAGATGGGGATTTTAGAATTTTGAACATTTAGAAGTTTAAAAGGCCGAAAAGGGGAAACATTGTACCATCAACCACACCAAACGTCTATAGCTTCATACTTTTAGGGTGGTGTCCGTTCCCTTGCAATTTATCTGTACGTCCAAATTTCTTAAGAAGATCGGGTGAAGCAACGCGAGCCGGGAAAGCTAGTCTGATTATTGTTTTGATTTATACTAGCAACTCATATACATACACACTGTTTTTGTTTTGTTTCTTTTTTTTTAAACCAAGAGAGAGTTCTAAAGAGAATGAGAGAATTAAAGAAGGTCTGCGAGCATTCTAACAAAAAAAAATTACATCCATAGTTTTATTTAGCAACAGTTGCAAACAAATTTTGTGGCTGTTAAATGAAAAATGATCAATGAATATGGGATAATAATTCCAAATATTTGTGGCAGCTAACTTAAATTGGCACGTATGAAATAGGCACTTAAACAAGTACATTTCATACGAAATTGAAGAAATGAGTGAAATTTTGTGGTTTTCGGCAAGTACCTTAAATTCGCAGCTAAAAGAGTGGCAGTTAAGTCAAAACTACTGTACATTTCTTTCATCGGTGGCCCCCTCGATGTTGTCGACAGAACTTTCCAGTAACTTGTGACATGTCGGCATGTCTAGTAAAAGTTTCTCAAACAGTGACGTTCGCATTCGTCTAAAAACAAGTTGGTGCCGTTTGTTGTAAATTTAAAAATAGAAAGCGTGTCAATTCACAACAATGCAAGAAGCTATCCCATACCTCATTTAAAGGGTGTAAAGCCATAATTCGTCAAAATTTCCAAAAAAAATTGTTTCTTTACAGTGGTAAATTTCATCCAAAAATTTTACTAATTGTAGGTTCAAATTTTAAATTATAGACATTTTAGCTTTAGATAGTAACAAAATTCCATTTTAAGAATTACTTTAATTATGGACAATGTTAGTGTTATATTATTGGTGTAAACCTATTTATGTAAATTTTGTGAATATTTTATATGTTATGTTATATGTTAACTGAAAATTTTAATCTGAGCCGTGATCTAATTCTGTATGACTAATATTTAAGTAAATTTGTTACCTTTTTTCATTTCAACAATTATTGCTATTTGTTGTGATATAAATCATTCTTACCGTTCGTTGCAATAATAGTTACTAACTTAATTTTTCCTTACATTTTATTTTCAGGTACATATTTTCTATTATATGATTTCATCGATTACTTCGATAAGGATGAAGCGACATCATTGCCACGAGATAAATATCTAGAAATTATGAATAATATATTTAATAAGGCGACACAGGCGGAAAGAGAAGCCATTATATTTCAGGTGAGTAGAACAAATAACAAAAAAATTTTAATAAGTTGTAGTATTTAGACTACAATTTTGTCGTTATATCACCAAAGAAATATTGGTGTACTCAGCAATGATTACATTTTCGGCAATTGTTTTATACTATTTTAATAAAAACCAAACCAAAATGTCTGTGCAACAAAATATCATAGGCATAAAAACTGTTGGGCGATAAAAATATTGCAATTGTTTAAATTTATTATATCCAACGACCACATAAATTAAACGATAGTTGACACATGCAAATTGCAAATACTGTTTGCTGTTTTTTGTGCCAGCAAAAATTTTTTATTTTATATTTATCTGATATTTTTTTGCCCAATACACTTGTGCCCTGTGAGGCGTGAAAAACAGAGGCGTCACTGCGACAGTCGACTTGGATTTTGTTTTATTTATTTACCTGACCACATGAATGTCGATGTAATCGAACTATAATACTACAGAAGACTATAGAATGCATTCGATGCATAGTAAAGTCGCTTAAAAATTCAGCTGAAATTTATTGCCACGCATTGTTGCAGTCAACTTCTGTGCAGTATGGAAAAATAGTGAAAAAAAAACACACACACAATTCAGTTACAATAAAAAGGGACAATTGAGCTCGAGAAATTCAAATGAAAAGGTTTCGCAATCAAAGTGCTCTCCGGTTGTCACTTTTTAAGAGTAACCACGTGTGCGTTTGTACGAGTATTCATTCGTTAAAGCTTCTGTCGAAATCGCTCAATGTGATATTTCAATTTAAGGTGACATTGATGGCGACACATGAATCGATTGTTATTGTCAGCCTTTAATTGGGTTGTTTGTTTCATTTGCTGCACATAGTCTGAGAATGGCTGTGTGGCTGTGTTCGAATGTCCATTTGTTGTTTGTGCAGAAAGGGCTGAGTAAACGTCACTCGACGACACGACCATATCAAACGTCATACCAGCAGAAAAGTGGCAAACATTGCTGGACAATACGCAGAAAATAGAGAAATTCTTCTAGTGCAGTTGTTAAAGCAAGTTGCTTTTGGCCTAACTAAGATTTGTGGGCAGTGGACAGCCCTTCTTTTATTTATGTGTTGTGAATTGTATGCGGATATTTATTGTGTGGTATCTTAAAGTTTTGATATTCCTGTTTTCATGGTGATCTTAGCTTTTGACATGTTTAAAATTTTGGAGCTTAGAACAAAATTTTGTGCAATGTCATTATAAAATTGCAAACAATTCTCAAACTAAAGTTGGTAAGACAAGTGGTTATGCTTGTTACGTATCACAGATTAATATGTTTTCCAATCATACCAAAATAATTGTCCAAACTATATACAGTCTCTAAGTTTTACTATTTTACCGACTGTTTTAGTTTCAGGCACTTGTTTCAGTAAGGATTTTATGGCATATGACACTCTGTTGTTTAGATGGCAGATCTTACCATGTATGACACATTCGTGATGTGTTAAGCTTTCAGTGTCACTCCTCATCTATTAAACAGAAGTACCGCAGTACCGAAGTTTGAATCTGCGATACCCTACCATCCCGGCCGCTTGCAACATCCATTGTCTCGTTGACGTTCATATATTACATTAAAATTCTAATTGAAGTTGACAACAAAATCTGCGTCGGATCAGATGCATCCGATATGAATTTATAATTGATATTATTTCCAACCGCTTACTTATAACGAAATCAATCCGTTAATATTTCATTTATCACAATCTAATATTGAGATAACCATCTCTATGTGAATGTGTTGTGTCTAGGTGTGTGTTTGTGTGTATATACTCAACAACACTATGACACTCACTCGTACAAACCACGGACCGACAATTGTCCTCTAGTGGCCATCATGTCACGCAGACGAGTTGTTATAAAGTGGGAAATTTAATTTGTGTCCATTATCGGTGACCGCATCTGAAGTTAGTTAAAGTCATGTTTGGCGCATACACATTAGGCTGTAGTGAAAAACGCCACTTTGGAATTTTAAAACTGGGTGAAAGCGAGAGAATGCGCGATCTCAAACGGTACCTATTGAAGAGCTTTCAACCGAAATGTGTTCCCCCTTGGAGATAGATGAATGGATGGATACTTACCACACACTGCCTATGGTTAACATTTCTACTTATATTAATATTAAGCAAGAAAAAACGAGGCAATAACGTTTCTAATATTTATTTATAATTTAATACAACCGGCCAAGTTTGTATTATTCCTTTTAATTATACCATCACCCTTAGGGATGAGGGTATGTATCATTTGATACGAAAAAAAGTGTAACGCATTTAAGGAGACGAGTTAGACCCCAAGTATGTTAAGACCAAATTCGTTTCAGGACTTTTAAAGACGATTGAGCTATTTCCGTCTGTCTGGCTGGCTGGTTTGGTCTGGGTGATGGTACCAGTTTTTTACCTATCAGGCAATTTGACTACTAAATCTCTCTAATTCTATAAGCAGCAATTCTATATACATTTTCGTAGGTAGGGTATTTGATCTGGATGATATCATTAGTTGTATCCCTTTTCTGGTATTTTTACAACTAAAGAACGAATCTTGAAAAATTGCTTCACATCGCACAAAAACTAAATTATTCACTTAAATTTTTGAGACTATACCTTTAGCCGTTTAATACCAGTTTTATCCCTTTCCGGCCCTTTTTACCCCTAAAAGGTAAGAAACCCCTCCTTGCTTCGTTCTTGTTCCATAGGGAGCAAGCCTATATAAATAATCAGGGTTACATCATCAGCCGTTTGGTCGGGGCGATAGTAAAATTGTTATGCCTTTTTCGGTTTTTTTACCCAGAAAAATCGGGTCTATAAAAAAATCCAATTTAATAAAAAGCATTTCCATATCAATTTTCACGATTATAGCATTAGCCGATTGGCCTGGGAGATGGTATAACTTTTATCCCTTACTCGTAATTTTTACTCCCTAAAAGTACGAATTTCCACAAATCCATTCTTAGCTGACGTTTACTCGAAAAGGGGAATCACCGTCCCAAATTTCATCATCCTATCTACAGCCTGTACGCAATTTTAAATATATAGATAATGAAAATGTTATTACCAATTTTCTTTTAATATGACAGTCATAACAATATTTTCAGAAGGGGTGTCGATCCGCCTATTTCTCAGCGAGACGTAATCCCATTTACCATTTACATATGTAGGAAATCTTATCTTCATACCTTACATGGATCGTAAAATATAAATGATTGAAATTTGTGGGCGGTGTCACGCCCCTTTGTCTAATTATGTTTTTAGGTAGCCTATTACACTATGTCACAAAATTTCAAAAGTTTCTGTATCCCGGACATTTAATAATATATTTTAATGTAAAATTCCACGCTGAATTCAAATCTGCTCTCAGATATGTGGAAAGTAGAACAGTTTTTGAGATATGGTCAAATTTCCATTTTTAGTGTTTTGAAAAAAGGTAGGTCTACTAAAATGTCATTTTCTCTGGTTTTGGTTCACCGATGTCACCGAGCTGTGACGAAAATAAAAGATAATAAAATTATTTATTAAAAAAACGATAGCTGATTAAAATCCTATCATAAATGACGAAGTTATGGCAATTTAAAGTTAGATTTTTGTAAAAATTTTAATGATTTTTCAAGTTTTCGCTGCCTTTAATTAAGTTTTTTTCCGTGTTTCCGTAAAATTTGCTCCGGTTTCAGACCATTACATGAAAGAATAATATGTTACAAAAATTTGTTGCCCTTGGTCATCAAAATCGGTTGAAAAATAAACGCTACATTCACAATTAAGTGCACATACCTCTTCTTGAGAGTAGTAGTAATTGTTGTTTTGCTTGCTTTCCGAAAAATAACTCTACATTTTTTGTTAAACAAGTCACATAGGAATATCTAAAAAAAAAATTGGGTTATTTCCTTAAATGCTGCAAATGCGGAAGTATTTTTTATCCGATTTTGATGACCAAGGGCTAAAAATTTTTGTAACACATTATTCTATCATGCAAAAGTTTGAAACCGGAGCAATTTTTACGGAAACACGGAAACAAACTTAATTAAAGGCAGCGAAAACTTGAAAAATTATCAAAATTTTAACAAAAATCCAACTTTGAAGTGCCATAACTTCGTCATTTGTGATTAGATTTTAAACAACTATTGTTTTTTTTTAAGAAATATTTTCGTCACAGTTCGGTGACATCGGTGAACAAAAACCAGAGAAAATGTCATTTTAGTAGACCTACCTTTTTTCAAAACACTAAAAATGGACCATATCTCAAAAACTGTTCTACTTTCCAAATATCTGAGAGCAGATTTGAATTCAGCATGAAATTTTACATAAGGATCAACTATTTAGAAGCCGGGATCAAAAATTTGTTGCATTGTGTTATAGAGACCATATGGATAGTGCTACACAGTGAAAATTTCATTGTAATCGGTCCATTTATTGCGCCCGGATAACGATTTTTTCAAAAGGGGCGTGGCACCACCCATTTTCTAACGAGACGTAATCCTCTTTGTATCAGTACCATATAAAGCAAATCTCATCTTCATACCTCTAATGGCTCTTGAGATACACCGATTGAAATTTCAGTTTGTGTGGGCGGTGCCACGCCCTTTTGTCTAATTATGTTTTCATGATAGAGACCCTATGAGCACTATCACACAAAAAAAGTATAATTGCAATCGGTCCATTTATTTGGCCAATATAACTATTTTTAAAAAGGGGTGTGGTAGCGCCCTCTTTCCACAAACAAAGTATTTTTTCTTATACGTCCAAAATACGTACCAAATCTCGACTTCGTACCTATACTTACTTAGCTGGTACTTCTATGCAATCCCAGTGGATTATATACCGCACGTAGAAAAATATTATAAGCGCCTCGATCTTCTGCGCTTTTTTCTAGTTAGTCACACCTAGTTCTGTAAGGTTCTCAGTAACCTGGTCTTTCCAACGGAGTTTTGGTCGCCCTCTTCTGCGCCGTCCATCGATTTCATTGCCGAAGACTTTTCGAGCTGGAGCATTTTCGTCCATGCGTACAACATGACCTAGCCTACGCACCTTAATGCGTTTGACCACGTCAATGTCAGTGTACAGCTCGTACAGCTCATGATTCGTACGACGCCGATACTCTCCGTTAACGATATTTTACGGAGTATTTTTCTCTCGAATACCGCCAGAACCGATGCATCCTCTTGTGTCATAACCCAGGATTCTGAGCCATACATTAAGGCAGGTAGAACCAGTATCTGGTATAGCTGGAGTTTTGTTCGTCGAGAGAGGGCTCTGTCATTGAATCGCTTGCTTAGTCCGTAGTAGCATTTATTTGCAAGCAGGATTCTTCTCCGGATATCGAGGCTGACATTATTTGCTTTGTTGATGGCGGAGCCTAGGTACACAAAATTATCTACCACCTCGAAATTATAGTTGTCAACGTTCACGCAGTTGAAACGAGTAGATTCTTTGTTCGTTGAAACTAAAAACTTCGTTTTGTCCTTGTTCACCGTTAGACCCATTTTCGCTGATTCCTTCTGTACACCTGAGAAGGCTGCAGTCACATCCAACAGTTTTCGACCGATGATGTCTACGTCATCAGCGTACGCGAGTAGCATGTGGTTTTTGTTGAATATAGTGCCACTCGTGTTTACTCCAGCTTTTCTCATTATCATCTCCATCACAATGTTGAAGAGATCGCACGATAGGCCGTCGCCTTGTTTAAGGCCTCGTCTGGTATATAATGTCTCCGTAAGGTCCTTGCCAATCTTCACTAAAGACTTCGTGTCAGTCAGCGTCATTGCGCAAAGACGTATCAACTTCGCTGGAATACCAAACCCAGCCATGGCTTCAAGTAATTTCTCATGTATCGGTCTGTCGAAGGCAGCTTTATAGTCGACAAGAAAGATGGTACGTGTCGATCTGTTTCTCTTGGGTCTTTTCCAGGATTTGCCGAAGTGTGAAAATCAGGTCAGTTGTTGATTTTCCAGGTCTAAAGCCACACTGATAAGGCCCGATCAGGTTGGATAACACTGGCTTTAGTCTTTCACATAGCACACTCGACAGGACCTTATATGAGATGGGTTAAAGGCTGATCCCGCTGTAGTTGGAGGACACACTTGGATCACCTTTTTTCAGCACAGGACATAATACGCTTACATTCCAATCGTCGGGCATGCACTCTTTAAGCCAAACCATGCGCAGGAGCTGGTGCATACTCGTTTTCAGCTCCTCGCCACCGGACTTGAAGAGCTCTGCGGGCAGACCGTCGGCACCGGCTGCTTTGTTGTTTTTCAGCCGCGATATTGCTCTTCTTACTTCGGCATCAATTGGTGGTGGGCAATCTAAGCCGTCGTCGACAATTAGCGTGATAACTTCACGTGTGCTGACTTCTGGAACCAGCAGTTGCTGGAAGTGTTCTCTCCATATGTGCAGCACACTCTCTGCGTATCCGTGACCAGAATTCCATCACTGTCCTTAAAGGTGGTCAGGCCATTACCGTATCAATTTGCTCTTACTTTCTGGTAAAATTTTCGGGCCTCACCTCTATCCCTGTATCGCTGTATATCCTAGTTCTCCCGTTCCTTCATCTGACGTTTTTTTCGCCTAAATAGCTGTCTCGCCCGTTTTGCTTTCTCCTTATGCCGTTCCCTAACAGCACGGGTTACAATTGGCTGTAGTGTTGCCCTAAAAGCAGCAACATTCTTCATCGTACCAGGATTCGTCTGAGCGCCGCTTTTCATATCCTAGCACGGTTGTTGCGGCGGTTGCCATGAAATACGTAATATGCTGCCGCTGTGCATCGGTAACTTCAGAAGTAGAGGCGTTGTGTCGTAAAAGTTGAAAGAGCTGGTTGGAGTAGGCAGTAGCTATCTCATATTTGTACCTATAATGGTTTAAAAGATACGGCCATTTTAAAATTCCATTTATATGGGGCGGTGCCACGCCCATTTTACCCTCTATCTCATATTTGTACCTATAATGGTTTAAAAGATACGCCCATTTTAAAATTCCAGTTATATGGGGCGGTGCCACGCCCATTTTACCCTCTTGCAGTCCAAATTTACAAAAATCCTTTCGTAGTGCGCGCATACGTCATAAGGAACCTATAACCCAAGTTTAAATGTTCTAGTTTCAGCCGTTTGGTCTGTGGAATGATCAGTCAGTCACCCAAGCCTTTTATATATCTAGATAGATTAGGAGCCAAAGCCTCATCAACTCTAACTATTTGCCAAGGTAAGCGATCATTGAACGTTGATTTACGAAGAAACATCACACACGTTGTGCTGCCCCTTATTGTAAATTCTGTACTAATAGGTCAAATTTTGTATGTTTTTGCTCTACATGCAGACAAAAAATAATACATAAGTAAATTTGACTTTAGAATTTATCTCAAGCTCAAGACCATGGATTTTGAAAGAAGTTAAAAGCAGAATGATATTCTCATAATGCCAGGCAGTCTGTACAGCTGTTTCGGATTCAGCCACCAATCCTCATCAGCAGACTTTGGTATAATGATTGCAAAATGTTTTTCAAGTCTTATGCACCAAAATTAACAACAAAATGAGAATTCTTTCTTGAGTGCATAGACTCGAAAAACTTCACAATTTCGTGGCTGAATCCGAAACAGCTGTACAGACTGCCTGGCATTATGAGAATATCATTCTGCTTTTAACTTCTTTCAAAACCTCTGGTCTTGAGCTTGAGATAAATTCTAAAGTCAATGTTCATACAAACAGACCGAATAAATACAAACACAACGATAAGTAAATTTATTTTAAAAATCTATTAATATCAATAACTCAAGACATAAACAATATCTTATATTGGGTAATGGTATTTATCAGTCAGTTAAACTGACTGAAATTTCTGTACTGGTTTTTCTTTTACAATTTTCATTACACCCTAACATAAATAGCTAGCTGTTCGTGTGCCTGCACATACCAATATGTACGCGTATATATCTGAATGTATAAATTACAATAATTATAACCATTTGTGGTGACAATGTAGCACAGAAATAACTGTTTGAATTATGGTCAGTTGGTGCGACAGATTGGTCTAAACTAGATTAATTATAGTTGCGCATTTACATTCATTCGAATACAGTGTACGATGATTTATAAATGCATTAATTACAATATTTTACACTTCAATGTAACACTAAACGGTCGAGAGCACAATCATTGATGCGTGTAAAATAAAATCACAATTGTAATCTACTGTAGAATATCATTGATGCAAAGCTGAGTGGTACGCGAGTAAGCTATTGAATAGAATTGCCTATAGTTCACCACAAAAAGCAAAGGAAACCGCATATAAATGCATAATATAAGCTTTAGTTAGCACAACAACGATGAGAGATTATTCAACAAATGCATATTAACTAAAGTGGGCCTAAAAATATTAAGTGTGCGGTGGAATGGAGATACATACACCCCAGCCTCAAATAAATACTCGTTAAACAGCAATACTAAATTTTGTTTTTTTTTTAGACACTAGACAGGACCTTGTACGCGATGGGTAAAAAGCTAAACCCGCGATAGTTGGTACACCCACTTGGATTGCCTTTGGTGAGCGAGTAGAGATCCCTCCATATTTGCAGCACACTCTGCGTGTCCGTGATCAGATTTCCGTCTCTGTCCTTACAGGTGGGGATCCCTGTTCCAGAACCTTTGCTTTTAACCTTTAGGTAGAAATTTTGGCATTCACCTATATCAGTGTAGTTTTCGATATCCTGGCATTCTCTTTTATTCCACAAACGCTTTTTCCGCCTGAACAGGCGTTTCATCTCCATCCTTTTCTCATTATAATGCACCATTGTTGTTGTTGTTGTAACAGCTGGTGGAAGTAGCTGAGGTAATAATTCGCAATATGCTGCCACTGAATGTCGCGAACATCAGAACTAGGGGGGTTTGTTTGAAGTATTTGAGAGAGTTGATTGGAGTAGGCATTGGCTATCTCGGTGGTATGCAGCTTTGTGATGTCTTGCTTTCTTTGCCTTTGGTTGCCAGTATTCTTAGCATTACTTAAGCGTGTACGTACCTTGGCTGCAACTAGGTGCTGATCCGAGTCAAAATTTGCACCACGCATCACACGTACGTCCATAACGCTTGAGACGTGCCTTTCATCATTACCAAGTGATCAATCTGATTTCTTGTATTTTGATCAGGATATACCCAGGTTGCCTTGTGGATATCTTTATGCGGGAATCTGGTTCCACTCACAGCAATGTTTCTGTTGTGTTTTTGTGAAGGCCGAATTGTCCGACTATTATTATTATTATTAGCCTTTAAAACAACTTGACACATATATATATTTATATCTTAGTGCCTAAGTCAGAGGCCGAAATGACTTCCATTCGCTTCGATCTTGTGCGCACCGTCTCCTGTCAGTCCTACCAAGCAGCGTCAGTGATTCCTACACCTGGTCCTTCCAACGTAGTCGCGGTCTCCCTCTTTTGCGCCGTCCTTCGAGGTCTTGATAGAATACCTTTCGCGCTGGAGTTTCCTCATCCATTCTCCCGACATGGCCTAGCCAGTGTAATCGTTGCACTTTGATTCGCTTAACGACATCAATGTCGTGGTATAACTCGTACAGCTCATGGTTCATCCGAATCCTAAACTCGCCGTTTACGCAAATGGGTCCATATATTTTGCGGAGTATTTTTCTCTCAAACACCGCCAGATGAGCTGCATCTGCCTGTGTAAGCACCCAAGATTCGGTGGCCTACAACAGGAACGGTAAACTTAGTACCTGGTACAGCTGGACTTTGGTAGTTCGAGATAGGGTGGTGTTTATAAAGTGCTCGCGTAGTCCAAAGAAACACCTGTAAGCAAGCACTATTCTCCGTTTTATTTCGAGGCCGACACTGTTGTTTTTGTTCATGGCGGATCAAAGGTAGAAAAATTCATCCGCAATAGTTTCCAACGTTCACGCTGCGTCCCCAACGGGTGGACACTTTGTTCGATGATACCATTAACTTCGTCTTGTCCTCAGTCACTGCCAAACCCATTTTCGCTGACTCCCTTTTAACTGATGAGAAAACAGCTGTTACCTCTCGCATCGTTCGACCGATAATGTCGATATCATCGGCATATGCGAGCAGCATGTGGCTCTTATTAAATATGGTGCCAGACATGTTAACCGCTGCATTCCTTAACACCTTCTCCATCACTATGTTGAACAACATACATGACAAACCGACACCCTGTCTAAACCTCTCGTCGTTTTGAATGGTGCGGATAGATCCTTGCCAATCCGAACAGAGGATTTGGTATTTGTAAGGGTACACCGGCAGAGACGAATTATCTTTGCAGGAATACCGAACTCAGACATGGCTTCGTATAGTCGATGCCTGATGGGACTATCGAAGGCAGCTTTAAGCTTTAAGGCAGTAAGTGTTGATTTGCTTCTCATGGGTTTTCTCAAGAATCTGCCGTAGTGTAAATATCTGTTCGGTCGTGGATTTGCCTGGTCTAAAGCCGCACTGATAAGGTCCAATCAGGTTTTCCACAATTGGTCTTAGACGTTCACACAGTATGCTAGACAGGACCTTATTTGCAATCGGTAAGAGGCTAATTCCACGATAGTTTTTACACTCACTACGGTCAACTTTTTTGTAGATTGGACATAGCACACTGAAATTCCAATGATGAACAATGAATGAATTGTCCGACTGATGAACCAAAAACATCTTCCATTCCTATTTTAGAATTAAATCTCCCAGAACAATTTCAATGACATGTTCAGGGCGTCGGTCATATAACTTCTCAAGCCGCTCATAGAATGCATCGTAAATGTCATCGTCTTTGCCTTCCCTCGGAGCGTGTACACAAATCGGCGCTTTGTAAAAATATTTCGCCCGAATGCGAATAGTGGCTATTCGGTCACTTACAGGGTTAAAACGCGAGACCAGACGTCGAAGTCTCTCGCCGACTATGAAATCACATCCAAATTCATGTCTTTCTGCATGACAGCAGTAAAAGATGTCACAGTTCTGGTTTTTCTTTCCTTCGTGTTTTCATAATAATTGTTTTGTTTAAGGAGAGTGGTTTATTAGGCCACCACAGCCGATCCTAGTTTCTTGTGGCTGCCAAAGCCTCTGTGTTGAGCTTCAGTAACTTCTGTTACCTACATGCTAAGACGCATAGGTGGTCGCATGCCGCTTAGGTTACTAAACATTGCGCCAAGACAACAATGTTTTCTATGGCAAGATAATAAAACTGAAAAATTGAAATATCCTCTAGTTGTAGGAGAAATATTAATTTTCCAAAAATAGGACATTTTGTATGGAATGTAGTAGAAGAAATCGACCTATATATTCCATATTCATATCTGAGTCAAATTTGTATAAGCGTAGATCTCACGCAAAATATGACTGAATTCAGTATAAGACTTATGTATGTAAAACTATGAGGTACGAGGTACCGGTATGTATTGAAATCAGATCCTGTCGTTGCTAAAGGGAGAAATGTAGACCCATCCGCTTTTATTTCAAGCTTCCAAATTTTTTTCCAAAGTTCTTACCATTTATCTCTAACCCATAAGGAAAGTTTAATACAAAATTCACTTATAACGACCAATTCCCCTTTAACCTCTCTAGGCGAACCCTTGGGGTAGTTAGAGTTGTGGGAGAAAATTGTATAAAATTTTGATTTTTGTCTTATGGGTTGAAGTTAGAGGGTACGTATGTTCAGGAAAAAGTCAGAAGGGAAACATAAGTGAGAGTCTGTCCTACATCGTACGCGTCTAGGAGGAATCATGGGAGTAGCATAGCTGATTTCATAAAAAAAAATAATGACCAATAAAAAAAATTATGGGGACCACTTTAAGGGTTGAAGATAGAGGGTGGACTTGCCTACCTTTAGCAAATTTTATAACATTTTGATTTTTGTTGGGAGTCCCCTTTAGTGGTTGAAGATGTGGGGAACGTATGTTTGGAAAAAAGTTGGGAAGGAAACATTACTGGGGGTCAGTCATACATTTTAACACACTAAGAGATATCTAGGGAGCGGCAGGAGCATATTTCATTAAAAAATAAGTTAAAGGTGAAGGTAGATATGTTCTAAAAAACTGTTAGGGTTTCAAAAATAGTAGGGGTCAGTATATATACTGGTACAGAGACTTAAGAAACTAAAAATGCAAGAAAACTCTATGTTTATTGAGGCAAATAAATATTTTCCTACCCAGTGCATAAGAAGGCTGCAGTAACATCTTACAGATGTCATCACATTCCCACATGACACATAACATTTGAATTTCGTTCATGCAACCATTCGTGATTTGGGATGTGATACAGTTTAATTGTGATCACAAGAAATGCTGTTGACATAGTATGGTTTTCACAGATAACCGCTTATGTCACCTTGTCGACTTTGAGTTAATAATAGAAAATTTATTTTTTTTTGATAGTCTTTCTAAGTGTCAAATTATTTTTGAAAAATAATGTACTGTTAAGATTTATTTTATGCTTAAAACAACATAACTTTAACATTTTAAGTTTTCATAACACCTATTACAAAATGAAAAAATGTTGGACTAGTGCATGCATGGGGACCGGCCTAGGCATAGTGGTTAGAACACGCGACTACCATGTGGGAGATCGCAGGTTCGAACCAGGCTCCAGTCATTTTAAAAAAAATTGTTCTTTCATTGTCGGCTCCCCTCGAATGTTGTCGACAGCAACTTCGCAGTATTAGTGTCGAGTCAATCGTAGATGTCGTTAGTTGTGAATCTAAAAATAGAAAGCGTGTTAATTCACAACAACGCGAGAAGCTATTCCATACCTCATTCATGGGGCGTAAAGGGAAATTAAGTTGTTTTTTTAAGTGCATGTTGTAGGTCTGGCAAAGTATAAAATGAATCTGTATACCAAAGTTTCCTAACACCCTCAAAATCTTGACTTACCGTTAAAAAACCGCGTTTTCGTTACCTTTCTCACTTAAAGGCTTATTACTAGTCAAGTAAAAAGTGTATAGAAATATTTTAGATCTTTCAAACAGAATATATTTTAGTAAAGATAACTTGACATACCTTTTAGTTTTGACTATTTTTTATGTTTGAAGAAGTTTTTATTCACTATTTTTCAGAAGAGTTTTTATGAGTACAACTCATATTTACTTGTAAAAATCGGTCAACAAATGGTTAAGTTATTCAAGTTGTACGATTTATTTCGCATTTTCGCTTTCCTAAAAAACGTTCTGAAATAGTAGTTAAGTCAACATTTTCACTTACTCACATCTCCGTATCTAACAATAAAATTTAAATTAAAGTATGTTTGTTAATTCTAACCACTGCGGGGGAGAATATGAGGAGCTTTATACCACAAATTTACTATTTCATGTTTTGGTAAATTTTTTTAAATATCCGGGAATTCAGATATTTATCATGTAAAACTACGAAGTAGTATTTTAATGTGTTTTGGAATAAACACATTATACATTTTATTCTTTCAATTTCATTCCATTACAACATAGAAGAAATGAGGCAAAAGCTGCAGTTATGCAAACGTTTTTGTTGTGTATAATTAAATGTCATTCATTATGTCACCCACCATTGCATACATTTATATATTAAATAATTATTTTCATTAAACAATGCGATATAATTACTCTCTTCAAATCGTAGATTGCAGTATCAGCACACTAAATTAAAAAATCTCCACTCAGCACAATACTGCAGTCAGATTCAGTGTAAAAAAAAAACATTTAATTGGAATTGTTATACCAATTATATATTAATTGCAGATAAACAAATTTAATTACAAATACAAAAATTTAAATTAATTAGAATTAATATCTGTGGGATAAATAACAGTCGCCAACAGAAAGCTAGCAATGCCTAAAGGATAAAAGTTGGCAGGTAAATGGCGAATGTTTTTAAATATCAGCATACCTTTGTCAACTTTAGCAATGGGCTGCGCGAAATAAATGTGTTATGGACATTTGTTTTTATCGAATATTCATGAATATGCACTAGCCTATGTCCTCTGTGCTATTTTAATGTTCCAGGACTGTCACTTTGACGAGTGCAAATATGTACTTTGTCGCAATTTAATGCATATATATTTATATCTTTTAACAAATATAATTAAATATTTTTTTGGTACCAGTATTTATGTTATGCATTGCCATTTCTCACTCTCTCTCTCTATCTCTCGTTTCATGTCATTATACAGTACACAAGCTGGGAAGGTAATCCGGGATATCAGAATCAGCAACAAATTGGCAGAGCTGTAGGTGATCACTTCTTTACCTGTCCAACAAATGAATATGCCCAGGCATTGGCTGAACGAGGTGCTGATGTACATTATTACTATTTCACACATGTAAGTACAAACATATGCTTGAACATCTATACTAAGCAGTAGATAAATATACTGAACATATACAAATACACTAAACTGAACAACTAATGTATGAGTCAATCCATGACAGTTTTGCTTGTCCTAAAAAAAGAAAGAAAATTTAGCACGCTTTTATATTTAGTGCCTATTATTTAGTTATTATGTGGATGGGTCAGAAGCTATAAGGCCTAACTCCACAAAATAAAATGTAGAGAATATTAGTGATGTTTTGAGATATTGATTGCCAAACTTTATGAACAATTAGGTGCCGTTATGTGATTCTAAATATAGCAAGCATGTTAATTCAGAACAACGCGAGAAGCTATCCCATATATCATTCATGGGATGTAAAGAGAAATTTAGTTGTATTTGCAGTTATTAAAAGAGTAGATTGGAACAGGCTTTGGCTTTCTTTGCGCTTGGCTACTATCTTTATAGCGTTGTCGTCACTTATTATTTTCATTTTTACCTTATCTGAATAAAAAATAGGCAGAAACTTTTGAGTCAAGACTAAAAGAGAAGCATTACCGTCCGTTTGGCATATCAATAACATCTTAGCAAACTAGAGCAGTGATATGAATTTCATAGTTGTTATTTTCACCAGCCGTGGCATGATGGTTAGAATACGTGGCTACCATGCGAGAGATCCCGGGTTCGATTCCCGCTTCCAGTCGTACAAATTTTCCTTTCATTGCCGGTCCCCTCGATGTTGGCGGCAGCAACGTCGCAGTATAAGTGTCGAGTCAATCGGCATGTCTAGAAAAAAGCTTCTCAAACAGCGTTCGCATTTGTCGATAAACAAGTAGGGCCGTTAGTTGTGAATCTAAAAATAAAAACCATGTTAATTAGCAACAACGCGAGATGCTATCCCATACCTCATTTATGAGGTGTAACGAGAATTTAAGTTTTTTCGTTAAGTTTATTTTTTCACACAGACACGATTGGTTATTTACGCGTAGTCGAAAGTTTTGTTTGATTCAACCAGTCAGACTCTGCTGGAGTGTTATGAAAGCAACACCACACACGCTTGTTTCTCATTCAACAGACACAAGTATAGACAGAGAAGCAATGTTCAACGATTGTTGGAAGAGCATGAGAGAAATATTGTTGGGAGAGCACAACACATTTTCACCGTTTAAACTCGAAGCACTAACTTTTCTTATACGACCGCACACAAGCACACGTGCTTTTGGTTATATCCGCCACTAAACAAGAGAGATCGACATTATTCTATACCGAGACGAATGATCTCTTATAGATATTGGAATGATACAGTTTATATAACTTCCTGTTTACCGATCAGGGACCGGCCGTGGCATAGTGGTTAGAACACGCGACTACCATGCGGGAGATCGCAGGTTCAAACCTGGCTCCAGTCATCTTAAAAGAAAAAAAATAAATAAATTTTTCTTTCATTGTCGGCTCCCCTCGAATGTTGTTGACAGCAACTTCGCAGTATTAAGCGTCGATTCAATCGGCTTGTCTAGTAAGAGCTTCTCAAAACAGTGACGTTCGCATTCGTCGATAAACAAGTAGGTGCCGTTAGTTGTGAATCTAAAAATATAAAGCGTGTTAATTTACAATAACGCGAGAAGCTATCCCATACCTCATTCATGGGGTGCAAAGGGAAATTAAGTAAGTAAGTTTACCGATCAAAGATTATTAACTAGTCATCTCAAACTCAAACAGTATTAGAAGTTTTCAAAATATTATACTACGCTCATACTGCAAAACATGTTGCATATTTCGCCTAAATTGACTCATATACAGAATATTATATGAAAACACATACATTCATATATGTACATATAAATGTATCAGGATATAATGGAAACAAATGCACACTCGCATGTACACTTCTATGGACCCTGTTAAATAATCCGGAATTACGGATGATGATGTACTTTATCACTTATAAATACATGTGCAAACATATACCTATACATATATATATACTTATACATATAAATACATATTTGGAGAGCGTGTTAACGCTGTGAGTGTATATCCGTCGACATTATTGTACATAGCTTCGTATATAGTGCACGACAAGCAGTTTTGTTAATGATTCTGCTGATGCCGACTCTGATACTGCAGATATTGTACGTGTAACAAGGACCATCCGTGATGGCTGCAAAATGTCTGTGTGTGTGTTCTTATATGGAATTCATTAAGTTTTTATTAAAATTTGACACTTTTATGTGATATCTGCTGCTCTACTCTATATATATATATATATTTATCACCGCGGTGTCAAGTGAGAAGGGAAAAAGGTCGAAATATGGTGACAGAAAAGGCCAAAAGTTTATAATATATGTATGTATGTATGTAGTTAGTTGAGGCTATCATTATCGGTAACGTACATAAGAATAACTCTCATTACTATCATCGCAGTGTGATGAATGGTCTTGGTAAAGAGTTTGTATGTTACATATTGAATGTATGTGTGTGAGGGTATATTCATATGTAGATTGCCAGTATGGATAATGTCACTGGTGATTGTTAATTTATAATAGTGATTACATTTACAGAACGATGCAATGTCGTTAACATATATGTATGTACACAACTTAATTGCTAGTGCTTGAATGTTAAAAAAAACACATCTGATAGTAATGCAAGTCGTGAAATTCAAATCGAATTTTTGTTACTGCCAAATGTTATAACACTGAGGATGAAATAAGAGATGAATTGCACTCTTAAAGGTTCGTTAATATGAAATAACTAGTATTTTAAATTTTGACTTCGCGGTATCTCATTAATTAAGCGGAAATATTTAAGGTAGCATGTTGGGAAGAACACGCGACTATCATGCTGGTAATCCAGGAATCGATTTCTATCTTAGTTATCTATATTTATTTCATCAGCGGTGTCCTCGATATAATCGGTAGTGTAGTGTCGAGTCAATCGGCATGTCTAGTAAAAGCTTCTCATACAGTTGAGGTCCACATTTGTCTATAAACCGGAGGTGCCGTTATGTGAGTCTAAAAATAGGTATCGTGTTAATTCAGAATAATGTATATAATATTAATTTAATCGTGGGGAGCCAATGCAACTGAATATGAATAAAGTAGGTAGATAACTTATTTACTTACTTAGCTGATACTTCTTTTCACTTCTATGCGATTATATACCGCACGTAGAAAAATATTATAAGCGCTTCAATCTTCTGCGCTTCTTCTCCAGTTAGTCACACCAAGTTCTGCAAGTTTCTTAGTAACCTAGTCTTTCCAACGGAGTTTTGGTCGCCCTCTTTTGTGTCGTCCATAGAGTTCAATGTCGAAGACATTTCGAGCTGCAACATTTTCATCCATACCAAATCAGTCATGGCTTCGAGTAATTTCTGCCGTATCGGTCTGTCGAAGGCTGCTTTATAGACGATGAAAAGATGGTACGTGTCGATATGTTTCTCTAAGGTCTTTTCCAAAACTTCGCAAAGTGTGAATATCTGGTCTGTTGTTGATTTACCAAGTCTAAAGCCACACTAATAAGGCCCCATCAGGTTGAATAACACTGGCTTTAATCTTTCACATAGAACACTCGACAAAATCTGATGTGTGATGGGCAAAAGGCTGATCCCGCTGTTGTCGAAAGTGTTCTCCCCATATATGCAGCACTCTTTGCGTAACTGTAACCAGATTTCAATACTTGTCCTTACAGGAGGGCAGCCCGGTCATAACCCCTTTCCCTAAAGCGCTCTATATCCTCGTTCTCCCGTACCTTCATCTGACGTTTTTTTTTCCGCTTAAATAGCTGTATCGCGTGTTTTACTGTTTCCTTGTGCCGTTCCCTATTGGCTGTAGCGTTGCCCTATAAGCAGCATCCTGTTCCCCAGATGCTTTGCAACATTTTTCATCGTACCAGAATTCGTCCGAGCGCCGTTTTTCATATCCTAGCACTATTCTTGCGGAGGTTGCCATGGACTGCGCATAATGCTGCCACTGTGTATCGGGAACGTCAGAACGTCTCGTAGAAGTTGGGAGCACTAGATGGAGTAGGCAGTGGCTATATATAGGGTGTACATCCAGCTAATCTAAGCAGCTTTCGTATGTTTCCTTTAGATGCTTGTAAAATGCATCTTTGATCTCATCGTCTTTATCTTCCTTAAGGGCATGAGCAGAAATCAGCGTGATGTATAAACACTAACAGGATTGAACCGCGCGACAATATGTGTGAGTCTCTCGCCAACTACAAGGTGGCGCAAAAGTAAACTTCCGATGTTTTTTGGCTGTAATTTAATAAAAAAATGAAAAAATTTGATTCTTCTTGGGGATTATTTTTA
The DNA here is from genome assembly GCA_964034835.1 of Muscina levida. Taxonomy (NCBI): domain Eukaryota; kingdom Metazoa; phylum Arthropoda; class Insecta; order Diptera; family Muscidae; genus Muscina; species Muscina levida. The sequence continues at coordinate 115,123,265 of OZ035880.1, forward strand.
TTTGGTCTTTTAATTTTTTTTACATCAAGTCGAGAACATGATGTCATAGCCGCCGCAGTTGATTATCATTTTAGCCCTTTTTATGGCATTTTCTATCACTTTGGCCAAAACTTCCGGCGATAGGTCCTCACATTCTTGACGGATATTGTCTTTAAGAGCTGCAAGAGTCTGAGGCTTGTTGACATAAACCCGCGACTTCAAAAAGCCCCACAAAAAGAAGTCTGGAGCGGTCAAATCAGGCGATCTTGTTGGCCAGTGCAAATCGCATAAACGGGAGATTAAGCGCCCGGGAAATGCATCCTGCCCGCGACGTCTTCGAAGAAAAAAGGTCCGATGACTCCTCCAGCGAAAACAGGACACCATACAGTGACTTTGAGCGGGTGTAATGGCTCTTCGTGGGTTACACGCGGATTTTCAGTGCCCCAGAAGCGTAAATTTTGCTTATTTACGTACCTGCTAAGATGGAAATGGGCCTCATCACTCATGATTATTTTTGATGAAAAATCATGTTCCTCTTGGTGATGACTAAGGATGGCTTGAGCGTATGTTAGACACGATTGGCGGTCAGCAGGTAACAGCTGATGCACCGTCTGGACTTTGTACGGAAACATCTTCAAATCTTATACCAAAATTCGCTGTAAAGACTATCGACTGATACCCATTTGCGTGGCACGTCGTCTGGTCGATGTCGACGGCGCTTCCATGACATCCTCGGCTATAGCAGCAATATTCTCTGCAGAACGGCTACTCCGGGGTCTGCCACGCCTGGCAGCATCTCGTGTTGTGCCAGTCTCTTCGAGGCGAGCGGCTAAGCGTCGCAGTGTTTCACCAGTAGCCGTTGGACGGCCAGGAAATCTGCGACGAAATTCACATTGTGCCAAAGTCACCGACCGATTATTGGTCAAATAAATAGTCATCAATATTCCGCGTTCTGGAGCAGTGTAACGTAACATTGTTTATTAACGTGTATGTTGCATGTGTTTACTACACAAATGTCAAAACAGAACTGCCATTAGGGGCCAATCACAAAATTTATAGCATTTTCTGATAGGATTACTTTTGCTCCACCTTGTACAAATCTACATCGTGAATTCGTGCTTTTCCTCATGACAGCTGTAATAGATGTCGCAATTTGTACGTCGCGAGCATCCTTGTCCTGTCCATCTCATCTCCTGTTTAGCGGTGATGTCAGCCTTATATTTTTTGCCATAGTGATAGTGGCACCTTCTCTATAAAGAGTCCGAACGTTCCAGGTGCTTATCCTTTTATTATGGCCCTTGTTACATTTGCGGTGGGTGTTGGGGGTTTCCGTTTGTTACTTTTTTCCTTTTCGATTCAAAATTCCATATCTATGGCACATTTATGATCGCACTGATTCATCTGTTTGGTCGGGTTTCAGCGATGAGCCTATTCGTTCCAGTTCCTCGGCCATGTCGTTCTCTAGTATATCAGTGTGTCCTGGGACAGTTGAGTCGTACACTATTCTTTGTCAGAATTGATAGCCGTTCTGCACCTATACACTAGTATGGACTTTTTAAACTTTGATTCCAACGCCGCTTAACTATACATGTAGATTGTGTCGGTCGCCTCCAGATCAATTGCTAAATTCAGCAGACTTCATAATGGCGAAGATCTCCACCTGAAAAACACAGCAATCGTCTTTCAGTCGCAAGTGTTGGCTGCAATTGAAATCTTCGATGTAGTCCGAACCAATGTGCAGTCCTCCCTCGCATCCATGTCTGCTGCACCATAGGAGTATTGATGTGTAATCCGAATGCGATTGCCGCGAGGGGCCAACTTCTCGGAATCTTGTAGCACTTTTAGCCGCTATGGATAGTGCATGATGCCACAGGTTCTTTATGTTCAATATTATATACAGTTGCTTGTGGTGTGCTTCGTCTAGCACCTATTATACAAAGTAATACAATTTACTGTACACTAATTACACTGTGGAACATTTTCCAGGTAATTGACTGGGGGTGAGAAATTTTAAGTGAAGGTACTTAACCAATATAGTAAAAACCTAAAAGGGTATGGCGTTATCAGGCCAAACTTTTTTTATGACCTTTTGTATATGTTGCTTATCTTGATATTTGTTCGCAAAGTTTTCAGCTATAACACAAGAACTAATGATCATATCTCATTTAATTTTTCAGCAAAATTTAAGAGAACTTCAAACCCTTACTTGGAATTTCGTATCCTCCTGATCGGCTGTTGTACTGTGTTATTTAACCATAAATCTAAAATATTGCAGTAATATGCGTATGATTAATGTAAAATCCGCACAAATTTAATATTACGCATACGTTGTATTTAAATATGCAGCGAGTACCATATGCAAACTCGCTACATATGTACATTGCAGTATAAACCTGGGTCAGGGTCGCCATTCAATATCATCAGCAATGACTAGTTTTCAACTTTTCATAAATGAGACGGCCTATTGAGAAAATGTAAGAAAAAAGGCTATTAATGAATACTTATTAAGGTATTCAATAAAATTAGCACAATTTGATGTTTTACATGAACACATTATTCTCGAGTTATAGCTGACAAACTAAGCAAACAAACAAGATAAGAAAAAAATATAAAAGGGGTGGTTAGGCCTGAGAACGCCAAAGACTTTGGGGGTTTTACTATACTGACCTAGTACCATCACCCTGACTTGGAATTTGTCACCCCCCATATTGGCTATGGCACTGTGTTAATATTATTAATTGCCCCCACCATACAAGGCAACAGTAAGTTATTATGAAACCTACTACCACTGTATATACAGTGGTACAGAGTTCAGGCCGACATATAGGGCATTTAATCATTGCCCAATCCTTTTCTTCTTGTTGAGTTTCAAGTTCAGTTTCCAACCCAAAATGACGCCCCAATATTTTGCCTCAGAAGAGAGATTTAATTCGATGCCGTCAATTACAGGCAATCTGCGAATTGAGATTTAAACCACAATTTTCGACCCAGTCCGATAAAAGGTCATCCGGTGTAAGGTTACTCAAAGACGGAGCAAACTTCCCAGTAACGAGAATGATCACATCGTCTGCATGGACCATAATCTTCCTTTCACTCCTCTCAAAAGTCTTTAGTATGCAATTGGGACAGCACTCCACCCTGAGGTGTGCCCCTAGTCGCAAGCTTCTCGTACCCTACTCTCGCCGGGGGAATGTAGTGTTGGTAGGGAGTTATACGATGCCATGGGAGTTATACGGTCTTCACTCTGGAAGATTATACAGAAGGTGATTTCTATACTCTAAGGTTCTTCCTGAGTTGGTGTTAAATGTGCTTCGCCGCCCTTGTGAAACAGGGCGATTCCGTGCGTATTAATTAATAAATGGCGCGCCAGAAATGCCCATATTGACATAAGAAGCCTTATTGCTACTTGAGTTTTATGGGATAGTCCGTGCCCAGAGACGTCCCCTCAAGACCCTTTCTTGTCACAGCTGAGCTGTCGTCCGCCAACGACGAAAAAACAATTGAGCCCTAAGAAAAAACTTCGGGGCGTTCTACTTTATGCAACCTCGCTGCCATTAACGCTTAGCTGCCATTCCCAAAAGGGTTTTTAAAACATACATACCAAATCTATATATATAAAAAATTTTTGCAAGTGTGTTGTGACTTTATAACTCACGAATGGCTTTACCGATTTGCATAAATTTATGTATGTATGCCTTTGGGTGGCGCCCCGGTTGGTTTATATTTACAATTCGGGCCAATTGGACAAAGGGGCGTGGCACCGCCCATACAACTTGAAAATCAAAGGGCTGTATCTCATGAACTATCAGAGGTATGAAGATGAGATTTGGTATATATATTGTTGGAGCAGTATTAATTACAGTCAAGGTGGAAGTGGGCGGTGCCACGCCCCCTTTTCAAAAATCGCTCTAACGGCTTTTCTAATAGACCGATTGATACGAAAATTTTACCAAGTGGTACTGATGACCTGTAGATAGTCCCTGGCTATATTTGGTTGTGATTGGGTAAAGGGGCGTGGCACCGCCCATACAACATGAATATAAAAAGGGCTATATCTCATGAACTATGAGAGGTATGAAGATGAGATTTTTTACATATGTTGTTGTTGCAGTATAAATTACAGTAAGAGTGGAAGTGGGCTGTACCACACCCCTTTTAAAATAAACAGTTATAACTGTCAAAATTCCACAGTATATTGCAGTTCGCCTAGAGATATGAACAGTAAGGTGGGCCAGTTTTTTTATTCGCAAAAATTGTAACCAAATCTACGATGAATTGTTAGAAAATGCACCAATAAACTTTGTGTGTAATATCAATTTCTAGCTCGCGCTGGGAAAGCTTAATTTAGTGCAGAAAATAGAAGTGTCTTAAAGCTGAAGTCTGTACGCTTTCAATAATCATGGGGCAACGAACGTCACTTCTAAAAGAAGCGGAGTAAATAAACGAAAAATCCTTTTATCTTAAAAAAAGTATCAGCTAATACGAGTTCAATACAAATATAGTATTCGAAAATATTCTTGATCCATGTGAGAAGAAGACATGGCAAAAGAGGTTTTTATGGCTAAGGCATGAAGCTTCAAACGAAATTTTCATTTTCGGTAAATAGGCGAAGAAGGCATGTCAAAAGTGTTTTATACGCCCAAAGAGATAGTTAGTATACAGACGGTTACCGCTACAACATTGAATTTTGATCTTTAACGGAATGTCTGTTTCCGATTTGTAAAAGATATGACTTTGCTGATGAACTTTTTACTATCGTCATAGAGCCTAAAATATTTAGAATTTAAAACAACAACACTTAATTTGTTAACTTTCATGTTAAGGAGTTGCTTGAAATTAGTTACATAAGTTAATAAACTCAACATATCATTATCGAGCTTAAGTACCGTTTTCAAAGTACTTTGTAGACCTAAATGTGAAATATATTACAAGTTAAAATGCAATAGCGAAGCATTGCTGGGCCCACTAGTATTTTATATGTATGATTTATTTAATTCCGGTGGCTGGAAATTTCAAATTTTTAATGACTTTTTGGCATACATCGGTCTGGCATACATCGTCGGTATCCTGCAAAAAGTTTTCAATTCCACTTTTTGTATTTCTGAGTTATTAAAATGTCTTGGCCAACTCGGGCAAACCTTTGATCTGACATATGATAATGCCAAAATTCAACTGATTAAACCGATTGCAAATTCTGTCTGATGCCCTACATCTTCTATTCCCTGTTGATACCATGCAAACAAGTACTTGCACAAATACAAAAAACGTTTAGTTGATTTCCTTTGTAGAGATCATTCACATCCCCATCCACATCTCACATGAATGTTAGTTCGAATGACATATTCTCTTTTGTTTTTTTTTCTGTTTGTTTTAAAAGCAAACAAATCTCATTTCTTGTTTAATTTATGTATGAACAAAATTTTTTCTTCTGACATTATTATTTTCTATTTTTCAAGTGCTCGGGGAAAATTTCACTTTTTTCTAGCTTTTATTTTTTGTAAACGACCTCTAGCCAAATGGTGCATACCCTTAATAGAGGGTACGTGTGTGTGCAATGGACGCCACTACAAAAACTTAAATACATGCAATATTATCCAAACAGATCCACATTCTAATGACAACGTCACCATCGCCATCGTCGCCATGTTGAACTATACATTGCAGCCTTACATTCAAAAAAAAAGGGGGAAAGCAACTTAATCCTTTTACCCCACCCCGGGTAAATGTTTTTAATAGTTTTATGTTTATCCTTGTTGTAGCTTCTCTTCGTGTTTTTTGTTTCCTTTAAATACAAAAACACAAATTGAGGACATTCATCGTGTATTCGGCTCTGGTATTTCCTTTTTAAAAGTGTCCTGATGTTTCCATTCGAACATTTCAGGTTGTTTGTTTGTAAAGTATGAATGGATAGATGTCTTTCAATTATTACAATTGCAAGGAGAGAACGAATCGCTTGACATAAGAAAGCAAAATGCTTTTAACTTTACAACTTAAATATAGAATTTCAATTTGTGTAAAAGGTAAAACTACAAACATTCGTTGTTATTGAGCGTTACAAGGATATGGAATAGGAATTTCCAAGATTTTTGTCAGCTAGGCATATGTAGTTGGAAGAGAGAACAGTGAAAAATTGCTATAAACTTTGAATACTAGGCCAGGCAAACGCCACTTTAGAATAGCAAATTGGACTTTGGTAATACTTTATATAGACGCGACTTCGGAAGTGACGCGACTGTTATGGTAGTGTAGGTATGGATATTTTTATATTCGAAAGGCAAATTTTACTAATCACATTTGTATTTAACTTGCGCAACAAGTAGAATTATATTGTAAATTTTTCTGAACATAGAAAAATAAATGCTGTTAAACAAACAATAACACAATGTTACTTATAAAATGCTTATCAGTTTACCAAAAATCTAACATGAGCATTTAACCAAGCGCATTCATAAATCAACATGGTACAATGTTGAAATAATATTGCAGAGTTTTAAATTAATATAGAGCAATGTAAATCTTGAACTTTTTTTTATCTGCTATTCGAAACAAAAGCGAGACCGACCTTTGCATGATAGTTAGAACACGCGCTTATCATTTGGGACACCAGGATTCGAACCTTGCCACATATTTCGCAACTTCGCAGTAGTCGAGTCCATCGGCATTCCGAGTAACAGCTGCTCAAGTAAATGATATTCGAATTCGTCCGATCGAGTTCATTGAATGAATTAACTTTGGTTTGTTCTCGCGAGTAACATGTGACATTTTTTTAAAGATGCTACCGGTCGTGTTTACTGCAGTTATCCGCATTATCTCCTTCATAAGAATGTTAGCGACATCGATGACTGCCGTGATTTCGTAACTTGGGCTGCCTTTGGGAACTAGTAATGTACATATACATTTCCTCTATTTACACCTAACCTTCTGCGTGTCCGTGACCAGAATTTTATCTCTGTCTCTACTGATGGGGTTTTGGTCCAAAACCTTTACTTCTTACCTTTCAATAGAATTTTCCGGCTTCCTCTCTATCCCTGTATTTCTCGATATTATCGTTCTCTCTTTTCCTCTAATAAAGGGGTTTCTCCATATATCGCTCAACATTTTTTGTTGCAGCAGTGATCATAGAGTGCTCAATTGTTTGCAGGAATTGAAGGAGGTTGTTGGAATAGGCATTGGCTATCTTGAAGTATGCAACATTGCAGTGTCGACCTTCCCATGCGTTAGGTGACGTGCATACCTTGGCTGTAACTAGGAGTATGCCATGATCTATATTTGCACCACACATGACCTCCGAGAATGCCCTTCATTGGTTCCATTTTTTATTGTGAGGTGACGTTTTATAGTGGCCTGTAGACAAATAACTTACTACCTTAGCTGGCAATTCTTTGCAATCTTATGTTGGGATTTTATGCCGCACGTAGAAAAGTATTCAATGTGCTTCGATCTTCTGCACTTATTCGCTAGTTCGTCACACCAAGTTCTGCAAGGTTCTTAGTAACATAGTCTTTTTAACGGAGTTTTGGTCGTCCTGTTCTGCGCTGTCCAATGAGATTTTTGTCGAAGACTTGTATAGCTCATGATTGATACAACATCGATAATCTACGTTAACTAAAATGGAACCAGGTATTTTTCGGAGTACTATCCTCTCGAATACTGCCACTGCCGATTCATCTGCTTGTGTCAAAACCCAGGATTCTGAACCATACATCAAGACAGGTAGAGCCAGTATCTGGTATAGCTGGATTTTCGCTCATCGAGAGAGGGCACCGTCATTAAATCGCTTGCTTAGTCCGTAACAGCATCTATTAGCAAGCAGGCTAAAACGTAGGTAGATAAAATCATCTACCACTTCGATATTATAGTTGTCAATAATCACGCGGCGTTCCAAACGTATAAATTCTTTGTTCGTTGACCGTTAGACCCATTTTTTTATTAATTTATTTTGTATTCCTGTTTTGACTGATGATGTCTACGCCATCAGCGTACGCAAGTAGCATGTGGCTTTTGTTGAATACCGTGCCACTTGTGTTTACCACAGTCTTTCTCATTATCATCTCCATCACAATGTAAAAGGGGTCGCACGATACGCCGTCGTCTTGTTTTAGGCCTTAAATGGTATAGAATGGCTCCTTATGGCCCTTGCCAATTCTCACTAAAGACTTCGTGTCGGTCAGCGTTATTCCGCAAAGGCGTATCAGCTTCGCTGGATTACCAAATTCAAACATGGCTTCGAGTAATTTCTGCCGTATCGGGCTTTATAGTCGATGAAAAAATGTTACATGTCGATCTGCTTCTCTTGGGTATTTTCCAGGATTTGCCGAAGTGTGAATATCTGGTCAGTAATTGATTAACCCTTACTTGACTGACATAAAAAAACACCTTCTTCAGAGTGACAGGGGTACCCACATACAAATTGTATAAAATTTGGATATTTTTCTCATCGTACTGTACTTAAAATCGATATAAAAAGATGCTTTTATGTTTTGTGGCTTTTTTATATCGATTTTACGTACAGTACGATGAGAAAAATATCAAAATTTTATACAATTTGTATGTGGGTACCCGGGTACCCCTTTCACTCTGGAGAAGGAGTTTATTTTTTGTCAGTCACGTAAGGGTTAATCAGTTACTGACCAGATATTCACACTTCGGCAAAACCTTGAAAAAACCCAAGAGAAGCAGATCGACATGTACCATATTTTCATCGACTATAAAGGTGTTTTTTTGTCACTCACATAAGGGTTAATCAATTACTGACCAGATATTCACACTTCGGCAAATCCTGGAAAATACCCAAGAGAAGCAGATCGACACGTACCATATTTTCATCGACTATAAAGCCCGATATGCCACGCTCTTCTAAAGGGATAAAATGTACCCACTCCAATGAAAATATAGACACAATTAAAAGTTAAGAGTTGTCAAAAAGTGTGTACTTTGTACGCCATCTGCATACATTACATAATGAAAAGGGTACCTGGGTACCCTGTCCCTCACATAAGGGTTAACCATGTCTAAAGCAACACTGATCATGTTCGATAACACTGGCTTTAGTCTTTCACATAGCACACTTGACAGGACCTTATATGCGGTGACACCTTTTTTCAGCACAGGACATAATACGCTTAGATTCCAATCATCAGGCATGCACGCGTGAAGCGTAGGAGCCGTTGAATGCTCGTTATCAGCTCCTCACCACCAGACTTGAAGACCTCTGCCGGAAGTCCATATGCACCGGCTGCTTTATTATTTTCCAGCCGCGTATCGCTCTTCTAACCTCGGCTTGACTTGGTGGTGGGCAATATAAGCCGTCGTAGACAATTGGCGTAATACCTTCACGTGCGCTGCCTTCTGGAACCAGCAGTTTTTGGAAGTGTTCTCTTCATATATGCAGCACACTCTCCGTATCTGTAAACAGATTTTCATTCTTTTCCTAACAGGAGGGCAGTCCATTACCGTAGCCATTTGCTTTCACTTTTTGATAACATTTTCGTGCCTCACCTCTATCCCTGATATCCTCGTTCTCCCGATCTTTTATCTGACGTTTTTTTTGCTTAAATAGCTGTCTCGCCTATTTAATTGTCTCCTTGTGCCGTTCCCTAATAGCCCGGGTTACAATTGGCTATAGCGTTGCCCTGTAAGCAGCATCCATGTTCCTTCCCGCTGCAAAGCTAACCGCCTAATCCCGTTGTCTGACGTATCGGTATGCAGACTGAATTTACCGATCGATGGAACAATAACATCTTCCCTTTCTATTTTTTAATTAAAGTCTCCCAGAACAATTGTAATGTCGTGTCGTGTCAGGGGAGCGGTCTTATGTTTCCTAAAGGCGCTCGTAAAAGGCGCTCTTTATCCTTATCGTCTTTATCTTCCATTGGGGCATGAGCACAAATCAGCGTGGTGTAGAAATATTTCGCCTTCATGCGGATTGTGGCTGTTCAATCCCTTACTGTTTTAAACCGCGAGACAAGATGTTGGAATCTCGCCGTACTCAGTCTCGTTAGGTACTTAGTCTCGATACTCTCTCCTCCCTGTAGTACGAGACGAATGCGGTGGGGGCACGCCTCCACTTCATCAACTTCATCAACATCATCACGCTTTTTCATTACTTTTAGTCGCATTTTTTATTGGTACGGCATTATTTTCCGGTTTTTGTAGGACGTCCGCCAGTCGGATAGCGGCGCCTTCTCTATAGAGAGTCCGGACATTCCAGGTGCATATCCTTAAATCATGGTCCTTATTACGTTTGTGGGTGTCATCAACATTTGGGGCGTTCCGTTTCTTACTTTTTATTTCTCATGTTTTCTTCGTGTGGCTACCCCAACCATCAGGGTTCTTCGCTCACTAGCAGCCACTATTCATGATAAAAAATATCACGAACACCGTTGCCCAGGTGCCACCATGAAGGAGGTTGTGAGTCGGTTTTAGATGCAAGATTTACATCCCATATAAACAAGTAGGTACCTTTTATTGTTAGTTTAAAAATAGAAAGCGTATTAAATCTCAATAACGCGAGAAGCAATCCCATTTCTCAATTATGGGATGTAAAGGGAAAATTAATAATATTTTATAAAATATGGCAAAACTTGCGGCTAAGGCCATCGGCTAGAAAGTTTCAGCATTCGGTTTTTTGAACACTTTTTTTTGAACACAGTCTTTTTTCCTTGGTCTAAAAATCTTCCCGTATATCAAAGCGAATTGTTTATTTTTTAATTATTTTTTTTTTAAATGGTGTTAATATTCGTCAAAATTCATTTGCCAACAAAAAAAGTTATTAAATTCCAAACAAGAATATATACATCTATATTTTCTTTTCATTACGAATTTTAGTGCAAAATTGTTAATTTCGAACATCCTGCCACTTAGCCTTATTCTCGGAACATCTCATTTTAAGAACTTAGTATGACTTTTAAATGAAAATATTTGCATATTTGAAATATATTTCGTTTTTAACCCAAAACTTTTGCATTTGCAAAAATAAACGTAACTTGCGTTGTATTTGAAACCTCTGCAGTTATTTGCTTCAACTTATGGCGAACAAAAAGTTGAGGGTATAAATTTTCAACAACTTAACAATGATGGCATTATCATCGCGAACACTTTCTTCATTATGCTCTGATGACGATGATGCCTGTGTTACCCGCCCAGCCGCCGCCTCCTATGACCATCGTTGCCATGGTGGAACACATCCTTCTCCACTATATGTCTTTGCGTGGTGCAGCACCAGATCAGGTCGTAAGCATATTACGCTGTTATTATACTAGCTTTTTCAAACGTCCAACTTTTTGTTGCACTCGTACACTTTAAAGTTGCATTCGTTCGTTGGAGTTGGTGGAGGCAACACAAGAAATGATTGCAACTCAAGTTGTTCATTGTGTGCAACATTTAAGTGCATGGATGTTAAATTATGGGGGCCACCATTGTTAATGAATGCCCTGACAGCGCTCCGGCCAAATCTCTCAAGAGGTTACCGATACAGTGTACGCTCATAGTAACATTTGCTCTGACACTACAATGTTAAGTTTTTCTCTTCGCTGCGCTTATTGCCTCGTCTGCTTAAACATTTTTGCCCTCGTAAGCATTTTTGCTAACAAATGACATAAGTTTTGAATTATGGCGAAAAGTTAATTTTACGTTAGAGTCGGAAATAAGTAAGTGAGAATTTTTGATCGTTGTTAAGAGAAGTTTCATTCATTCTCCCCTGTGTGCGTACTTTTGTGGAGGTTCGCTTAAGTAAGAGGGAAATAAAAGAAAAATATAACTTACGGAATTTGTGTAATGTGTTTTAAGGAAGAGTAAACAGGTAGGGGGGAGGGGTTTGAAGTTAATTTATGGAAATTATGTGGTGTACTTGTAAAAGAATGAACTGATGGGTGGGTATTATTTAAAATGTTATATAGATATGGTGTTTACTATTTGCTTTTAGCTGTACATCCAAAAAAAAGCCCCGTAAATATTCACAAAATCTATTGAAATAATCCACAGTTTCCTAAACCAACAATTACACAGTGCAACAGTGAAAAAAATACAAGAACTGGATAGTATAGGTTCGATGCTACTATCGAAGGGTAATAAAACCCAATACTCAGTTTGACCGATTTTATTTATGGACCCCAAAAGATTCTCGAAATCAGTGAACCCCTCGAAAAATTAGTATAGGGTGTCCTTATAAAATAGTGGCTACAAACTTCTTCAAACTTTAAAAGTAGTGAAAAAATAATAAAAGTTTGAAATTTCGAGGCAAAAACTTCTTTCCAAATCCGTTGTAAAGCTTTAAATCGGTTGATATTCAACCCCGTTACTTGTTTATAAGTGCGTAAAGGTACGAAATATCGGTATCATAGTGGTCTTTATGAGCTATTTATGTTGCCTAGACAGGATCAGATTGTATTGATATGTTCACAAGAGTTGTTCAACTTTACCGTGGCTACAATTATGGCGAACATTGTCAGTGAAAAATTTGGGCTCCCTCAAAGTAATGCTCAAAAAAGTGAAAAAATAATAATTTCTTCTTCACTTTTTTTGAAAAAGTCCAGGAATGACCAACCTTTTTGACAAAAATTGTTAGTAAAGTTGGGGCACAATACTCCCAGCTCAATTATTGACGAATGTAGTTTAGCGCTACCATGAAGTGTGAGTTAGCAGTTGGACAAAAACTAATGACACCTTTTTTCGAGGGGTTCACTGATTTCGAGAATCTTTTGGGTCCATAAAAAAAATCGGTCACCAATCTCGCAAAACTAAGTATAGGGTTTTATTACCCTTCGATAGTAGAATCAAACCTATACTATCCAGTTCTTGTATTTTACAAAAAGTCTTCATTTGTTGCATAGTGTTATTTGTCTTGGTACTATTATCGAAGCTTTTTTATGCCAAGTCATTATAGGCAGTTTTCTCTATATTGATCATGACTTACTGATCTTATTTAAATTTCCAACATTCATTCCCATAATCCAGTTTATAGTTTACAACCCTCGTAAATATTTTCCACAACGGACACAACAGTTTCATCAAAACTAGCATTCACACTCACCTGCAAGTGCAGCAAACAATATTTAGGCCGCACTAATATATGTCCCCTCACCCAGAGATATTGCAACCCGGATGTAAAAAAAAACACTATATTACAAACTAATGACTTTTACCAAAATGTTCGACACTAAAATGTAAACCACAGAAACTTTTAGTACTGCAACTAAGTACTCTCACTTTGTTCAAATAGACACAATACTATTTTATGGGTTACCCATGTCATTCTTTGTTTCTGTCCTTCGCCAGCTGCCAGAATTACTTGTCCAAGGAATTAATAGGCCAAATGATAAAAGGTGAAATTGCTCTCATTTTATTAGTCCTGCTCCGTTGTTGTGGTCGCCGATGTTGTGGTGTACATAAAACGTGTGTAAACAATTGTGTATATTTCGTTTGTGTACATTAACGACATTCCATTGACTGAGGACGGAGTAAGTAGTATGCAATAGTTTCATTATATTGGATTGTCCTAGAAATATAGCTGTCGTATTTAACGCCGGTGTTCAGTGAAGAACTGCGTATGTATCCTGTCGGCTCGCAGTTTGCTATAATTGTTGGTAGATTTATGGTCAAGGTTATGTTGCTTTGACTAGTATAGAATGGTGGCTTTTTGTTGCGTTTATCTATATATTAAAGGCTTGGGGGACTGACTGGTTACTCCCCAGCCCAAACAGCTAAAGCTAGAATCGTGAAATTTGGATTGTAGTTTTTTTATGACGTGGGCTAAGAAGTTATTTTTGGAAATTCGGACTGTAAGTGGGTAAAATGGGCGTGGCACCGCCCACTACAGCTCGAAATTTTAAATGGTTGTATCTTTTGAACCATTATAGGTACGACGTCGAGATTTGCGTATATCGGTCGTATTAGAAATAATGCATTGTTTGTGGATAGTGGGCGATGCCACGCCCCTTTTCAGAAAATCGTTATATGTGCCAAGTATATGGACCGATAGCATTTAGCAGTTTTGTGTAATACGGTCCATATGGCCTCTATCATTACCAAATAAAGAATTTGGGTACGATTACGTTGGATTTATTGATATTATTACCCCATGTCTAAAGTATACGGAAAGGTACTTTTATGTGGGAGGTGAGGTACCAGAATCGGCGTGGCTAGACTTCCAATTTGTTTTCCAAAACTTTATCCTGTTATAGATTTACTAAGTACAGAATTTGGATACTATCCCATTGGGTGTATTGACATTATTACTCGATTTCTAAAAGTGACGGAATGATGTATTTGTATGGGAGGTACCAGAAGGGGCGGGGCCATGCAGCCCATTTGCAATAACGTAAGTAGTTTTGGGGAAAAATTAACTCGTGCAAAAGTGACTCCTTCTTTGTGTTACACTTCTGGGTCGTATCAAATGATATATACCCTCGGCGAAACAAATGGTCCCATTGCAATGAAATTTTTACAGTGTGGAACTATCCGTAGGGTCTCTTTCATAGGCTACATGGAAACATAATTAGACAAATTAGACACACAAACCATGCCTTAAGGTAGAATTACGAAAATATATATGTACGAAAATGTATATAGAAAACAGATGGGAGTTTTAGAAATTCAAACATTTAAAAGTAAAAAAGGCCGAACAGGGATAAAACTGGTACAATAACTCAGACCAAGCGGCTAAAGCTATAATCATATATGGGCATGCTCTCTATAGAATTAGAGGTGTTACCAGTCCAGTTTAGTTCTGCGATAGGAATGTATATTTTAAAATTCGTACTTTTAGGGATAAAAAGGGATTAAAGCGGTACAATCACTCTGACGAATGGGATAAAGTTACAATCACATAAATGGGGCTTTCATTGCCGTATGATGCATTTGAAATTAACCTGTTTTAATTAAATTCTTAAGAAAATTCATTGTAAGTACGGATGATGCAATGCTAGCCGGAAAGCTAGTTCTACATATCTATATTAGGGTGATCGGAAGTTATATGTGGTAAAAAATTTCAGAATTTTGTCGGTGCCACCCCCCAAAATTGAAAAGTCTTTACAGATTTTAAGATAGCCAAAGTTTGAGCACGACTAGAGTATGTTAACCCGTGCCGCTTTGGGCTTTAAGTTTTTAAGCCACTACAGCCACGTTTGGGGGGCATAACTTAATAACGAGCAGTCCAATTTTGATGGAACGAATCCGAAATTTAAGAATTAAAGTCCTTTAATCTGTTCATATATAATTTCTCTGCATAATCAACGGTTTCGCAGTTATAAATTAATTTATGAAAAAAAAAAAATTAAAAATATATCTAAAAAATTCAATTATTTTTTATTTAAAAAATAATAAAAATAAATCAAAACGGGAAAAACTGCAAAGTCTTGCTAATTTAACGTAATGTCACATAACCTATGAACAAAATGAGACATACTTATATCATGAAAATCGATGGACGCGTCTCGCTTTTATTCACAATTTAGTGAATGTATTTTGACAAAAATATTTGTTGTGAATCTAAAAATAGAAAGCAACAGTTTCAATTTTCCATTTATCAAATGATTTTAAACTGGGTTTATTTTGTAGCAGTTATAATAAAACTATTCGGCAAAAGTGCAGAATATGGGGCGGGAGCCCAAAAAAAAAAATTCCACTCCCCACCAAATACGCCCCAAAACACGAAAATCTATGATAACCCCCCTTGTGTGGATACTATCCCGGAAATTTAAATGGCTCTAACTCGGCCCAGGAGATCCGTAGGACCTTAAAAATAACATCGTTGGATTCGTCTCGAAAATATGGGGGGTCATCATAGAACCGAATGGAGCCCCTTTTTAGACCCCCCGTGCCCAATGGGCCTGAGCGCCAACTTTGACCTACCATTCCGATGTTTGGGGACCAAGACGAAAACAATGGAATATATTTTTTTAAGGGCTGCCGCCCCATAATCTGCACTTCAGCCAACTATTCTGTGGCGTATGATTTACGTGGAATATTACTTATGATAATCATACGCCACCATATAATATTTATGTTATGTCACGAACTTACTTACTTCTAATCGATATTTAATTATTAAGGTATGTAACATGAACTTCTTCTTTTTGGGGCTACTTTCATCCGCAGTTCTCAGAATTGAATCCCAAAATCATGCGTTGTACTGTGTTAAGAAAGAGGACCACAATACTTATGACAAAAAATTTAGTAGTGAGTGAAACCCGATTTCCGCATAAGAACAAAAACCGGATTAATCACGTGGCAGTCGATGGAAGCCATATTCAAAATCTATGTATGTGTATATGATGCGCAGTGCAATATTAGCTGGAATCACCACCTAGTTGAAGCCTAGGAACGCACACGATTCAGTTGTTCTAAAAACGCCCGTAACCAAACGCAGAGGATGCTAGACATCACGTAGCCGCATACCACCGACATAGCCTATGCCTACTCTAACCAACTCTATCAATTACTTAAAATAACCCCGCCAAATTCTGATGATCCCGATACACAGTGGCAGCATATTGCGACAACAAAATACCACGCTAAATCAAGCCCTGGTATGATAAAGAATGTCGCATAATGTCTGAATAAAAGGATGCTGAATACACGGCAACACTGCAGCCATTGGCAATGAGAACAGGAGGCAGATGAAACGCCTCTCCATTCGGAAAGAGAAGAGAGCCAGGATATCGCAAATTACAGTGTTAGAGGTGAAACTCGAGAGTTCTATAAAAAGATAAAAAGCAGATGTTTTGGAACAGGGATCACCACCTGTAAGGACAGAGACGGAATTCTGGTCACGGTCAGGCATAGTGTGTTGCAAATATAAATGGAAAACTGTCGTATTCTGATCGTTTCCGAAGGCAGCATATGTGAAGAAATAACGCCAATCAACGACAAAGGAAAGGATTGTCCACCACCGATCCACAACGAGATCACTACAGCAATTGCACGGCTTTAAAGCAATAAAGCTGTGGGAGCCGATGAAGTACCGGTAGACATTTTCAAGGCCAGCGGCGATGAACTGGCAACGTGAAGCACCAGCTCATAAGTGACCTTCGATAGCTCAGTGGAAGCGACGTAGACTAGCAATCGATTCCCGGCCGGGGCACTGGCCAAATCAACATCGATGAAAAATTAATTACTTTTCAAATACTTTCGAGTTCTCCAGCCAGCAAAACTTATCCTAGACGCTTCCACTACAAAAATCCAGATTGCGCAAGGACCAAGGGAAAAGGAAAATGATTTATCAACATCTCATATAAATCAACAAGCCAGCTGGCGCTATCTCTGGTGGAATTTGGCGGTTAAACTCACAACAACAACACCTTATAATCCTTGACACAAACCTTGTTATCTACAAAGGAACGAAACAGAGTTGCCAACAATGATCGTATGATAATCGGATTAGTGCCGATAAATTGAAAATCGGTATAAAGAATTATCACCCCAGCTAACCACCAGCTGTTACAACAACAACAACAACAACAACAACAACCAGCTCATAAACACGATTTGGCTAAAGGAATGTATATCCAATGATTGCAATCTGTGTATTCTATTTCCAGCGACATTAACAAAAGCGATCCTAGTGTGTGTATCAACTATGCTGTCTGGTGTGTTATGTGAAAAACTAAAGCCCATTCTAGCGAACCTGGTTGGTCTTTTTAAGTGCGGTTTTAGACCTCGTAAATAAACACTACAACAAATCCTGGAGAAGACCCAAGCTTTAGTCGACAGAGACTACTAGATTCAATAGCTGAGTTTAGTATCCCGGGATGACACTGACTGACGCGAGGTCTTTGCGAGGTGAAAATATGCAAAAATTTTACATAGCCAATTTCTACCAAGTAAGGCTTTAGACACGGAGATAGTCAGTCATGAGATATCCTTAACACTTTTATGTAGAAGATCATACGGAAGGCTGCTGTAAACATGACTGGTAACATCTTTAATACAAGTTACATGTTGCCAGCGTATGCCGATGATATAGATATCATTGGGAGATGACTGCGGCATGTTACTGCGGCCTTTTCAAGCATTTACAGAAGTGGGTCTTGTGACAAAAAGAACAAAACCAAGTTGTTTTTTTTAATGAATAAGTAGTCTACGCGATTGTCACACTGCTGAAACGTTGACAGCTAAAACTTTGACGTGTTTACGGCTTCGTAAGTCTGGAAATTAAGAGACGAGTATTGATCGCAAACTACTGTTACTACGCGCTAAGCAAGCGATTTAATGACAAAGACCTCTGTCGACGAACAAAGTTGCATCTCTACCAGACATTGACACTACCTGTCTTGCTCTACAGCGCTGAATTTTGGGTAATGTAACAAACGGATCAATCTATTCTTGGATTATTCGAGAGATAAAAACTTTGAAAAATATTTGGACCCATCATCGTTAACGGCGAGTACCATTGTCGAATGAGTCATGACCTACATGAGCTGTATAACGACATCGACGCGTTCAATAAGAGAGAATGCGCTGCCTTGGGCACGTTGTACAAATTGATGAAAATACTGCAGCAC
Source organism: Muscina levida (assembly GCA_964034835.1). Taxonomy (NCBI): domain Eukaryota; kingdom Metazoa; phylum Arthropoda; class Insecta; order Diptera; family Muscidae; genus Muscina; species Muscina levida. The sequence continues at coordinate 115,141,744 of OZ035880.1, forward strand.
GAAGTCTTCAACAATAAACTCTATGGGAGGCGTAGGAGTGGGCAACTAAAACTTCGTTGGATGGACCAAATGAAACCCCTGTTATCTAAACCGAAGAAAAATTATATTCTACATGCGGCTTATGATGTATGAATTTCTATTGCTACTGTCAAATTACAAGAAGAATAACTGATGTCCGCTAGTTCGCCTGGACAGGACAAGTGCATAAAAGGTGTTTTTGGACACCTACTTGTCTTCATACTCACAGCTTCTGCAGAAATCACTAGTCGCAACCTGCAGTCTTATTGCAGGTCTTCCAGTCAGACAGTGTCCCGTCATGACGAACATGTCAGATCTAGATAGCGGCAGCATAGTGTGAGAAAGTTTCAAATCTAATCGAGGCCACACCTGTTGTATTGAATACAACCTCGTTTGCTGCTAAAAATGTTCTATCATACAGAAGATGCTAGATGAGGCTAGAGGCATGCCAACGGATTCCAGTTCGGCTGTAACCTTAAAGGTAGTCCCGAGCGATGCTTACTCGTCTCCTTTGGTATGTTCCTGTGGCGTGGCACCCTCTTAAGGTGGATGCTGAAATTCTCAGCTCTCTCGTTGAGAGATCTGCGGCAATCCAGAAACTGATGTTGAGTTTAGGAAAACAGAATACAGAGATTTAAAGGCAGATTGACTGTTGGAGAATATGTTGAGGACGTCCCGTAGGGGATGTCCTCTCCTTTAGGGGGAAGGGTTGGTAGGGCATCGCGTACCCAATTGATTCACCGGTAAACCGCTTTGCCGGACCTGCGGTTGCGAAATGCGGTAGTAGGGGCGTATGAACTTACAAATTCCGCACAAAGCTTGGTAGTTTCGGTAAGAACCACCTCTGTGGTGGTACTCGGTGGATAGGGTCGACAAAAAAGTCGTTAGTAATGTGATAAGACTGGTTTGTTTGGTATGAGCGAAACTTGACAGAGAGTGCTAATTGCAGTAGTACGAAGAAAGGCAATTTTGAATGCTAAGACACTGAGGATGTAAAAAGAATAATCCCATCCCGACGGAGAACTTCAGTTCCTGGCCGATGGTGCCAATTATAATTAGGTTTGAGCTTTATAGTGGTGTATGGCCTTGGCCAGATCTTCGGACCAGATACTGCAGTAAGCTCGTTTAATGTTTTAGTAGTGCTCAATGACGTTTACGGTAATAACTTACTGCAGATGGTATTGATATAAGTAATGTTCGGAGAAGTAGTGCTCAATGACGTTGCTGAATTTAATTGGTCTAACTATGATTGAAACACTGATGGATGAAATCAGTCGGAAGGGGAACTTTGTTCCTAGCTGGAAGATGGCAACATTGTGAGTGAGCACTCTCTCGATAGTTGGGTAGAGAGGAGTAACAAATTCCTGACACCGTTTGTATCTGCTGTCGGGAAACATTGACATTTTTACTTAAAAAATGCTTAAAAAACCTTTGCCATAGAAAAAGAGATTTATTTTGTTATAGTAATATTAAACATAAAACTTAATTTCCCTTTGCACCCCATGAATGAGGTATGGGATAGCTTCTCGCGTTGTTGTGAATTAACACGCTTTCTATTTTTAGATTCACAACTAACGGCACCTACTTGTTTATCGACGAATGCGAACGTCACTGTTTGAGAAGCTTTTACTAGACACGACGATTGAATCGACGCTTAATATTGCGAAGTTGCTGTCAACAACATTCGAGGGGAGCCGACAATGAAAGAAAATTGTATTTCTTTTTTTTTCTTTTTTAAGATGACTGGAGCCAGGTTTGAACCTGCGATCTCCCGCATGGTAGTCGCGTGTTCTAACCACTATGCCACGGCCGGTCCCGGTATAGTAATATTATTAATATTTTAATAAACTTTGTTATAGTTCTCTTTTTCCAATTTTGAGACCGAATTTGTTATTATGATTAAGACACCCGATTAGAACCCTGATACAACGATTAGGATTTATTTTAGTAATCGGTGATTATATGCAGCAATTCAGCAACTTTCTGGTACTGGATTCGATCAGCATTTTCTGGTACAAGTTTAAAAAAAGATTAAGTAGTTAAGCTTTTTAAAGAAAAAAACAGAAGGACACTAAAATATGATAGCATATATAAACAATTATGCAAATAAAATGCAACAAAACCCATAATATTTGATAGAATTTGTTTCAATCAAAATTTCCTTCAACCAACAATTTCTATAATTTGTTATAGCTCTTTAGAAGTTTTATATCACCGTATTTGACGAAAACATAGTTTCTGAGGTTATGCCAGAAGTGTACAGCTTCATAGATTCATTACCCCACCGTTACCTGTAGCAAAGCCATAGAGTGATATACAACCAACATCTCTACTTCCCCATTAAACATGTTCTGAGTTTTATTTTCTTTCTCTTACTATCTTTTCAATCATATTTTGTATACTTCAACATGAACCATATCTGTTTATGTGTGCAGTACTTTTGTATGCAAACAATGTCTGGCCTCAAAAGACTTTATTTTCTCTCCTTCACTTTCGAGTGCAATGCTTATAATTGTTTTGCATAACGGCACAAAGAAAGTTCATTCTTCTCTAGGCCATAGGCAGATGATCCATTAAGTCCTCTTAATATATGTAAAAACATATTGGAAGTGATTGAAAAGCTTATGGAGAGTGGATAATGTTCGATTTATATTAAAGGTATAAATGAAAATGTTAAAACGAAAATTTACATTGGGTCAAAGTTCTTGTTAGTAACTTAACTATTATCAATTTATATTCCATTAACGAGATATAGAAGAAATTCGCATATTTGAGTGGTTAACACGCTGTTATTTATAGACTTTCACAACAGGACCTATAGTTTAAACTTTAAAGGCGAATCCGAAAGCAAGATGATTGAAAAGCTTTTACTAGACTACATATGTAGATATGTATGTATGTAAGATATGTAGATGACTAAGACAGGGATTGAACCCTGCATGATAGTTGTTGATACCACCATCATCAAAGTCTGTCATACACTATTTTAGAGCCTGATCAATAGTTTTGGAGTTATCTTTAAAGTTGTACAAACAAATTGTGTCTCAGTCAAGATTTCTAAATAATGTTTTTTAAAAAAGTTTATGATAACCTAGACCGCCAGTATCTAATAAGAAGACTTGATGGACAAATAATGGGGTCCTTCCTCTCGTATAATATTCAAAATTTTTGGATGTTGGGATACTTTAAAACTTTATCGTTACCAAATGCTATTTAAAATACTTTTCAGTATACTAAATATATTCACAGTCAAATCTATCCAGGATTAATATTGTATCATCAATGATAGGTTCCTAAAAACGTCCGACTTTAATTGATTTATAAACCATTTCATGATCTATCAGTCACGCCTTCTTTTTCGTCATCATCATCATCCAAAACATAAACGAGAGGTTTATCCACGTTACTAATTTAATTGAATCATATTTCCCATTTATCATATTATACCACACGGTTCACCAATATCCGTTCATACGTATCTACGTGCAAAACATATTTGTTTTGTAAATATGAGACGATGCAAACACATGATGAGTGTTGGATATGTATATGCATAGCATTTATCTGTATGGCAAGGATAAATAATATGGATCCATTAAAACAGAAAAAGTTTTGCTGTTGCAGCTGCAACAGCCGAACAACAACAACACAAAAAACGGAAGACAACAATAAAAAGTCCTTCAAATTGCAACAAGAGCATCATGATGCCAGCACATCATCAGCAATTGCAACAATGGCAATAGTTGTTGAACAAAGTCATCATAAACGTAAACTTTAGTAGAGAGGACCTTATAAACCAACAAACCATGGCTTGAGGGTGGGGTTAGGAGGGGGATTCAACAGAGTCGCTACTTGTGCCAGTTTTCAACAATTATCTATGTGAAAAAAATAGAGAAACACTCACACATACAAACACTTAACTTTGTTTATCACTCCAATTTATCTTATATCCTATATATCCCCACTTTAACTTCCCTTTTCACTCTCTCTCTCTCTCTTCCGGTATTGTTGTCGTGGCACATTGTGGCAGGCAATTATGAATAACAGCAACAAATGTTCAACATACATTTACACACACACACACACACACACACAGAATGTTGCTGATATTTGTCCCCCTATGTCTATAACATTTTCTAATTCTGCAATTTGCCCACTATTAATTTTTGTGTTTTCTTTTTTTCTCTTTGTCTCTTCACCATTTTCAATTTATAGCGCACCAGCACATCCTTGTGGGGCGAATGGATGGGAGTATTGCACGGCGATGAGATTGAATATTTCTTTGGTCAACCGTTGAACACATCACTGCAATATCGATCCGTGGAACGAGAACTAGGAAAACGTATGCTCAACTCTGTGATTGAATTCGCCAAGACAGGGTAGGTACATAGGTGATAAGTTGAAAAGTACTTATTTAATAACTATGTAAGAAGCTTCTGTTTGTGAACTTCTTTTTTAGTTTCTATTATTACAACTATATCTAGAGAACCATTACCAGTATGAGCCTAAATGATTTATTTTGTTTTTTGTTTATCTTTAATGAATTATGATATTGTCATAGTTCGGTTTGAGATCATTTCTATTGGCAGTTATTTATTATTGCCAATAGTTTTTTACTCAAGAGTGTGAAATGTATTATGTTGACAGCAGGTTAGGCGTATAACGTTATTTCGGCATTCACCACAATGCCTCGTCAGCGCCCTTTGCTGTGCCTTCTCCTCTATCATCACAAACCTTAAGGGAAGAAAGCATCTCAAAGTTAATGAGAACTTTTCCCAACGGTGCGAAGAAAGCATCCTCGAAGCGCAACCTCTTGAGTAAAAAACTATTGGCAATAATAAATAATTGCCAATAGAAATGATCTCAAACCGAACTATGACAATATCATAATTCATTAAAGATCAACAAAAAACAAAATCAAGAACAACGAAACACTGACGGTACGCAGAACGGGGTTGGCACTTTGTCAACAACAAAACTCCTGTGCAGTTGTGTCCGATGGACACATGCATAGGCAAGGGCTTGTGTGTGTATTATGCTGGCATGTTGTGCGCTTCGAGGATGCTTTCTTCGCACCGTTGGGAAAAGTTCTCATTTACTTTGAGATGCTTTCTTCCCTTAAGGTTTGTAATGATAGAGGAGAAGGCACAGCAAAGGGCGCTGACGAGGCATTGTGGTGAATGCCGAAATAACGTTATACGCCTAACCTGCTGTCAACATAATACATTTCACACTCTTGAGTAAAAAACTATTGGCAATAATATATAATTGCCAATAGAAATGATCTCAAACCGAACTATGACAATATCTAAATGATTTATATTATTCAATTTGGTAGATTATTTTGGCAGCCTTTGTAGCTGTGCAAAATATTTCAGTGATAATTTTCTCCAAGACTTGCATACTAGTAATTTTTTTAGTTATTAAAACTATTATCAAGCAAAGTGACCTCTGACCTCAAAATAAGGAAAAGTGAAGGTGCAAGTGAATCCATATTACCTTCAAACTTTATACACAAGAGAAGGCAGTCAAGACAGTCTCGTACCGGGTAAACTATAGTGCTAATTTCCACAAAGGTAACTCAAGCGATCGTCAAAACCATATTAACTAAAATTTGAAACTGAATCAAAATGACGGGTGGTGAAGATGGTAGTGAAATGCCATGTGAATCGATGCTCCGTTATGTCCTTTAGAAATCCAAATTTAATATATTTTTTATTAAAAAATTGCTACAATTCTCAAAGCACCTTATAAATGCCGCCTTTCGAGGTACGAACATAGAATGATCCAGCATAATCAACCCCAGTATTCATAGAGGGGTAATGTTTTCTAAAGAATGCGGAAAGATTTAATTTATGTATTCACGAAAGGCTGCCGTCAGTCATCATAACCCCTTTGTCTCCATTCTGGAAAATATCCCATCCCGGAACGGCGTATGCATTACTTTGGAGTGGTTACTGTTGGTTGAGTCAAACATCGCTTTTGACTAATCGGCTGCACTCGTGCAGGCAGTACAGTGTGGCGCACTGTCCCTTTATATAAAGATACTCGCTGAATGATCTGTGCCCCGTCAATATCAGTTAACAATCGACTTCGTATTTCCTTCTCAATCAATTCTCAATACGTAACCGTAGTTTTTCCGTCCATCTAACCTTGCATTCCGCGGACCATCTCGCTTGCTAATGTATTGGCCGTATAACGAGAGCAGTGGCAAACGAATGTTGAAAAATGTTTTCAAAGCAGTACTAAGTTAATTTGAGCATGCCAGTTAGTTCACAACGAAATGTAAACGTGAGCAAAGGAAATATATGGAAAATATTTGAAATATTGAAAACAAAATTTGAAAATACTGTTACACATTACGAAGCGAACAAATCGATGTCGCTTAGAGTCATAGGGCGTTTTAGATCATAACTAATTTGGACGTTTTTCAAACGAATCCCGACTCTTTTTCCTCTCTGGGTTGCAGTGTAGGGTCTTCGTGCTCTAACCAACTCGTTGCATCAGATATTGTGTCTGAATATTTTAATTTTTTTCTCTATTTTTCCATACAGCTTATTCTTAAGCAGTGGTAGGCATACCCGGACGCATGCACACAACAAATGCGAAACAAGCATTTGTGGTGTTGCTTTCATAACACTCAAGCAGAGAGTGACTGTTTTGAATCAAGAAACATTTTTCTTTCAAACAAAATTTTTGCCGATTGTGTCTGTGTAAAAAAAAAGATTATTTTATACATAGTTGCTCGTGAGAGTAACGATTATCGCATATATTAGTATCAAGTTGTTTAGTGTATTGAAACATTACACAAAATTGGCTAAAGATCAGAAAAGTTTTATTGTTCAGTTAATGACAAATTCAAAACCACCAACTCCGTGACGAGTTCATCATCAGATCCCTTTGCGAAGAATTGGTGCACTCTGGTATTAAGAAGACCATAGTTTTAGGGACAGATGAATGCCATATTATTCTATACATGATTGTTCGTTTGATGATTTCGGCCCGCGATGCTATGAGATGCCTATCCCTGTTCTAAAGCAATGTTGTTAAGTCGCCCGTTTCAAACTATCCTGGATTTACCTGAGACAGTGGTAATACAAAACCGACTATTGTCTAAGTAGTTAATTTATAACAATTTGCATTTTACTATAATTATGGATCCAACCGTGTAGGAAGCTTTGTGTTGCCTTTTGTCAATCAGTTAAGATATTCCCTTCCACTGTCCCTATATTTGCACCAATACAAATCACGCTCTTAGTTATTACGTGGTTTTCTGCCTGTACACAAGTTTTAGGTCTGGGAGAAGAAAATTGATTTTAGATTCCGGTTCATTTGGGTAGGTACAAAGTATCACTCTGGCTGTTAGTTTTGAACCTTATTTCAGCGAATCCCCCTAGGTAATCGCTTCATGTATCCATTTTCCAGGATCGTCTGTACGGAATTATGATCTCCTATACTGCACGATGCGAAAAAGACCGAAGCGCTTGGAATACTTTTCTACGTGCGGTTACTGATAGATACATTTCTGTTATTACTGCCATTAAAGAAGAAGAAATTGGGTCGAAAAAAAAGTTATTGCGTTCACCACCAATTTTTATAGTTTGTCCAAAGATAATTTGAGGGCATTAAAACTTTTTTTGATCCTTGTACTCTTCGACCCCCCGAAATACTATTTATTATGCCGTATATCGTTATTTTTGGGCTACATTTTGCCGACAACTTAAGTTTAAGTTTTTGTAGGGTGTTTTTTGTTTTCTTTATCGTGCGACACTCTTATCTGTTCACCAAACAAATGAAACATAGGTCAGAATTGGTCGGATTACACTTTTATATTACCAGTGTATTATTCATCGACTTACGCCCCAATTGGAGCATATGGTTATCCTATATAACGCACAACAGCGACTTGCCTTGTTGGTTCTGTCTCTATGTGGTTATTACCTGACTCTATTAAATCTCTCAAACAACTGACGTTCGATTTCATCTATAAACAATAGGTGCCGTTACGTGATATTAAAAATATAAAGCTCCTTAGCATGTAGTTGATCCAGTCACGGGACGCCCTGTTAAACTGGAACTAGTCTAAGGATTGCATAAGTGCTTCCATCTATAAGTTATTTAAAGCGCCTGCAATATCTACACAGATGGCTAATGTTTACACTTTGTAACTATATAGTGGACTACGTCATGTAGTACGGTTTTCACGTATCAACCTCTAAGATAAGTCTCATGTTCATATTACTGTTTATCTTAAGTTATGTATGTTGGTCTTGACCATGTTATCCACTATCCTTTTCATAGTCTAATGCTTAAATGATATTATATTTATCGAATGATAAGCCTTCGGTGTTGCATAACTCGTTTTTCCAGATTTGGGTTCTACGCTAGTATCTGTCCAGTCGTTTAGAGTGTGTAAAAATTTCAGCGGGTTGAAAATATACTGGCCAGAGAAGTCGACAGCAGGTGCACTCCCATGTGCACGTGTGTAGCGAAAATACAGTTCGGACGCGCCGACTTATCATTTTCCATTTTTCCCGTAATTACAAACTGCTCTGCCCGTACCGATGACTCTGTTGAATCCATGTATCAAAGTCTTAAATAAGTAGTTATCGAATACAATGCCAGTACTATACGGTTAAATATAATAATATCACTGCCCATTGTGCGGAGTGGTGAAATATTCAGGTACATGTAAAAAGCTTTTGGTTATAAGTTAACTTAGCCATGTCACAAACCACACAACCACAGGCATTAACTGTTATACTACACCTTTTAAACTTTACTAAGGTGAAGTTACTAATTCAATAAGTTATTTCTTTTTTCAATGCAGCAATCCCGCGGTTGATGGTGAAGAGTGGCCAAATTTCTCCAAGGAAGATCCAGTTTATTATGTTTTCAGTACCGATGAGAAAATTGAAAAACTCCAGAGGGGTCCATTAGCCAAGCGATGCTCATTTTGGAATGACTATCTGCCAAAAGTCAGAAGTTGGGCTGGTAAGTGTTTACAATGATAACGGTTATATTTTATTGTTATACACATATATTTATAGAAAAACGGAGAGCTTAATGTTGCTAACGCCACTAAGTTAGGACAAAAACCTTATGGCCTCTTTATTATTATAGCCATTCACAGACATTATAAATTGGTTGTTATTGTGAATCTATACGAGGGTTTAAAATACGAATTTTAACAATAGCTGTGTTTTTCGTAAGCTGTAGAGATAACACATCGACACAAATTATAATATGTACTTGTTAACTTGTATACAGTGAAAGCTCGAATATTATCTTGCTGCAAATTTTTAGTGCTATGACTCTTAACTAATGTGTTTAGGGCATTATTTTTGATCATTTGTGATGTGATGCTTTCATTATAATAAGTATTTTTAAACTGGGCTTACACGATTCATACAATAATGAAACAAAGCTATGTGTTTTATCTACTTACAAAAGTTCCATCATTGACATATTAAAACAAAATACTTGGTGGGAACGTATATGTGGTAAAGTCATATCTGGTTTTCCTTATCAATATAAGTTATGGCCTATACGCAATAAATACTTAAAACACATATAAATTATTTACCTAATGTTAATTTTATAGCCACAATTTGTGTATGCAAATTTAAATTATTATTAGATTTAATTACAAAACTACCGATCCTTATCATGGGCTTTTAATTTCACTAAGACAATTAAAATGTTTACGATTCAATTTCATTCATATATACAACATTCGTTAATAACGATTATCGCGCTTACTTTATGTTATTGTCGGCTGATTCATTTTAAATATGTTTGTGTGCAGTGCAACTGTGTAAGAGATAGATAAACAATTTTGGAGCTATTACAAGACGATAAGAATTAAATGAAAGATGATGTTAAATTTATTTCATATATTCAGTGGATTGCGTTTAATATAACAAAATTTCAATCGATTTGTTACTTTTGGGTTACATTTGGTTCGGTTACGTTATGTTAGGAACTTTGCCAGCATTACTTACTTACTTACTTAAATGGCCAATTACAATTTACGAAACGTAGTTCATACATTTGATGCCTGAAGTAATAAAGAATTCCACACGCTTCGGTCTTCTGCGTGTGTTCTCAAGTTAGTCCTACCAGATGATGGCACGTCGCCTACCACTTGGTCCTTCCAACGGAGTTTGGGTCTCCCTGCTCTGCGCCTTCAGGTTCGCCTTCAAACACCTTTCTCGCTGGAGCATTTACATCCATCCTGGCAACATGTCCCAGCCATCGAAGTCGTTGGATTCTGACTCTTTTAGCTACTCGAATACTCCCAGGTTTTGTATGTCCGTTGTAGCATACAACAGAACAGGTAAGATAAGCACCTGGTATAGTTGTTCTTTAGTATTCCAAGATAAGGTGGTGTTACTAAAGTGCTGCCGAAGTCCGTAGAAACATCTATTGGCTAGCAATATTCTCCGTTTAATTTCTTGACGGACATTATTTTTCTTGTTGACGGAAGATCCTAGGTATGTAAACTCATCTACTACCTCAAAACAATAATATTCAACGTTGACGCTGCGTCCCCATCGAGAGGATTTTTTGTTCGTCGAAATCATTATTTTTGTTTTGTCCTCGTTGACCGCTAAATCCATTTTTGCTGACTCCTGTTCTAGTGATGAGAAAACTGCAGTAACATCCCGCAGATTTCGGCCAATGATGTCTATATCATCGGCATAGGCTAGTGGCATGTGGCTTTTGTGGAATATGGTGCCAGACATGTAAACACCAGCCTTTCTCATCACCTTCTCCATTACTATATTAAATAGAGTACAGGACAGACTATCGCCCTGCCTGAGACCTCTTTCCGTGTTGAATGGTTCAGACTGATCCTTACCAATCTTAACCGAGGATTTGGTGTTGTCTAAGGTACATTTGCCAAGTCGAATCAGCTTTGCAGGAATACCAAACTCAGACATGGCCTCATAAAGCCTACTCCTTATCGGAGAGTCGAAGGCAGCTTTGTAGTCGACAAAGAGGTGGTACGTGTCGATCTGCTTTTCATGGGTTTTTCCAGGATTTGTCATAAGGTGAATATTTGATCCGTCGTGGATTTGCCAGGTCTAAAGCCGCACTGATATGGTCCAATTAGTTTTTCTACAATTAGTTTTAGATGTTCACACAATATGCTTTAAAGGACCTTGTACGCAATTGGTAATAGGCTTATTCCACGATAGTTCTTACATTCACTACGATCTCCTTTCTTGTATATGGGACATAACAGACTGAGACTCCAATCCCCGGGCATGCTCTCCTCTTGCCAGATGTTCTCCATGAGCTGATGCATGCTCCTAATCAGCTCCTTCCCGCCAGCCTTAAACAATTCAGCAGGGAGACCATCGGCTCCAACAACCTTGTTGTTTTGAAGGCGGGAGATTGCCACACTTATCTCGCTCTGGCTCGGAGGTGGACAATAAATACCATCGTCATGGGTTGGAGCGGGGTCTTCTGGAGTGGTGTCTGCATCCAATACATTTTTGAAATGATTTCTCCATATCCTCAGAACGTTATCCGGGTCCGTCACTAGCTGACCATCGCTGTCCTTGCAGGAGGGTAACCCTGTTCCACGCATTCTCGCCTTAACTCTCTTGTAGAATTTTCGGGCTTCCCCTCTGCTTCGGAGCAACTCTGTGCACTTATCCTGCCTCTTCTTCAGCTCCTTCTTTTTCCGTCTAAAAAGACGAGTTGCCTCTCGTCTCTTCTCCCTGTGCCGTTCACGAACAGCTCGCGTTGCCATTGACTGCAGTTTCGCCCTGTATGCAGCAACCGTCTCTCTCGTGGCATTGCGACACTCATCATCGTACCAGGCATCTTATTGAGACGGCTTTGAGTTCCCAAGTACGCTTCTCGCAGCCCGTTCTAAGGAGTCGGCTATATTTTGCCACTGTGAGGTTATATTATCAGGGGTTGGAGCATTCCGCAGCTGTTAAGTTAGGTGGTTGGAGTAGGCGTCCGCTACCTCAGCTTTCGTTGTGCCTGGTTACGTACGTTTTTCGCTTTGCTTAGCCTTGTGCGTACCTTAACAGCGATAAAGAAGTGATCGGAGTCAATGTTCGCACCCCTAATCACTCGTACGTCCAGAACACTCGATATGTGCCTTCCATCGACTACCACATGGTCAATCTGATTCCTCGTCAATTAATCTGGAGATAACCATGTTGCCTTATGAATATTTTTATGGTCAAATCTAGTGCTGCTAACTACCATATTTCTTGCCGCAGAGAAATCAATCTGTTTGATGCCATTGTTCGACGTTTCGGTGTGCAGACTGAATTTTCCGATGATAGGCTCAAATGCGGTTTCCCTGCCTATTTTAGCATTAAAATCGCCTAGTACAATTTTAATGTCATGGCTCGGGCTACGGTCATATACATTGTCTAGGCTCTCGTAGAACTCGTCTTTGTCCTCATCGCTTTTCTCTTCTGTCGGAGCATGGGCACATATAAGTGTTATGTGGAAAAACTTAACTTTGACTCTTATGGTGGCTATACGTTCACACACCGGGTTGAACCTTGAGACTAGGTGTCGCAGCCTCTTGCCAACCACAAATCCACATCCAAACTAGTGCTTGTCCGCATGGCCACTATAATAGATGTCGCACGTCTTCATGCGCGAGCACCCGTGTCCCGTCCACCGGATTTCCTGTAAAGCGGTTATGTCAGCCTTGTATTCTTCGAGGACTTCCGCTAGTTGGATGGAGGCACCTGGTCTATACAGTGTTCTAACATTCCAGGTGCATATCCTTAAATCATGGTCCTTAATTCGTTTGCAGTGGTCAACATTTTGGGGGGTCCATTTTATTCTTTTCTTAATTCTTTTCATTGCAATAGTGTAAACGTCGGTGGCGGGTTTCAAGCCCAGCGCACCACGTCGCAGTTTTCTCCTTCTGCCTGGATTTTATTACAGCCGCCCATTTTGGGTCAGACGCTGACCAGGGTACCGCTTACTCTGAGCAGATGTGCCTGGGTTTTAGGTTTCGCCCCTCACATTAGTCGTGCTCTGACGGGAAGCTATGCCCTGCATCACACTCCCGACGCCCAGCATTGCCGGGCTTAATTATAATACATATTTCTATCACTCCTACTGTAACGTACACGCTTCTAAAGTTGCCTCATTTGTTTTACCGTTGTTTTTTTAACGCATGATCTTAAACTTTATGCAAATATGAAAACGTTCTACGACCATTTTATAAAACAGTCTGTTCTCAACCATCAGTTCGTCCAAATCCATATCAAAGTTCCTACAATAAATGTAAAAAATGTGGAAAGATCAATGTAAATTTTTATCAATATGTTGTAACGTAATTTTCTTGTTAGGGTCAACCAGTTAAAGTTGTATTCAACAGATAGATGTGCGATTCAACCAATCGAAAATAGGTTGAACAAATAGTTAGGTTCAACCAGCAAAACTTGGATTTAATTGGCCGAAGTAAAATTAAACCGATCAAAATCGAAAAAAACAATCGAAATAGAGCAAAATCGACAGAATTGGATGATTTGCCCTTAGAAGGATAAGTTTAATCAGGTACTAAGCAACTTAGCAATAAATTTCGTTGTGGTAGCAACCGAAAAATCTATCTTGTAAATGTTCAACAATTTAAATATGTTTAGCTCTCGATGTAATGTGAATTACATTGCACAATATAGTATGCATCGATGCAAACTTTTCTCTGTGGTAGACGTTTTCCGAATGTGTTCAGTTGAATGATGTTTGTCGCGCTCATTCGCTATTCACAACATGGGTTAAGTTGTTTTCGACCTAGAACCGTTCCACTGTAGAGCGATAAAAGCATAAAGGCGACGACTCTTTTCCATTTTCATCAACTTGTATTTGTTACAAAACATCTATTTCGGGACTGGCAAACCTGACAATACCATTGCCGTAATAAATCGGGTATCCAAAATAAATCATATTCTGATCAGTTCATCCGGCTTTTCATGCACAGTTACATCACTGTGCCCACGAATCTTGTCAGTCTGACTCTTTGAGGAGGATTTGTACTTATATCTATTATTAGATGTGATTGCCCAATTGCCGACTGACTGTCAACGTTCATGTAAATCATTGTTTCATTGCCAGTTGACATCTCTCTTATGATTTCCGTAACTATTTGGACAGCCAGGACCAGCACCTCAGGACCTCAGCCTGAGAAACACTGCAATTGTCTTTCAATCTGAAAAATAGATTTAACTGAAGATGATCGCTGTAGATAACTACACGTTCATAATAAGGTGCTCAATTCTCAATTCAATTCAATCCTCCGTCTCAATAAATTTGATGACATCATTCAACATTCTGTTTTCCTTAATCTCACGCAGTTTCCAGCAGTACAGGCCATATTAAGTTTGCTATCTAATGCATCTCGAAGAGTACTCTTTCAAGCCCCAGTTATACAAAGTGATGCCAAACTCTGCACATATCTTAGTATTATTAGTCTTTTAAAAAAAAAAATAAAAACTTAATTTTCCTTTACACCCCATGATTGAGGTATGGGATAGCTTCTCGCGTTGTTGTGAATTAACACGCTTTCAATTTTAGAAACGGCACCTACTTTTTTATCGACGAATGAGAACGTCACTGTTTGAGAAGATTTTATTGAACATGCCGATTGACTCGACACTATACTGCGAAGTTGCTCTCGACTACATCGAGAGGGCCGGCAATGAAAGAAATATGTAAACGAACCATGGATTTCCCGAATGGTAGTCGCGTGTTATAACCATCATGCCACGGCCGGTCCCCATTGTTAGTAGTTTACCCCTTCTTAATGCGTCCCACCACTATGGATGTATACTGCCAGTAAATTATCCTAGACGACAACCCTAGTCTCTCATTCTCCTTTTGATGCTTTTTCAGTATTTCTAATCCAGTTTATTTTATTACCAAGTAATCTATATATATAAAAATGGTGGCAAAAATGTATAGTAATTCATCAATTGAGAACGGCTGGGCCGATTTTGCTCAAACTTTTTTTAAGTTGTTCGTTATTGGCAGGAGCAGGTTTATGTGAAAGAAAATTTTGGGAAAATTTTCCGGAAAAGTCGGAAAATTGGAAAAATCGAAAATTCCCTTTTTGTATGGAATTTTGTGTGTAATTGTTACAAAAAGGCTTTTCGAGTAGAAAAATGGAAAATTTTTGTTGAAAAATGCGGAAAATTCCGGAAAAATTCAAAAAGTTTGAATTTGTTGTTCGACGAAATTTTGCATATTATCGAATGATTTGATAATTTTGGACGATGTAACAGTGAACAATTTTGAATAATTATTCCGAAATGACTTTCCGAATGAAAACATAGAAAAATTCTCGGTGAAAAACTCGGAGAATTCCGGAAAAACTCGATAAATGTGGATTTTTTCAGAAACATTTTGCATCGCAAATTGAGTTTTTGTATAACTTTTTGTGTGTAATTGTTCCGTACTGGCTTTTCGGTTGAAAAAAAAGAAAATTTTAGTTGGAAAATTCCAAAAATTTGAATTTTTTTTCGACAAAATTTTAATTTTTTTTGTGTTTTGATAATTTTGAATGATGTGAATGTGAAAATTTCGGATGAATGCTCGATAACGACTAAATGAGCTTTGGAAGTAGTTGACCCAAAGATAAAAGATTTACGAGGGAATTTAAAACGATTTGGTGGGGCTATGATTTTGCTCAAAATGTGTAATGCTGCTGATTTACTAAAACTATGCTTAAAAACGTCAAGAAGTTGTAATTGACCAAAAAATTAGGGGCTCATTCCAGAACCTCCCATCTTCTGCTGAATTCCGGAAACAACTGCCAGCGCTTGGCAATGGCCAAATTCGGGTTGATGTTTCGACTAAATTGATATCGTTCCCAGCAAATTTTTGCAGTTCACATCGTTGGAAAAGTAACTCATGACATTGCACAAAATTATAAAAATCTCGATTGGATTAATTTACGGGCAGTATGTTACTAGCAGAGAAGAAAAAATACATTAATAGCTACAATTTCAAATTAGAAAGTTAAATCGCTTAAGTACTGCATTCGTACAAATCTGTTTACAGCGTGACCGTAAAGGTTGAATCGACCAACAATCCGACCGAATTTTCCACTCGCTTAATATGCCGTATAATTTACAGATAAAGGTGGGATCGATCATAATCATATTGCGGAATCTGAATCAACCGAAATTGTGCAATGGTACGAGGTTGTCCGTCAAGAATCTGATAAAAAATGTGATTTCAGACGATCATAAAGAACAAATTCAAAGAAGAGGAAGTCCTTATCTTGCGAATTAGATAATTCCAACTGATCATCCATTCCAATTCCCCGACGACAATCAATAAATCGCAAGGCCAGTCGTTGGAAGTATATGAGATTAATATCGAATTTCCCTGTTTTATGTCCGGTCAGTTGAACGTTGCCTTTTCGCGTGAACCGAAAACGTACCTAACGAAAACGCTTACGGAAATCCGAAATACCTCTCATAGAAAATTACATATTTTTGGGAATATTTTTAGTTGGACATTTTGTTTATCTTGCATGTAATATTACCAAAACCTTAGAAAACCGAAACATTTGCTACTCTCCTTTTTAATCTTATCCATACAAATGACATAATTCACACTAATATGTTTACATACATTACTTTTTTGTAAGTTCAATGAATCTAAACATCTATTGAACGTTGATTTAAGTATAAAAATCGGACGCCTTTAAAGACCCTATCATTTACCCCATACATATGGCCATATGCACAGGGATACTGAAATTAACTTTTTACTCTTGTTGAGAGAATTTCTTCATATCTGTAAACGTCTGACAATGTAACCGAAAGTCCTATTCCCAACCGTTTAACAAAAAAGCCGTCATCAGGTAGGACAGTGCCTGCCATTGCTGGTCAAGTTTTGTTCGGCCTCAATTTTATACGGCCCGATAATTCTTTTGGACCATAATCACTCCAAACAGTGCAGTTTTGTGAATATTGTATTACTAAGTCATTTCGCCTGACTTAAATTATTGTACTGGTTTTAACAGACTAAATGACTACTTGTTGCGATTATACCCTGTACGTGACTTATCGTGCTGAATAAATTACATTAATTCAAAACAATTGCAATTAGGCCAATTAATTTGGCTTAATACTTCTGCGCAATAAAATATATCCTAAGGAATACAAAAAAAAGCAAAACGAAATGTTTGGACAACATCTGATATTTTTTCGAATATGCCATAAAATAAAAATATTAATTAATAACTAATTAAACTTGATGTCCATGTTTTCATTCATCTTTGTTTACCTAGAATTAATTCGGTAACACATATGAAGATGTTAATGGGCCGCACCTCTCAAATATATTCAGTTTATTTTGTTGTTTGCGCTCAAAAACTTCCTCTACAACATTTCCATAATCAATTTCAATTTACAATCCACAATCGCCATTCAATAAACATGAGAAATGAAATAAAAGCCAATCATTTACATTTCAATGCTGTGTTGGATTTCGAGTGACAAACGCATTTAACGGCAAAACATTGAATCACACGCACGCAAGATTTATCGTTAGCGATATGAATTAGCCCGCAGTGGACGCGAGAGTTGGAAACTGGAAAAAGAAATGAATAAAAGCGATAAAACAACCAACTTACCTAATTCTGTCATGTTGGGCAGCGCAGAAACTATTACTGCATACATTAAGATCGCGTTTAGTCTTATGTCGGCGGGGTCTTTTAATACAATGCATGAGTCAGCTATTCGCACAAAGAAAAAAAGAGATAAATTAATAATACACTGTGATCGATGACTTTTTCTTAAAAACAAAAACAAGCGCTTAGTTATGTTTGTTAGGTAGGTCTTTGAGAAATTTCAAAGGCCAAGGAACGGAGGTAGTGGGTACTGCCGTAAATGATTGAGAAATTATGCTGGCATGGTGGTTGATGATTAAATGATTATAAGACTTATTAATTTTCCAACAATAGGTCATTTTGTATGGAACATGTCAAAAGGGGTCAGCCGATATAGTTCAAATTTACTATTTTTGTGTGCGTCCATTTTACACAATATTTGACTGATCTCAGGGTACTTACAAAAAAGAAGTGTATGTGGAATTATGTGAAATATTTTGGTTATTTGTATCTGAGGTACCATAAAGAGTGTGACAAAGGTTTCTATTTTCTGAGGGTTTGTCTGTTATTGCAACGAAATTAAACTGATCATATCCTCCAGTTGTTCCTTTGGAAGTTATGGAAATAATATTAATAATTCAAAAATAGATAATTTTGTATGGGAGGTACCAGAAGAGGGCGGCTGATATGGTCCATATTTCTTATTCAGTCAAACTGTTAAAAGCGGAAGCTGAAAATAGGTCTAGATTCAGTGTACTAATAAAAAATATAAATAAGTAAAACTATGACGTTCAATGCTGTCATTTGTATGGGAGGTACCAGAACGGGCGTGGCAAAGGTTTTCCGAAGGTTTGTCTACTATTACATGATATTTAACCTGACCAAATTCAAATATCTACCAGCTGTCCGTTTGGAAGTTATGTAAGAAATATTAAGTATCCAAGAAAATAGGCAATCTTGTATGGGAAGTACCAAAAGGGGTAGGGTTCTTGTGCCCATTCAATATACCATTACTTTATTTTAGAAAATGTTAACACGGTAATCTATATATATAAAAGGCTTGGGAAACTGACTGATCACTCCCCAGCTCAAACGACCAAAGCTAGAATTGCGAAGTTTGGAATGTAGGTTCTTTTTATGCCATAGGCGCGCACTAAGAACATATTTTTGGAAATTCGGACTGCAAGGGGGTAAAATGGGCGTGGCACCGCCTCATACAACTCAATTTTTGAAATGTCTGTATCTTTTAAACCATTTTAGGTACGAAGTCGAGATTTGGTACGTATAACGGACGTATAAGAAAAAATACTTTGATATTGGAAAGTGGGCGATGCCACGCCCCTTTTTAGAAAATCGTTATACGGGCCAGATAAATGGACCGATTGCAATTATATTTTCTTTGTTTGATACTGTCCATAGGGCCTTTATCATAGGCTATATAAAAACAAAGTTAGACAATGGGGCGTGGCACCGCCCACACAAACTGAAATTTCAATCTATCACATCTCACGTGCCATTAGATGTATGAAGACGAGATTTGGTATATATGTTATTGGTACAAGCAGGATTGCGTTTTGCTGGAAAATGGGCGGTGCCACGCCCCTTTTGAAAAAATCGTTATATCGGCGAAATCAATGGACCGATTGCAAAAAATTGTTCACTGTGTAGGACTGTTTGAGGGCCTCTACCATAGGGCGTGGCACCGCCAACACAAGCCAAAATTACAATCGTTCATATTTTACGAGCTACATATGGTATGAAGATGAGATTTGCTACATATTTAAATGTTACATGGTTGATTGTAAAAAAATTATCGTAATCAATATATTTAAATTGTCTACTGTCTATAGATATGATGATAAAATTTGGGATGATTGTTACCCTTTTCGGGTAAACGTCAGCGAAGAACGGATTTTTGGAAACTCGTACTTTTATGGGTTAAAAATTACCAAAAACTGTACCATCACCTAAACCAATCGGCTAATAGTATAATCGCGAAAATTGATATGGAAATCAAATTGGAGTGGTGTTTTTTAAATCCGATGTTTCTGGGTAAAAAAAATCGAAAGAGGGATAAAAATGTTGCTATCGCTTAGACCAAACGGCTAATGATGTAACCATGATAAGTTATATAGGCTTGCTCCCTATGGAATTAGAACGAAGCAAGGAAGGTTTTCGAAATTCTTACATTTTAGGGGTAAAAAGAACTGAAAAGGGATACAACTGGTAATAAACGGCTAAAGGTATAGTATTAAAAATTTTACCTGTATTGCTTAATGTCATAGGAAGGTTCATTGTAAGTACGGGTGAAGCAACGCGAGCCGGGAAAGCTAGTTTGTCATAAAGATCAGTCAAGGGTTACTCAAACATGTATATCGCAGAAAGAAACTCCTGATGTCGTACACAACTTATTCACGACTTGATCTATAGTGGGTTCGAACTTTTATTCATTTCAGTCCTCTTAAGAAACAAAGTATTACTTCTTTATCCTGATAAGCGTTACTACTGAGTCCCTGCGAATATAAATACCTTAATACTGCTTCCTTTTTCGCGCAACTAAAGGACTTTCACATAGTAGGTGACTTATCGTTTCCGTTCCTTTTCGTCTCCACAGACGTAAGAGTTCCAATTGCACAGTTCCCTACTATGATGCCGACTAATAGACGAACATCACTCCTCTGCATCTTCATAAATTTGGACATACTCTCGATTTTTCTAGGGCAGTCTCGCGAGGCTATGGAATGCCTATCATTACTCTAGCTACTTACACAAGTTTATCAATTGTCAACCTTGATATATTCTATTCGATGGTAATTTTTCAATGCACCCGTAGTACACTATGAATAAAGATCTGGGATAAGATAATTTTAGTTTCGAAATTTTAGAATCCGGATTCTATGTATGTACGTGTCGTCAAAACACTCGGTAGACGACAAGTTAACTGTCAAAATACTAATGTTGTCGTGCATCAAACACAATCAACAAAATCTAAGGGAAAAACATGTGAAATATTCATGTACTTGTCTTGAAAACACTTGGTTGACGACAATTTGACCGACATTGTCACCCATCAGGTCGTGCATGATTGTATGGGCGACAGGTCGCTTGTATATGCATCAACGAAAATTTAACCGACATTGTCGCTTAATAGGTCGTGCATGACAAAGCGGACACTTGCATGAAAATTTCGTCGACAATTTGTATGGACGGTCCCCTACGTATCATCAACGATTTCCTATAGTCATGCACCTATCCTTGAGGAAGTCTTGCAGACACTCCCTACTGGGCAATGATAAATGTTATAAAAAAAACCGCATCTCTATATACCCTGGTACGATGAAAAATATCGATAATGTATGATGAGGTATGGTGAAGGGGTTTACTCTACGAATTAGGAATGTATTTTTCTTGCCGATTGGCTTATGTCTGCGGTATATACTAACTTACTTAGATGGCACTTCTTTGGAATCGTATGTGATTATATGCCGCTTGAAACTAATAACTTCGGTTTGTCCTCATTCACCATTAGACTCACTTTTGCTGATTCCTTCTATATAACGGAGAAGGCTGCAGTCACTTACCGCAGTTTTCGACCAATGATGTCTACTTGATCAGCGTACGCTAGTAGCATGTGGCTTTTGTTGAAAATAGTGCCACTCTTGTTTACTGCAGCTTTCCTCATTTTCACCTAAATTACTATGTTGAAGAGGCCATGCAATAGGCAGTCGCTTTGTTTTAGGCCTCATATGGTATAGAATGGCTACGTAAGGTCCTTGCCAATCTTCCCTGAAGACTGCACGTCAATCAGCCTCATTCCGCAAAAGCGTATCAGCTTCGCTGGAATACCTAACACAGCCATAGCTTAGAGTAATTTCTGCCGTATCGGGCTGTCGAAGGCAGCTTTATAGTCGACGAGAAGAGGTTAAGTTTCTATCTGTTTCTTTTGGGTCTTTTCCAGGATTAGCCGAATTGTGAATATTATGTCAGTTGTTGATTTATCAGGTCTAAAGCCACACTGATAAGGCCCGATCAAGTTGAATAACACTTGTCGAGAGGACTTTTTGTACGGTGGGTAAACGACTGATACCGCGCTAGTTGTAGCACAAACTTGGATCACATTTTTTCAGCACAGGACATAAAAGGCTTAGACTGCAATAATCGGGCATGCACTCGTTAAGCCAAGCCATGCGTAGGAGTTGGTGCATGCTCGTCATCAGCTCCTCGCCACCGGACTTGAAGAGCTCTGCCGGAAGTCCTTCGGCACCGGATGCTTTTATTGCTTTGACTTCTGGAACCAGCAGTTGCTGGAAGTGTTCTCTCCATACATGCAGCACACTCTGCGTATCTGTGACTAGATTTCCATTCTTGTCCTTACCATATCCATTTGCCTTTATTTGCTGGTAAAATATTCGGGCTTTACTTCTATCGTATATCGCTCTATATCGACGTTCTATCGTTCCTTCATCTGACCTTTTTCTCGCTTAAATATATGTCTCGCCTTTTTTATAGTCTCCTTGGGCTCCACGAAAAGCCCCCCAATGAAATAACGCCCAGGAAATAACCCCCAATGAAATAAACCCCAAAAAATTGGAAATAACACCTCAAAAACAATGAATGAAATAACATCCAAAAATAAATGAAATAAACCCCAAAGCGAAAACGAAACAAACCCCAATATTTGGGAGTTATTTCATATGAAATAACACCCAATGATGAAAATGAAATAACCCCCAATGAAATAAACCCCATCAGCAACAAAAATGAAATTATGCCCAAAATTCATAAAATAGTCAGTTTTATCAAGGATTTCATGAAGTCAATATGGACCAACAGCAAAGTCGCAAAATTATTGAAATGAATCGTGTGGATCGTAGATCGTTGTAGCCCTGCTCTATTTTTGCAGTTCGGAAGACAATTTGCCTTTTACGTTTGGCCTTTACACAACCACCTCCAGTGTTCACAAGCAAATCAAACTCTCTGCTTTTATTGAATTCTTCCTTTTGAAGAACTCTTACAAAATTAAAAAAAAATTCCATTCTTAGTGTGTACTAATCGAATTCTCAAAATGAAAAAATGCTCGGTGCATTTTGTTGATTTTCTATCCGTCAATATGAACACAAATGGAAATATCTGTAAACATTCAAAAGACATTGTAATATACTCACAGGCTAAAAGTTTTCTTGTAAAAGGCCTATTTTTATATAATTATATAATTATAACCCCTAAAAACCAACAGCTTTAAAAATGAAATAACCCCCTAAAAAAAAATGAAATAACACCCAAATTATTCACGATATGAAACAATCCCCAAATTTAAAAAATTGGTTGGGTGTTATTTCATTGGAGATTATTTCATAATTTGAAAACCCCAAATGAGGAATGAAATAGTTCCCAAAGAAAAATGAAAAACGGCCCAAAAAAATTGGGAGTTATTTCATATGAAATAACACCCAAAAATGTATGAAAAAAATTTGGGGAATATTTCATTTCAAGTTGGGGCGTTATTTCATTGGGGGGCTTTTCGTGGAGCCGTCTCGTTGTGCCGTTACCTAACATCCCGGGTTACAATTGGCTGTAGCGTTGCCCTATACGCAGCATTCTGTTCCACAGACGCTATACGACATTCTTCATTGTCTCAGGATTCACCTGAGTGCCGTTTTTCATATTAAAGGATGGTTGTTGCGGCGGTTGCCATGGAATGCGCAATATGCTGCCACTGTGTATTGGGTACGTCAAAGTAGAGGCACTATGTCATAGTAGTTAGGAGAGCAGATTGCAGTAGGTAGTGGCTATCTCCATAGTTTTAGCTTTGCGATGTCCAGTATTCGCGTTTTTCGCTCTGTTCAATCTTGTCCGCACCTTGGCTGCAACCAGGTAAAAATTCGAGCCAATATTAGCACCACGGATCACGCCCAGCAGTGATGGGAGTTTATGATTAAAAATATAGTAACGTTGCTATCAATTCCCTGAAGTTAGTAGTCCTGAAATAAACATCTACCCAAGACTGCTGCAGATCTCTCAATGAGGTAGTACGATATTCACCTTATATGATTGGCAGGACACAGGGAAAAATCCACGGGACTTGACTAAGGATGAGCTTGCAAGTCAAGGGACTACTTTACAAGTTTCAAGGGAATTGGAATGTGTTGGCATGTCTCTAGCAACCTAAAGGAACATTCATATATAATGCATAAACAGTAACATTTATCTCGACATTTCCCAAAAAAGATTAGCATGGGTCAAGGCGAAAGTTTACAGCAAAGATTTCTGTTGAAGCTGTTGTGATTAGAAAGAATCCACCCAATATTTCCTTTGTACAGCGCTGTCTAGCTGCAGAATGGCAGCAAAGAAGTAGAGAAGTTATCGTTGTCATATTTCTCTCCAGTCACATAGAAATGCCGTTAATTTATTAACCACATGAAGGTTTAATGAAATATGATTCTGTTAAACCATTGGTAATGGCTCGTTTTGGCACGATGTAAAATTTCCATATTCATAGGTTTGTAATCGCCTCTTTGCTTGTCTCCAGGTGAACTCTATTACATTTTCGATGGTTTGAAATTTTAAACAACCGTAGAAATTACCATCTACGCCTTTATCACATTGACATTTCTTTCGAAATCTTGATACTGTATGTTATTAATGATTCCCAAAAAAAAATTAACATATATTACGATTTGCTAATTTTCATCATTTATAAGGCTATAAAAAAATATCGCATTGTTGTTTTTTTTTTTTTTTGAAATCTAACAACGAATTTAATTAATGAATAATACATATCTTTGCCAGACAAAACGGCGCTCTTGATTTTTCGAGAAGTCCCACATTTAGTTTTTGTCTTTTCACAACGCAACCGAACTTGATCTTTTCTTTTGCCAGCAATACCCTACTGTCTGCATGTACTCGATTGTACGATTAAAGTTTTTGATCGTTCGATCAGAAAAAAAGTTAATGATTCACAGGTTGAAAGTTCATCTTTGACAAAGTTTATGATAAATTAACATACATTTTAGCTTACACAGTACTACACTTGATTTCGGGACTCAATTCTGAGAACTGCACGTGAAAGTGGCCCCAAAAAGAAGAAGTTCTGCATCATTCGTTTTGCCAAGTTACATGCCAAAATAATTTAATATCGATTTGAAGTTAGTAAGTATCGTATAGGGGAATTTGTCACGATTTAGGCTCTTTTGTTTGACATTACATAAATACAATATGGTAGCGTATGATTATCATAAGTAATATTCCACGTCAATCATACGCCACGGAGTACAACAGGTTTATTGTTACTGCTACAAAATAATCCCATAAATCATTTGATAATTGGAAAATTGAAACTGTTGCTTATGTAGGCAAGCGTTATATGAACAGATTAAAGGAATTGTAATTCTTAGTTTTTTAAATTTGTTTCAGCTAAATCGGACTAGTGGTTCTTGAGTTATGTCAAACAAAAGAGCCTAAAACGTGACAAATTCCCCTATACGATACTTACTAACTTCAAATCGATTTTAAATTATTATGGCATGTAACTTAACAAAACGAATGATGCAGAACTTCTTCTTTTTGGGTTTACTTTCTTGTGCACTTCTCAGAATTGAGTCCCAAATACATTATAATCAAAATAACGACCTGTTTGTTTTTATACCATCACCCTTAGGGATGAGGGTATATATCATTTGATACGACCCAACAGTGTAACACATAGAAGGAGTGACATTAGACCCTAGGTTTCTTTGAACCAAATTTGATTGATGACTTTTTAAGTCGTTTGAGCCATGTCCGTCTGTCTGTCTGTCTGCTGTCCGGCTGGTTCGCACGATAACTTTCGAAAGACGCAACCAAATGTTTTGAAATTTTGCACGAGTTAAGATTTCCCCAAAACTACTTACGGTATTGAAAATGCGCTACATGGCCACTCCCCTTCTGGTACTTTCCATACAAATGTAAAATTCCGCCCACTTTAGAAATCGAGTAATAATATCAATACATCGAACTGAATCATTCCCAAATTCTATATTTGGTAATGCTATAACAGGATAAAGTTTTGAAAAAAATATTGGAAGTCTTGCCACGCCCCTTCTGGTACCTTCCATACAAATGTACTTTTCCGCCCACTTTATTTAGTAAAGCTATAGCAGGATGCAGTTTTTGAGAAAAAAAAACTGGAAGTCTATCCACGCCCCATCTGGTACCTCCCATACACATGTGGTACCGCCAACTTTAGAAATCGATTAATATTATTAATAGAACTAACGCGATCGTGCCCAAATTCTGTATTTAGTAAAGTTCAAGCAGGATAAAGTTTTGGAGAAAAAATCTTGGAAGTCTAGACACGCCCCATCTGGTACCCCCATACAAATGTACCACTCCGCCCACTTTAGATATGGAGTAGTAATATCAATAAATCCAAGGCGATCGTACCCAAATTCTTTATTTTAGTAAAGCTATAGCAGGATACAGTTTTTGAGAAAAAAAAACTGGAAGTCTATCCACCCCCCATCTGGTACCTCCCATACAAATCTGGTACCACCTACTTTAGAAATCGAACTAACGCGATCGTGCCCACATTCTGTATTTAGTAAAGTCAAGCAGGATAAAGTTTTGGAGAAAAAATCTGGAAGTCTAGACACGCCCCATCTGGTACCTCCCATACAAATGTACCACTCCGCCCACTTTAGGGATGGAGTTATAATATCAATATACTCTACACGATCGTGCCCAATTTATGTATTTTGTTAAGCTATAACAGGATAAAGTTTTGGAAAAAATATTGGAAGTCTAGCCACGCCCCTTCTGGTACCTCCCATACAAATGTACTTTTCCGCCCACTTTAGATATGGAGTAGTAATATCAATAAATCCAAGGCGATCGTACCCTAATTCTTAATTTGGTAAATTTATAGCAGGATACAGTTTTTGAGAATAAAACTGGAAATTTAGCCACGCCCCTTCTGGTACGGCCCATACTGATCTGGTACCGTCCACTTTAAAAATCGATTAATATTATTAATAGAACCAACGCGATCGTGCCCATATTCTGTATTTAGTAAAGTTCAAGCAGGATACAGTTTTCGAGAGAAAAACTGGAAGTCTAGACACGCCCCTTCTGGTACCTCCCATACAAATGTACCACTCCGCCCACTTTAGAAATCCAGTAATAATATCAATATAACAGAATTTTTTTTGTTTTACTGAGGGTGATGGTATATGTAAGTCGGGTTGCCCGACTGAAACTTTCTTACTGGTTTATTGATTTGTACTTCAAAAATGTTTTCTAGCATTA
Source organism: Muscina levida (assembly GCA_964034835.1). NCBI lineage: Eukaryota > Metazoa > Arthropoda > Insecta > Diptera > Muscidae > Muscina > Muscina levida. The sequence continues at coordinate 115,168,655 of OZ035880.1, forward strand.
ATGAGTACATCAAAACTGCTTTCGAAGACCTCTCAATTTTAGCATGCAGTTTTTAAGGCATAAAATAGCGTATTCTACTTCGAAACTTTCAGCACTTTACATCTATTCCCAATTTTGTGTGTGCTTGTGATTCGACGTAATTGCAGCAAATATATCTTGAAAATAAAAATTACTTTTAAGATTGGTACTTTGAGAAACAATTAAATATTTGTATAATAATATTACATTTATCTCAGTGTAGGGTGCCAAACACATGTCTCATGTCACCTCAATGGGTTCCCACATAATGTACGCGTGTAAATGGCTGAATCTTCGGCAGATGACCAGTGGGAGTAGATTCCGGACCTGGATTGAAATAAATCTCTCTTGAGCCGAAACGAAACACAAGAAAACCAGTTTTTCTGTGTTTTGTAGCTCAGAAATGGATGATATCAAGAATTCCAAAGAAATAAAAAGACCAACACAAAAAGTGATTAGGAATAGATATAGATGGATTTTATTTCTAGGGATTGGATCTTACCAGTACAAGATTTAAGATGGGAATGAGAGTGTATAAAAGTTGATTTTGCGGAAGTTGCATTTGCAAAATGGCTTATTTAAGAAACGTCAGATACAATGCAATTGTCATTGTATAAACTGACGAATGGCGGGTTTACACAATTTAACGAAGGTATTTGGGAGTTTTTAGATACTTTTTAGGAATTCAATAGTTACAACTTAAAATTAGAGTTTCATCTATTTTGATGTAAACATCACCGCCCGCCTTGCAGTATTACTGTAATAAAGAAAGATATCAAATAGCCATGTTGCAGATGCACTTGAAAAAAAAGATTTTTTAGGATTAGACAATTCAGTATTTAAGTAAATTCATTTTTTTGTTTAAGATCAAATTCAGATATGTTACTTGAATGCAATTCAATAAAATTAAATATAAATTTTGTATATAGCAAAAAGTTATATAATAGAAAAGAACGTTTATACTTTGCTTGCTCATATAAAAGTGCCATATAGATAAATTATAAATTATTATAGGATGTAAATCTTTTAAATAGGGAAAGTGCCACATAATGTAATACCAAATATAGTATTTTGAGCCGTTGGAAGGCCATTTCTTATAAAAGTACCATCAACTACGATTCGTGAATAAATATCAACTCCAAGTATAATATCAATAGATGCAGATTTGTAAAAGTTCTTGTCGGCGAGAACAAAGTTTTGGAAGTGTGTCTTGATAGTCTCTGGAACATCATGTTTGGGTGTTGTAATTCCTATCCGATTGACACGTAAGGTGGCTTCTATTTTGTTGTTGGTATCGACGGAAGACCACAAGATTACAGGACAGATGGTTTCTTCATCCAACTCCAAGGTAGTCAAGTTGAGCTTATCGGCAAATCTTTTAGAAATGATACTCATTCGAGATCCAGAGTCTATTAGACATCGAGCGAAATGTTTCCTCTCTTTGCCACTAATTTTGACCAGAGCTGTTGGAAGCAAAGTTGCAGAATTCTGATTAAGAATAGCAGTGAGGGACGTCGAGTTAGTGTTCAAAGTTTGGTTGCAAGGATGATTTTCAATCGATCGATTTGATTTTGTAGTGTAGGGTTGTTGTTTTGACAGACTGGTTTGTATAGGTTTTTCTGATGTCTGCGAACTCGATGGTTTGGTGGATTTACTTTGAAGTCGTTGATGTGCGTGGAGCAGAGAGTGGTGTTTTTGATGACAATACCGGCAACCTGTTGTAGTAAAGCAAGACCCTTGTGAATGAGAATGGGCGAGGCAATTTAAACAGTATCCATATTTCTTGGCTATAATTTTTCGGTTTGTCGTATTCATTTCGAGAAAACGGCTGCAAGCTCTTAAGGGGTGCGATTTACGACAAAGTCTGCATACGTATTTCTTCGACCTTTCGGCTTGGTTTTTTCGCATATTTTTTGGCATTATGCTAAAAGAAAGTTAAAGCGGAATAAATGTTTGGCATTTGAATAAAAAATAGGTAAAGATGTTTAAGGGACTAATATACGTAGTTTTTAGGAAGAAGTTTCATCAGAAAGTATAACCAGTTTTGTAACTGGTCTAGTGATTGTTCCTTTCTCCGTTCGAACATCGGCAACACGGACTCGTTTGTCACTACCCTGGTAGACTCGGGTGATTCTGCCAAGGCGCCAACAATTAGGAGGTAAATTATCGTCTTTGATAACCACTAGAGTGTTTTCCTTTAAGTTTTCCTGAGGCGTTTTCCATTTGTTCCGTTTGTGTAGCTCTTTCAGGTATTCGGATTTCCATCTGGCACATAAGTGTTGGTGGATGACTTTTAATTTTTGCCAACGATTGCGTATGGTGAGGACAGGTTCATTAATCTGTGGATCGATCGGCACAAGAAGTGGAGATCCCACCAAAAAGTGTGCTGGAGTTAAAGATGCAAAATCTGATGGATTGTGGGACATTGGTGACAAAGGTCTAGAGTTGAGGCAAGCCTCTATTTTGGAGAGCAATGTCTGGAATTCTTCAAAGGTAAATTTGGATCCTCCTGCAGTTTTCCTCAAATGCTGCTTGAAACTTTTTACCCCAGCCTCCCAAAGCCCGCCCATATGAGGGGCACCTGGGGGGATAAAGTGCCACGTTATATTTTGGTGTGCATAGTTGGAGGTAATGGCAATTTGAGAAGTCTGGATAAATTCCTTGGCAATGGTTCTGGATGCTCCAATGAATGTGGTACCATTATCGGAGTGTAAATGTAAAGGACAACCACGGCGAGAAACAAAACGACTAAAAGCTGCGAGGAAAGCGGAAGTAGATAAGTCGGATGTTGCCTCAAGATGTATGGCTTTCGTTGAGAAGCATACAAACACACACACATATCCTTTTGTAATCAAACAAGCTCTGCCAGTATAATTCTTAATATCAAATGGGCCAGCAAAATCTAGCCCGGTGTGAGTAAATGGACGGGAGAATTCACACCTTTCTGGAGGTAAAGCTGCCATTAGTTGTTTTTGACATTTACGCTTGTAAAGTATGCATGGTTTGCAGCTATGAATAATGCTTTTAATTAAGTTTTGTACTCTAGGAATCCAATAGTTGGTTCGGACAAGTCTTAGTACCAACTGGTTGCCACCATGTAAGCTTATTTTATGGATAAATTTAATAAGCAGGCGGGAGTATTGACAATTGTAAGGAAGGATAATAGGATGCCGTTCATTATACGGCAGAGACGGAGATTGTTCTAATCTCCCGCAAAGGCGTAGGATGCCTTCGGCGTCAACAAATGGATTTAAGCTTAGCAAAGGACTTGAGGAAGGAATGGATTTTTTTGATGTCAATGACATGTACTCCTTTGGGTACCATGCCTTCTGACACATACGTATTAATTGATTTTTGGTCGTTTTTATTTCCGACGCGGATATAACATTTGATTCTCTATGGAAATTAGATCGGAATTTTGGATGAGTACGGTATAAAAATCGATATATATACGAAATGACTCGCAAAGCTTTGGGAAAGGATGAAAATCGCTCTAAAACATCTTCGAAATTGCTGAAGTAGGAAAAGTGGACTTTGAAGGCTTTACGTTCCATGTTAGTTTCCTCGTAGGTTGTTTCGGAGTAAAATTGCCACGTTTCTGGCGAGTCAATAAGCCATTCTGGGCCATTCCACCATAATTTGTTTTCCGATAGGTCTTCTGCAGGAACACCTCGACTTGCCAAATCTGCTGGATTAAACTCGGACTTCACGTGTGACCACTTGGACGGCTCAATGATTTCAATAATTCGGGAAATTCGATTGGCTACAAATGTGTTCCAGCAACAAGGTGGTTTTTCTAACCACGATAGCACGATAGTGGAGTCTGTCCAACAAAACAATTCGTAGTTGTCGACTGTTAACTGTGGAAGTGTACTATCTATTATTTCAGCTAACAGTACGGCTCCACAAAGCTCCAGTCTTGGAATAGACAGCGTTTTTATGGGAGCCACTCTAGTTTTGGACATTATCAAGTGGGTGTAAACGTTGTTTTCTTGCTGCACTCGGATGTACAGTACAGCTGCGTAAGCTTTCTCCGAAGCATCACAAAATCCATGGAATTGAATTTTGCTAGTAGGAGTAAAGGCGACCCATCGAGGAATTTTAATATCATTTATGGAATGATAGCTGCGTTGAAACGATTTCCAAAGTTGAACAGCTTCAGGAGTAATGGTGTCATCCCATTCAGTGCGATCCATCCAGATTTTCTGCATAATTATCTTTGCTGTAATGATAATTGGAGCTAGCCATCCAGCAGGATCAAATAATTTTGATATTTGCGAAAGGACCTCTCGCTTAGTGAATGTGCAGGAATCAGGAAAATCGATTGCTACGAAATAAAAAGAATCCTGGAGAGCATTCCATCGTATTCCTAGGGTTTTGGCGGAGCTCCTGTCATCGAAATTAAGGAAATCTTCACAAAGTAGGTAATCTTTAGGTAAACCGGCAAGCAAACTTTTTATATTTGCTGTCCATTTCCGCATCTCAAAGCCGGCGGATTGGAGCGCAAGAATTAGCTCATTTCTTGAGTTTATTGCGTCCGAAATAGTATGGCCACCAGCAAGGGCGTCATCAACATACATATAGTTTTTTAAAATATGACTTGCTTTTGGATATTTCTCTTGGACATCTTCTGCGAGTTGAAGTAATGTGCGGATGGCTAAAAATGGTGCACAATTTACTCCAAATGTTACCGTATTTAATTCATAATCTTGGATACGATCTTTAGGATTAAATCTGTATAACAAACGTTGATATTTCGCGTGAGCAGGATCTACTAGGATCTGCCTGTACATCTGACGAATATCACCATTAAAAACGAATTGGAAAAATCGCCATTTAAGGATCAAAATAGTAATATCATTTTGCAATACTGGACCAGTATGCAAAACGTCGTTTAAACTTAAACCATTGGAAGTTGGACATGAGGCATTAAAGACTACTCGGACTTTTGTAGTCGTTCTTTCTGGCTTAATTATAGCATGGTGTGGTAGATAATAATGACATGGACTATTAGAAAAACTCGGTTGAGAAATTGGTTTCATATGTTTTAATGAAACATATTCCGAAAGGACTTTGTCGTATTCTTCCTTAAATTGCGGATTTCTCAGAAGACGACTTTCATTGCGGAAATATTGAGCCAATGAGCTTGACCTAGATTGGCCCAAGCTACATTTTTCAGGATAACCCTCTTTAAATGGAAGAGAAACTATATATCTACCATCTTCATTTCTTTTGGTGGTATGGCTGTACAAATCTTCACAGTATCTATCGGATTGTGATTTAAATTGTCTTTGCGGAACGTTCTCCACCTCCCAAAATTTAGAAATTTCTTTGTCTAAAGAAATTTCACAAAAATAGGAAACATACGTAGGGGCAGGTTTTGGAGCAGGAATTGGGCCTGTGAGAATCCATCCAAAAATAGTCTCTTGAGCCATTAATGACCCACAAACTTTGTTCTCACAACCCGAAAGCATGATAATGGGAAGCACGTCGCCTCCAAGCAAAATATCAATTTTTGAGCTTTCATAAAAGTAGGGGTCTGCTAAAGGAATTTGCGGAATATCTATAAGATTGTTCCTATTTATGGGCCTGGATGGTAAATTGCCAGCAAGATGGGGTACAACAAGTGCTGACACTGAAATTCTATTTTCATTGTTTATTAAAGAACTCAAGACCATTGTACATTCTTTTTGGACATCAGCAGATATGGTGTTGTTTAGTCCCGAAATCTTTGCGTTTGTGCGCTTAGAGGGAAGTTTAAGGACATTAAACAAGCGTTCAGAAATAAATGTACCCTCGGAACCTGAATCTATTAGGGCTCTGGCCTGGTAAGTCATACCTAAATGACAAATGTTTACAACTGCTGTTCCCAGCAGAACACTCCTGGAACTAGAAGAAAAGCATGACTGCACAACACCATTTTTTGGACTAGTGGACTGTATAGAAGATTTTGGTATAAATGGTGCTGGTAATGTGGAATAAGGAGTGTTGGTATTGGAAGTAGAGGGATGGCTAGAATCTTGAGACGAATCAGGCTCCTTGTGTAGTAGTGTATTGTGGCGTTTGCCACACTTGTAGCAGGAATGTTTGCTCTTACATTGCTTTACGGAATGAGCACTAGAAAAACAATTAAGGCATAAGTTGCTAGCCTTAATTTCAGAAAATCGTTTGGAATGGTCCATGGCTAGGAAGAGTGGACACTTTCGAATTGGATGTGACTGATCAGGACATAATTTACATTTGGCAACGCTTACGTTGGCTTGAAATGCGTTAACACTCTTTTTCTTTACATTTGGGACAGATTTTGGAGCGATATTATTACTATCACTTGTCGTTCTCATTTCGGACACGGACTCAAGTGTTCTGTAACGATTAGTGATAAATGTGTCCAATTCTGACCATTTTGGAATATTTGTTTTATCACTTAAACTCTGTTCCCACAATGTCAAAGTCGTATCTGGTAAGCGGTTGGAACAAATGAAAACGAAAATTGGATTCCAACTTTCCACGTTTATATCATAGAGTTTCAATGCCGATATACAAGCATTGATGTCTCTTTGGAGGATTTTAAGGGAAGTACCAGATTCGGATTTAATTGGTTGTAAACTAAAAAGAGCCTTTAACTGTCCGTTAATTAAAACTCGTTTATTTTCAAACCGAGCGCAAAGATTCGCCCATGCTGAAGTAAATCCTTCATTTGTCAAAGGACTCTTCGAAACAATGTCGTGGGCTTCACCCTTTGTTTTTTGGACCAAATGAAACAGTTTTTCAATAGGACTAAGTTTCGGATTATTGATACAAACAGCAGTAAACATGTCTCGGAATGTTGGCCAAGACATATAATCACCGCTGAAGGAGGAAAGCTCGCATGGCGGAAGTGTAAAGCCAACATTCGAGAATGAACTGGAATTAGCCGCTTTAGTAGCCGTCAATTGCTGGCCTAGTTTACAAAGTTCGGACGTACATCGGCAATAAGTGATGTATGAATTGCGAGATTTTTCTTTGACCGTTTCGATATCCTGCGCAGTTTTATCTTTGTCCTCAGTACTCTTCTCGAAGTCTGAGAGACAGCGATCGCAGGCCACTTTTACCTTATGCCAAATAGATTTTACTTCTTCTTTATGGATTTCTATATCATAGATAGAAGAAGTTGGAAGTTTATTGTCATTGAAGTCAGATTCAAAAACAACTAAACTGTCTGCTAAACGGATAAATGTATCCAATGACATTTTCACTGAACTTCACGAACGAAAAGGTTTAAATTAGCCAAAAAGAGAATATATTTTGTATCTAAAAACCCGTGTTACAGATTATATTTTGTAGAATTAGTCGAACAATAGTAAACCCGGTTAAAAAAAACGTCTACGCTGGACAATTGTTGACCAAGCAATAATAAATTAATGCAAAGAAATAAGGAAATTGAATTGTTGTTTTATTTACACAAAACTGTTCCTACTTTTTTGAAAGGGTTTTTTCTTATCGTTAATAGAAATAAAGTATTAGTATTAGTAAAGTATATTTTATCTCAAGAATGATTATAATACAAGTTTCTTGTAGTCAGATATAAATTAAATGAAATGCAAACTATTGACTTTTTTTTTTTTTTTTTAATTAAATTAAATTTTGAAATATAAATTTTACAATTTTGAATTTTCTTTTTCTAGTATTTTGTAGTTTATTTAGATCCAATCTGCTACAATGATTGTAAAAGATACAGTATCTACAACAATCTGCAATATTGAAAGATAATAGTGAATGCTAATGTAGAAACACACAACATCAGTGTTATTGGAAAGAAAACAGCTGATCGCAAAATTTACGTATTGGCAAAAAATTATCGGTCATTAACCTCAGTATTGGAAAGAATTCTTATTGTTGGTTATATGGAGATTCACTGAGAGGAGAAATGGTTGGAAACAAACTCAAATAACAATAGAATTAACTCTCATCACACTATCACACATGTACATATAACAATCACCAAGAACTTGAAAAAGGGTAAGATCTCGCCGTTGCACTCTAACGCAAAGCGAAATGCACCGAAACTGAGAGTAGAAATAAGAGCGCTTACAAAGTGCACTCAGTGGTGTGGTGAAGAGACACTTGGATAGGTGATAAATAAGAGCGTTTACAAAAATGCACTCAGTGGTATGATGAAGAGATGCTTGGATCGGTAAGAGAGTATTTTATCAAGAGCGCAGCGAAAGTTAATGAAGAAAGAGTAAGAAAATAAGAGATTTCGGAATGGAAGGAGAAAGGAGTGGTACAAATAAAGTCAAGAGCAATAGAGTGTGATTGAACAGTCATATAACAAAAGAGCTTCTATGACTTAAAAGAGTATAAGAATCGAAAGCGAAGATAAGAAATCGCATATGATGAAGGAGTGACTCAATAAATAAAGCACAAATGTATAATGGTGATGGAAGAGAGTTTGGCAGAGATTATTAATGTTTAAAATGCGATTATATTAGGAGAGTTTGAGTGATATGTTATATATATTTGGTAGGAGTGAAAAATAGTTATAGGGAAATATGGAGAAGGAGAGAATTTGCATGGAGCCAATGGAATATTGGAAATTAATAAATTTAGAAACGCGGTTTAATGTTATTTTCAATAGAGAGAAATATTCGAAAAGTATAGAATGCTGTTATTAACAGCCCTATAACATAACACGTTAAACAAATCTTTGGAATGTTATGCAATCGACCTTAATGGTACACTTATGGTATATAAATAGCAATTTCAAACAGTAAAATATATTTGACACCATTAGCTATTTATCTGACGATTTTCCTTTTTTATGAACACAAATTTATAAATCAATTCATCTGGATTCAATGATTGAGAATTCCGATTTCATAAAAAAATAAGGAACACTTTGGTGGATATAATATTTACACTGGGTTGACGCAATATTTCACATAAAAACTCACGGCTCCAATTCACGCTTTTATCCTTATATGAAGTTATGGTTGAATTTCCTTTCCTGCTTTCCTGTTTTCCCTTTAAAGCTGTTTTATGGATATGTTTATTCAATTCCGGTAGCAAATGGCGTATTTCGTTGGTTCTTTTTGCCACCAACTTTTCTCCAATTACATCCAGTTTTAATTATTTTCTTCACGAAATTCTGCTACTTTAACTTTATTAGAAATTTATATACTTATTTTTTTCAAATTTTTTCGGCAATATCCCGTGTTTATCGTTACCATGGCACTTTTTTATACAACTAAACTACTGAGCGCAAGCAGAATATAAACGTACCTGTTGTAAGATCTTGTAATAGAAATTGCAATAGCTGGATTCTCAGAGAGAGATGTGTATAGTCTGCTGTTGATCTGGCTCGCTATGGACCAAAATGTACGCGTGTAAATGGCTGAATCTTCGGCAGATGACCAGTGGGAGTAGATTCCGGACCTGGATTGAAATAAATCTCTCTTGAGCCGAAACGAAACACAAGAAAACCAGTTTTTCTGTGTTTTGTAGCTCAGAAATGGATGATATCAAGAATTCCAAAGAAATAAAAAGACCAACACAAAAAGTGATTAGGAATAGATATAGATGGATTTTATTTCTAGGGATTGGATCTTACCAGTACAAGATTTAAGATGGGAATGAGAGTGTATAAAAGTTGATTTTGCGGAAGTTGCATTTGCAAAATGGCTTATTTAAGAAACGTCAGATACAATGCAATTGTCATTGTATAAACTGACGAATGGCGGGTTTACACAATTTAACGAAGGTATTTGGGAGTTTTTAGATACTTTTTAGGAATTCAATAGTTACAACTTAAAATTAGAGTTTCATCTATTTTGATGTAAACACATAATCATGCTCACAACCACAAAATCCGTGGATATCTTTCACTTGTGCTTTACTCGTATAACACAAAATCAGTTTCTGCGTATTTTTTTATGTGCATCTTTTGTTGATTCTCGATAAACCGCAATATTTGTCATTGTCACAAGACACTACCACCATCAGGGAGTGTTTTTTTTATTGTTCATTAAAAAAAATTCATTAATTTTAGCTGTGTGTGTGTGTGTCTAGTCACTATAAAAACTTTCTTTCATCTTCCGATAGTTTGTCGTCGATAATGCGCGTTTTATGCCAAAATGTTGGCAATTAATTTTGTAGTCCCAGTTTTGTTGTTGTTGTTGTTGTCACTGATCATATGTAAATAATGTTCAGCGATCATCACAAAACGTTTCATTTATATCCATGTCATTTGAGCAAAGCGTGTTTTATGATTAACCTCTAGCATCGACATGAACTTCGAAAAGCTTTTGAAAATATTATTCAGTATCAGTTTAAGAAATCACTGGTATAATATTTTAACATTATTTTCATTTTAAAGAAATTTATGTGGACAACACGAATATTTTGATCGATTTGTCATTAATCAATGGAGGCACAGACAAAAGGTTTCCCTGATATAAATGGGCGATGTTTTTTTTTTCAATTTAAACTAAGATAATATTTCACGTAAAACAATATTTTTAAATTAGTAGCTTTTGTTGAAGAAGATAAAATTAATAACATAATGGACACTTTGACACAACCAAATCATTTGCAATAATGAATATTTTGTTGTGATTCATGAGATTCGTTTAAAGTTAAGTATGTAGTGGTTAAAATCTTATGAGCATATAAAATATATCAAAGAAAGTTAAAACCAGACAAAGAGATGCTTAATTTAACTTATGATAGTGTTATTGGCGTGATTCATGCTTATAACATGTTTATTTATATTTTTTATTGCTTGCAGTTGCCCAGGGGAGGTACAAGTATAATGCACAACTAGTTAGAAATCAGAGCTATTCAAATTTGAATGATCAGCATTAAAAACATTTGATTCATATTTAATTAATTTTTTTTTTTTTTTGCAAATGACAATTTGACAAATAAGTATTTATCTAAAAAAAAGCTACTATTAAACATACATATATAGTATATGTAGTAATATGATTCATTCAATAATAATCTTATGAAACAGTAAATTCATTCATGACCACATCGATGAATGCTGTACTTCTTCTTTATTTCTCCTTTAAATTGTCCCCAAATAACTTTCAGTACTTGTTATCTATTTAATCTACTCATTTAATATTGTTCTAGTATCGATTAGCTTTTTATTTACGATCGTAGAATAGACTATAATCATGAAAATTATTGATAATTCGATATCGGGTTAATCATATTCAATTTGCAACATATTAAGCAACAATAAAATGCAATAAATATAACTTTTTTTCTTTAAATGTATTCAAATTTCATAAAAATATTTAAAGATTTTAATTAAAATTTATTCGCTGTTGTTGTTTTTTTTTAATTTTGATCACTTAATGATCATATCGTTAATTTTATTTCTATTAAGAGCATATAATAAATTGCAGAATGTATTAAATAAATTCCAATAAAATTAAGAGAACATATTTGGATGTGATCTGGAGCAGGTCTAAATTAAACGATTGTTGGTGGACATTTAACAAAGGCATGGTGTTACCCTTATTCGGGTACGAGGAATAGAACTGCATCCTTAGATTTTTTGAGTTACGCTTACGGTTTTTATACCATCACCCTTATGGTGTATATTATTTGATACGAGAAAAGGTGCAACGCATTAGAGGTGACGTGTTAGGCCCCAAATATCTTAAGGCCAAATTCGTTTCAGGACATTTTAGAATTGAGTTGTTGAAATTTCGAAAGTCTGTGTGTTGTTTAAAATATGCTCTTAATCTTTATATATAAAAATGGTGGCAAAAATGTATAGAAATTCATCAATTGAGAACGGCTGGACCGATTTTGCTGAAATTTTTTTTCAGTTGTTTGTAATTGCCAGGAGAAGGTTTATGTGGAAAAAAATGCTCCAGAAAAGTCGTGAAATTAGAAAAATTGAAAATTGCTTTTTTGTATGGAATTTTGTTTAAAATTTCTACGAATGGCTTTTCGAATGGAAAAAAAGTAAAATTTTGTTGGAAAATTTGGAAAATTCTGGAAAAATTTTACATTTTTTTTACGAAATTTTGCATATTATCGTATGATTTGATAATTTCGGACGATCTAACAGTGTAAAATTTCGGATAACTATTCCGAAATGACTTTCCGAATAAAAAATAGAAAAATTTGGATTTTTGCGGAAACATTTTGCACAGCAAATTAAATTTTTGTATTGGATTTTGTGTTTAATTGTTTCGTTGTTGCTTTTCGGTTGGAAAAATTTCAAAAATTTAAATTTTTTTTCGGCGAAATTTTTCATTTTATTTTATGTTTTGATAATTTTGAAAGATGTAAATGTGAAAGATTTCTTATAATCATTCCGAAATGACTTTTCGAATGGAAAAATAGAAAAATTGTTGGTGGAAAACTTGGAAAATTCCGGAAAAAACTCGATTTATTTGATAATTTAATTATCAATTTAATTTAATTTTAGACGACGTAATCATGGAAAATTCGTTATGATGCTTTAAAAATTTCGGAATATTGTGAAATTTATTATGTTAAAAGATTAAACGGAAAATGGTCGAACAATTTCAAAATCTTCTGCATAAGCATAATGCATTGGTCCGCATTGAATACAATGCATTATGACGTCCACAAAATCATTATTAGAGCAGACAACATGGATGCCATGTAAGACAATGCAATGCTCCCACTATAAATGAAGTCGCAGTGGTGATTGTTGGGGAGAATGTGGAATCACGCGATATTGTTCTCAAGCTTCGGAATGATGGACAAGTTAGGCACGTTTACGAGACTCATTAGTCATATGATTCACTTCAATACCCGTTAATGTTCTGTGGTGCAAAGGATGGGTATCACCTCAATTTAAAGATGGTCAATAGAACGATAGGTTTGTTTACAAGTCATCAGTTCTTTTTCATTATCGCTTTAAGTTCGAATTCGTATTTCAGGAGAAGAAACCAATAAAAGTTTAGCTCACAAGATGTTGACAATCATCTGTTAAGATATCGCCAAGGTCAAGGTCGAAACGGAGCGTCTCAATTTTATTAGTTTTAATCAGTCGCCACACTTCGAGAATCTCACCAACAACTGTTTCTGCTCCAGCGAATCAAATTCGTACATTGTTTGCGATCATAATAGCCACGTTGCATCAGCCGAAACCGAGCGCATTGTGGGACAAAAAAAAAAGACGGGATGGCTGACGACATTTGCACAAAGTTCGCTCGACAACATCCAATTCCGATCTTGAAATTATCTTTTGATCAAAGACATGTGCTAATGTCAAAATTGGGAATACCAACGCTAAATCGTTCGATGCATGATGCATTCAATCGCGAATTGCAAGACTTTGATCGAGTTGAGCTGACTGAAAGAGTCCGAACAAATGTGCCGCCCTTAAAAGCAGAGAAAACGAACGTGTACGATTCGCTAATGAAGGTTGTTGACGATGGAACGGGAGCCATTTACTTTCTCGATGATCCCGGTGGGACAGGCAAAGCATTCGTAATTTCTTTGATTCTGGCAACAATTCGATCAAGATCGCAATTAAGTTAGCTGTTGCATCCTCTGGTATTGCTTCCATATTGTTGAAATGCGGTCGAACTGCACATTCCGCTAAATCATTTTTCGGAATGAATGCACGATGGCGCATAAACGAACTTTGGAGGCAGATGATCGAACGATGAATAATTTTCGAAGTGATTTAACGAGAATGAGGCGACCAACTATTCGACAGAATTTTTGAACTCTCTAGATGTGCCAGAAACTTAGACGCATAATTTGTAGCTGAAGGTGGGATCGATCATGATCATTTTGCGAAATCTGAATCATCCGAAATTGTAATTAAAGCGACGATCATCAAGGGCAAATTCAAACGAGAGGAAGTCCTTATCCCTCTAATTTCTATTATTCCAACCGATCTTCCCTTTTAATTCAAGCGAATTCAACTCCATATTCGATTGGTATTTTTATATAACAATCAATAAATCGTAAGGCCAATCGTTAGAAATATGTGGAATCAACCTCGAATTTCCCTGCTTTTCACACGGTCAGCTGTGAGTTGTCTGTTTGCGTGTTGGCAAACAGTCTTCATTGTTTGTTTTTACGCCGGAAAAAAATCGAAAAACATTGTATATCAGATCGGTCTTCATAGATTTCGATTAAATTCAAGTAAATCGGATTAAAACTTGAACTATCTGTGTTTTACTATTATATGAAGGCGTTACCTTAGGAGCGAGACGAAGTTTGCCGGGTCAGCAGTTGTATGGCAGAACAACGTTTGCCGGGTCAGCTAGTTATTATATAAAATAGACCAAGAGTGCTTTTAAAAATTTTGTTGGGCAAATTTGTTTTTCTGGTTTTTAAACACAAGTTAATAAATACCTATGTTATGTTACTGACGTTATATAATAAATATTATCATACTTGTGAAATGTTTAAAAAAGTGTTTGTTCAAGCCATTGTCTTATTTGCCTAATTAGAGAATATTATAACGTTTATATATTTATATTCCTTATGATAATGATTTTGTAAGTGGGCAAAATTGCCACAACCCTTCTTTTACTTCCTATACAAAATTATCTATTTTTGAATAATTAATTTTTCTTCAATAACTAACAAACGAACAACTGGAGGATATTTAAATTTGGACAGGTAATTTTTTTTTGTAATAAAGGATGGTTAAATTTTAAGGGTCTAAAAAGTTCGATAACATCTCACGATAGCGAACACCATTCACATTAACTGCCTGACCGGCATAATTTTGGAGGAAATACGGCCCGATGATGCCGCCAGCCCATAAACCGCACCAAACAGTCACTCTTTGTGAGTGCATTGATTTTTCGACAATCACTCTTGGATTATCATTTTTCCAGATGCGGCAATTCTGCTTATTGACTAATCCACTAAGGTGAAAATGTGTCTCATCACTTGAGATGATTTTCTGCGAAAATTGATCATCCACTGTTGCCATTTCTTGCCACCATTCTGACCATTGGCGAAGTTTGGAATGGTCAAGAGGCTTTAGTTCTTGAGTCAATTGCACCTTGTAAGCGTGTTAGTGCAAGTCTTTATGCATAATGTTCATCAACGACGAGCGTGAGAGGTGCAATTGTTGGGCACGACGACGAGATAAGGTGGACGGCTCTTCAGCCACACTATCGCGAACAGCAGCAATATTTTCTGCAATACGAGCTGTACGCGCATGTACTGGTGCTATGACATCTTCTAAAGACCCGGTTTGCTCAAATTTGTGAACGATTTTTCCGATTGTAAGCACATTTGGACGATTAAATTGACCGAACAAATCACGAAGTGCACGATGTGCATTTTGATTTAAACGCACATTTTCATAATATTCCTGAATAACTTTAACGCGTTGCTCGATTATGTATCTTTCCATGGTTCAAATTGAGTTAGTCTGAAATTGAGAAATGAACTTGACGTTTAGGTGTGGTTCACATTCAACATCGGCTCTTACAATGTAACAACCCTTTATTAGGCAAAGCCTTAGAAAACCAGTGTGACACGTTGTGCTGCCTCTGCCTCCTATACAAATTAGCCAATTTCCCCAAAATGTATCTTTTCCTAATAATTTGGTACCGTAAAAGATGCATTCGGTACAATAAGACCATATGCCCTGAGATTTTGAATTGAACACTTGTTGGCGAGTTATATCAGGGTATTTATCAGTCAGTTCACTTGACTGAAATTTCTGTACTGGTTTTCTGATTTTCCGATTTTGGATGTCAAACTTTAATTTGGCTGACAGTCCTGGCAAACATTCTTCAACATCGTTGTTTCAAACGTTTTGGGCATTTGCTTTTGGGAACAAACTACGAAAAATTTCTATATGGGAAATGTATGTCACAGGTAACCTCAGAAACTCCTTCTTCTTCTTCTTATTTAGAAGGAACAACAGAAATGCATCCATAAACTGCCGCACGTATAAACAAATTCAAAGAGCTTCGGTCTTTTACTATCCGTGGATAGTTCGTTACACCAAATTTAGATAACAGCTCTTTCAACTCGGCCATCCAATGAAGTTATGGTCGTCCCTTCTGCACTGCCCATCTATTCCTCTAACATGCCCGAACCAGCGTTTGTCTACGTCGATGTAGTTATATTGCTCATGTTTTATACGATGACGTCTTCTCTCGAAGACTCCAAGAATTGATTTATCCGCTTGTGTCATTATCGAAGATGGATCCAAAAATTTTGCGAGGTATTTTTCTCTCGAAGACCCACAGAAGAGATTGATCCGCTTGAGTCATTAACTAGTAGCTGTAGAGCTAGACAGGTAAGATCAGTGTCTGCTAGAGTTGGAGCTTTGCTCGTCGTGGGAGGACTCTATAATTATATAACTAGCTTAGTGCATATTAATAGCGGTTTGCGGTCAATAGTCGTCTCTTGATTTCCAGGATGACATTATTAGTTTATTATCTATTATTTTATTATCAACCACTTTCAAGTTATAGTTGTCAATGTTCACGTAGCGTCCCAAACGAGTAGACTCTTTGTTTCGTCCATATTTATCACCAGAACCACTTATACCGACTGCTTCTCAATGCGTGAATAGGCTGCAGTACCATTCCGCAGTACTCAGCCAATGATATGTATATACCATCGACATACGCAAGCAACATGTTATTTTTAGGTAAACGATGGCATGCCAGACTATCGCCTTGTTTAAAGCCTCCCTTGGTATAAAATGGCCCTCTCAGATGTTTTCCAATTTTTACTGAATACTTCGTGTCGGTCTGTATCGTCCCGCAAAGTCCTATCAGCTTCGCAAGAATACCAAATTCGCTCTATAGCATCTAATAGTTTCTATAGTATCGGACATCTTTGTAATCAATAAACATATGGTAAGTGTCGATCTGCATTTCTCAGGTTTTCACCAGGATAAGTTGCAGTGTTCACAATGATAGGCTTTAGTATTTCTTAAAACACACTTGACAGGACATTGTATGCCATCGGTAAAATGCTGATCGCGCTGCAGTTGGTGCACACACTGGATTTGCATTTTTTAAACACAGGACATAAAACATTCAGATTTCAAGCATCGGGCATACATTCCTTAAGCCAAACCGTGTTTATGAGCTCATTGCCGCCGGCCTTAAAAGCTCTGACGGTAGTCGATCGGTAGATTTATGTTTCTAAGCCGTGTAATTGCCCTGCTGCTATCGTGTTGGCTCTGTGGTGGATACTCCGTCGTTGATGATTGGCGTGACTTCGTCACTTATGCTGGCTTCGGGATCGAACAGAGTACGAAAGTGTTATCTCCACACTAACCCACACACTCTGCTTGTTCGTGACCAGATGTTCATCTCTGTTCTTATAGGTGGGGATCTCTGTTCCAAAACCTTTGCTGTTTACCTTTTGGTAGAACTTTCGGGCTTCACCTCCTGTGATTGTCTTTGCTTACATTGATATTTTTTCCGTCTGAAGAGGCGTCTCAACGTCCTTCTCTTCTCATTATATCGTTCCGTCACCACACACGTTACCTTTGGCTGCAGTTTTCACTTGTATGCAGAACCCCTTTCCTCAGACATATTCCTCAGCGATATTCCTTATCATACCAGGGCTTGTTCGAGCGTCCCCAGTGCGGTTGTCGCGGCTGTCACAGTGTTCGGGAACATCATAATTAGGAGGGCTTAGTTGGAGTAGGCATTGGCTATCTCGATGATGTGCAGCTTTGTTATGTGTAGCTTCGTTTGTGTTAGGTTACGACTGTTTTTAGCAATACTTAATCGCGAACGTACCTCGACTGCAAGTAGGTGGTGTTCTGAATTTAAATTTGCACCGCGCTTCACAAGCACATCCACAATGTTTTAGACATACCTTCCATCGATTACCGCGAAGCTTACCAATCTGAATCCATTTTTGGAGGCATTGTTTTGTTGATTGAATTTTCCGACTGCTGAACCAAGAGCATTTTCCCTTCCTATTTTAGCAATGATATCTCCCACAAAAATTTTAATGTCATGTAAAGGCCAGTAGTCATATATTTCCCCCAGGGGCTCATAGAATGCATGTCCTCGGGTTTGTCTTTCGGTGGGGCATGTACATAAATCAGCGTGATGTAAAAATTTTTCGCCTAAATGCGAAGAGTGGCTAATCGGTCACTTACTGCGTTAAACTGCGAGACCAGATGTCGAAGTCTCTTGCCGACTATGAATTCGCATTCAAATTGGAGTTTGTATAATAATGATCCTTATAACGTTTTCCGGGGTCATCAAGTTTTGGGAGGGTTCTTGTTGTTTTATATCTTCGTGTTTTCATAATAGTTTTTTTATTTAAGTTGAGTGGCTTATTAGGCCACCGCTACTGATGCTTGTCTCTTAGGGCCATAAGATTGCCATTGTTTTGAGCTTAAGTAACTTCTGTTACCTGCTCCCTAAGACGCATCGGTAGTACCATGCCATTTAAGTTGCTTAACTTAATTTGTTACATTTTTGAAATTGAGTGCTAGATAAATGGGATTTTCCACTTTGGGGCAGACTGAAGATAACATGATTGCTGTGATTCTGAAGAACATTAAGGAGATTAGTCATATAAACTAGATTCCTAAACATCGGACAATGATAATGTTCCATATGAAAGTATACAACAGTCAAATAAAACGTGTAGATGTAGGTTGATAGTGCTTCGTCACAATTCTGAAGAAGGTGAGATATAAAACGTGCCTGCTGTAACTGTTGCTAGGTCATAATTTCAAATTTTCTCCGACACATTGTCTGCCACTTTCTTCACCATACCACAGCGTATCTGCTGAAAGACACACGAATTAGTCACCATCGTCATTAATATTTCATAAAAAAAAAGAAACTAAAAATTCAGTTTATTTTTTAACAATAAATTTGATTAAAATTCAGAGTGGTACAACATGAAACGGTCCCGAAACACCTTTCGGCACTTGTCGTTCTATATTTATTACTAATTAAATTTAAAGCAATAGTGTTAAACCCATAATTCATGATTAAGCTCTGCTCTGCTGAAATGCATAGCATTGGGAATCTTCCTCAGCGTTAATCTTAAATCTTGTTCGATTTAAAACTTTATAATCGTGCAGCAGATTAATTGTGTTGAATATTTAAATACATCTCAGATGTGGACTACTCAATATAACTGCGGAGTACACGCAAGTTCTAAAAATATATTTAAATCCCCATGAATTAATTCAAAAATTAATTAAATATTTATTCGTGGTTGTTGTTTCGCCTTTAATTTAATCACTTAATTCGAAGAAATTGCCGAACGGGCCATATCGATTTGTATTGATTTCGAATATACCACACAGTTTTTAATTAAATGCCAACCAAGGAAAGCCAACCACAAATCCCGCTGTGTCTAGTTTCGAAAGTGTAAGATAAGACAAAAAAAAAAAACGATCACCACCAGTCACACCATCTTCTCGCTCATCACTTGCTCCGCCGCCACCACCACCACCACCATCTTTGATCCATTATGCAACAGGATTTCTGGATTCATCTCTGAAATAAATATTTCAAAGCAACAGGTGTATTCTGGACCGCATTTGATGGCAAACTGGTTAAACGAACTTTTGCTATATTAATATTTGTCCATAAAAAAAACAATAAAAAAAAAAATATAGATATTAAATTCATAAAAATTACCAAAAGACACCCCGTCTAATGGCAGTGTATCCAACGAGCAGTGTCATTAGAGCGTCTTTTTTTTTATTTATGAATAAATTTTAATGGCAAAATTGGTAAGAAATGTACATTATACCGCTTAACAGATTGGACAAGTGATAAACCAAATGAAGTAATATACCAGAGTTCTAATGGGAATGGGACAGTGATTCAGATTGTAAGATAATAATATTTTATTTTTGTTTTGCACGAGTATATAATCTTTATGGCTATTGTGATTTTAATGTCAGGTATCGGTTAACATGACAAATAAAATATTTATAATGCCTATGGCAACAAATATTTAAAGAAGCATATCAGTTACACTGAAGAATGATAACCTTTTTGGAATTGCTTTGGTACCTGTAATCTTCAATGGTTTCTAGGTGGTCTAGGCTAGAGGGCTTTTCGGGTTATATCTTTTTTATTGAGATAGTTTAGGTTTTATAGCTGTCTAAAGTTGGTTATTTGCATCATTAATAATGACCAAAGGGGAAAGTATGATTTTTGGGTCCACTTAATTTGAAATTACCCAATCAGTTTTTTACATTTAACTTTTAAATAATGTTACTAATTACACAATGCAATGTGAGAAACTTCAATTCTGGGTGAAATATTAGGTCAGTATAGTAAAACCCCCAAAGGTAACTAAAGTACCATTAGTGATTTCTCATTTCATTCTTCAGCAGAATTGTAGCTAAGGCTTAAATAAATAATTTATGTATACATATATAAAAAATCAAGACTAATTTTAAATTATCAACAATTTTCCGTTTTTAGCCTTTTTTCATAAATTTTCCCTTATAACTAAAAATTTCTGTCTCATCTATGATAAGTAAAAAATGGTCAATGCTCGTGATATTGAATGACGACTCTGACAAAAGTACTGAACTGTACTTATGTATTATATCATGTACAACGTATGAGTAATTTTGATTTTATGCGGATTTTATATTAATCATAGGCACATTGTTCCAATATCGTGGAATTATGGTTTAAAAACACAGTGCACCAGCAGCAGTAACAGTGCAGTTTTTGAGTTGAGAAATATCAAGTCAGGGTGAAGGTACTATGTCAGTATAGTAAAAAACCGAAAGTGGTTGATGTTCTCTACAATTCTGCTGTTAAAATGCAAAGATTAAATCATCAACGGATTTTAAAAATTTTAATAGTTAAAATTGTAATTTCCTTGGGCCTACATAACCATACCAATTTCTGTGTCCAATGACAACACAAAGATGGATCCGACCGATACACGACCTATCGTGTGCAATAGGGATATAACTTTTTAACAATTTATTAAAATATCAAAATTGGCATAGCACAGTCCAATAGAGCATAACAAACTATAAGGGAACGTATATTTATTTTTTCGCAAAGGTCAAAAAAGTTCACGCACCAACCGCGATGAAGTTTTGAAAATTTTTAATTTTCTTTTTGGTTAAGAAAAATTAATAATATGTTTATTTAAAACAAAAAATAGCTCAAGTATGAAATTGCATTAATATTTAGAGATGGTAAGAGATTTTTTCGCAAACCAAAACGTATCTTTAACCTTTTTTAACGAAAAATAAAAATTTGTGTAACGAATAATCTCTCCTAATGCTAATAGTTAATTTGTTTACTAACACTTGCAACATTTATCGCAGGTGGCAGCCTTTTGATAATTGACCAATGAGCCTAGGAGATCTAAAAATAACAAAAATAATAAATTGTTACAAAATTTTTATTCACCTGTTTAGAAAAACCAATTGGTGCGTGATCTTTTTTCAGAAAAATTACAAAAGATTATGATTTTCGTGGTTACTAGGACATGGTTGACCTCATGGTACTATGCCAAAAAATTGGTTATACCCCTAGTGTGCAATTGTCAATCTTAACCATTCGGGGGATCTTCTGAATAATACACAAATTCTTCTTTGCAAAATTAAAACAAACAATATAAAAAATTTTCGATTAAAATTCACAACAAATCAATTAAATTTTCAAGGATGTGTTTTCAATTTCGATTGACATGTTATAAATGTCAATTGATATATTTTGAATATCAATTGATGTTTGCAATATATAAACTTTACTTGATATGTATTTTTCTAGTTTTAATGGGAAATGGTGTAGTTTACAAAATATAAAAAATTAACAAAATATTATAACGACGGATTTGCTTGAATAAATTTAGTAGTGCCCAGAGTCCATTAAGTGGTGTGAGAGAGAACGAGATTAATAGGGAGGAGCAGTCCTCAGGCTGATGACAGAGTGAGCGCTATAAGCGTTGCTATGATATGTCGCTACAACTTGCTAGAAAACTCTGCTTGTGTTTACTTATGTGCTCGCTCAAATGTTGTCAGAGAGAGAGCAGAGCTACAAAATAGTTTCAGTGCTTGGCCGCTATAAAGCGTGTAGTGAAATGATTTATAGCAGCGACATATTGAAGTGAGAGAGAGTTAAAATAAAAAATTTGGCATGGATAATGTATGGGCGCATGCGTGCGTTGTTTTAAACGGTTTTTCGCATTGTTTTTTTCTATTGCAACCGCACGCGTCTATTTTTCCATATGTTTGTGAAATTAAATTAAAAAAATTGTGCAAATAAATGGAGTTTAATACGGAAACATTTATTACGGAAGTGTTTACCCCTCCTTTGCCTGGGACCAAATAAATAAACATTATCACAACAGAATAATTGTTGACAAAATTTACAAAATAAGGCACGCATAACATAAACAAATGAAAAACAAATACACTAAAGAGAGCTCCCATTCTCTCTCTCAAAAACACACACAATGTAGCACACAATCTAGCGCTTACTCGGACATGTCAAAGATTGATATAGCAATAAAGGTTGTAGCTTCAAGCATAGCAACGCCTGTAGCGCTCACTCTGTCATCAGCCTTAGTTGCGAATCGCGCCGAAGCGATGCTGCAGTTGATGGTGTCTGTCTCCTGTCGTTGATTTCGTTAACGCTGATGATTCGTTGTATGGCTTGGTCAGAAAAATGTCAGCAAGGAATTATAGCTGCACTTTAAAGGATTCTCTTAAAGGTTCCGTATTCTGGGTAAATTCTGGGTAAGGCTTCTGAAAGTTCTAACAGGGGTAAATACGAGGATCTATGTTAAGGATAATTAATCAAAGTCCCCCAAGCAGGGCGTTTTGCTAGGAAGGATATTTGATCTGATATTTGATATCTGAGTCTCGCAGGAAGGACGTCTCTTAAAAAGGGTTATAAATGCCACATTTAGGAATACTTGATACAGCAAGGATAATTAGATTCCGTCAGAAGAATATCTAAAGCTTTGAATAAGCAAGAATATCTAAAGCTTCGCAAGTAAACGACGTTCTTCAGTAAGGATACTTAATCAAAGCCCCTTAAGGAGGGAGTTTTACAGCCAGGATATTTGATCGGAGTCCCTCAAGCAGGACGACTCTAAACAGGGATTAATAAAGATGCGCAAAGATAACGAGGTTTTACATCAAAGATACTTGATCAGATTCCCTTATGCAGGGCTTTTTTAATAAAGGATACTAATGCGAAAAAATGGTTACTTTTAAAATTTTTAAACTTCAGCCTACGGGTAGAAGGATTTGTATCATTTGATACGACCCAAAAGTGTTACACATAGAAGGAGTCACGTTAGACCCTAGTTTTCATTCAACCAAATTCCCTTCATGACTTTTTAAGTTGTTTAATCCATATCCGTCGTTCTGTCCGGTTGGTACGCACGATAACTTTTAGAAGATTTAAGCAAAATTATTTACGGGTTTTGCATATGAGGTGGCCACACCCCTTTTACTACTTCCCATACAAATGTACTATTCCGCCCACTTTAGAAATCGAGGAACAATATCAATATACCCAACGCGACCGTGCCAAAATTCTGCTTATAGCAAAGCTATAAAAGGATAAAGTTTTGGAGCAAAAACTGAAAGTCCAGCCACACCCCTTCTGGAACCTCTATACAAATGTACCTTTCCACACACTTCGGGTAATAATACACCCAACGCGATCGAGCCCAAATTCTACATTTAATAAAGCTATAACAAGATACAATTTTAGAAAAAAAAATTGGAAGTCTAGCCACGCCCCTTTTGGTACCTTCCATACAAATGTACCATTCCACCCACTTTAAAAATCGAGTAACAATATTAATACATCTAATGCAATCGTGTCCAAATTTCGTATTTTTAAAGTAATAACTAGAGAAAAAAATTTGAAGTCTAGCCACGCCCCTTCTGTTACCTCCCATACAAATGTACCATTCCGCCTACTTGAGATATCGAGTAATAATATCAATACACCCAACGAGATCGAGCCCAAAGTCTGAGTTTAGTAAAGCTATAACAGGAAGAAGTTTTGGATGAAAATTGGCAGTCTAGCCACGCCCCTTCTGGTACTTCCCATACAATTGTACCATTCCGGCTACTTAAGAAATCGAGTAATAATATCAATACACCCAACGCGATCGTGCGCAAATTCTGTATTTAGTAAAGCTAGACTGGATAAAGTTGTGGAGAAAAAATTAGAAATCTAGCCACGCCCCTTTTGGTACCTCCCATACAATTAGTAATGGAATTGGAAACTTGTGCGCAAATTCTGTATTTAGTAAAGCTATAACAAGACAAAAAAAACTAAGTCTAGCCGTGCCCCCTCTATTATGTCCCATACAAATGTACCAGTCCGTTAATTTAGAAATCGAGTATGATATCAGTACACTCAACGCGTTCTTGGCAAATTCTGTATTTTGTAAAGCTATGACTGGATAATGTTGTGGAGAAAAAATTGGAAATCTAGCCACGCCCCTTTTGGTACCTCCCATACAATTAGTAATGGAATTGGAAACTCTGTATGTTTGTTTTTCGCAAGGCCCGCTAAATTTTCACACATGGAAGTTTTTATCAGACTACGTTCCATTACATAGATTTTTTTATATTTCATAAATGTGTAGCTCTGAATATCACTGTATGGGTTATTTGCTATAAATGATAGTACTAACCATTTACAAACCGCAATGGTCAATTTAAGTCCCACTGTGCAGTGATTCAAATTAGTCCAACCAGACTTTGGGTCGTCGCTGCTTACCAACAAAACACACAGAAAAGACACAATAAATAATGAGATGGCCGTTTTGTTAGTTTTATTTTACTTTATGAGATTTCGAATCATGATTTAAACACAGACACACACACACACACACACACACAATTCAATGGAAAGAAACTGTTTCTACTACTTCTCCCATAACAGCATCTAATTAACATCAAAATGAATTATACTAATTTAGCTTTTTTTGTCTTCGAGAAAGATGCTTAAATTGTCACTGCCCGTAAGGGAAAACATCATCGCACACTTTTTGCACACCTAACAACACAATTCCCAAATTTCGACAGATCGATAGGAAAGGGAAGGGAAGGAAGAGAGGGATCGAATTCGTTAAAATGAAAACAACAATCACTTTGAACAAACTCCTCTTGAATATGTTTTAATTTTTATTAGCTGGTCTAGTGTCTTGGGGCACGTGTTTCGATTCGAAGATGTTTTTTGCTGTGCAGACAACCCAATAAAAAATAACGCCAAATGGCCAATGTGTCCAATTTTTTTTTGAAATGACTTCAAAGCGTTTAATGGCAACTTGTGCGCGGTATTGTTATTGTTGTCGCCGTTATAGCTTTTTAACAATTGAAATTGTATGAGATTATAATTAAGTGAAAAATTATTTGTTCGGGGCACACGCGACCTACAGATCGCTTGTCTTTCTAGCGTCGCATGTGTGAATTATGAAATAAAACAGTTAATTTACTTAGGGGTTTGAACACAAGAGAGATTTAGTGTTTAGATAGAATATCCCCTAAGGCAAAATTGCCGCGCATATAAATTGATAAAAAGTTATATGATTTGATGATTTGGGAAGGGGGTACAAAAATCAACGGGTATGAGTAGTGCAAATAGTAGACAACACTGAGGAACAAGTGGTCAGGCGCTACATTACAGTTAGGCATAGTTATTTTGTTTTATGTAGCAATTTAGTTATAAATATTGAAATGTAGGACGCAAAGCTTACCTTGCGTACAATTGCTCTCTTTTTCTATGTATTATACCACAGTTTAAGGATTCTATAAATGAGTTTATCTGCGTCGTTTATCTAGTTTATCGTCGAACACTTTTCCTACATTCTGGAGCTAATAAGTCTCTGAACCTTTATTGTTATTATTTAATTTGTCACAGAAGCTTTGTGGAACTTTGTTATACTGTTAAGAACTCAAGCGTGTCATATAAAAATTTCCGTCGCACTATTTAAATTTCATAAAAATTTACGTTTTACTTTATATTGTTGTTGTTGAAATACATGTTGTCCAGCTATTGTTCAAATCTGTCTGTTTTCACTGTAAGACAATAAGGAAAATGTTTCAGCATATTTACATTTTGAGTTATTGTATAATTATTTTTTATTTAAGTTTAAAGATATACATTTGTGTTATTGTTTTGAATTCGTTTGTACATTAACGATATGAAAACTTGCGGTAATTTCTTTAAACTTGTGAACAACCAAGTACTTACAAACTTATAAGAGACTAAGAAAAAATGCATAAATTTTTTATTTAAAATTACAACTGTAAATGTCCGCTTTAAATGGTAATACAAAAATTAATATATCAATTAGCTTAAATTCATTTACTGTAAGGTAAGTAAGCTAAAAGTTATGTCAATATGCATCTAAATCGCCTCAGTGTATTTCAGTTATTGTTGTTTTTTAAATTGTGTTTTTTTTTGTTATTTATTTAAATTTATTGATTTTATCTATGTGTATGTATCAGTTAATAATTTTCTGCTGATCTCATTAATTTGTTTTGTTTTATCAGAATTTTTGGTTGTGCAAACATTAAGTTTTGTATTTCATAGTTGAACGAGCCTTATTTATCGTCTTTGAATAAAATAAGCAATGTTTATAGTTTTTAGTTAATAAGTAAATAGCCAAAATGCATAAAGATAATTTACTAGTTGCTCAAATGGAAATGCTAAACGATCAGTTTAAAAAAGCAATGCCGATACAATGCTGATACAATCAATAAATATTTAACTAGTGTACTTATATAATTATGATGAAGTTATTGTTACCGTAAAAGAAGAATTGATCCAAATGCTACCAAATGCTACCATGAAATATCGGTTCCGCCGTTCATGCCACATTCAGTCTATTGATAATAGTAGTAATAATATATTACTTGTGTTGTACTGACCAGTTGTGGTGCTCTTGTAACGGCCCAACTCATAATTTTCCGAAAAATATTTTTGTCTGATTCCCTCGGGATACCCATTGTATTAGAATCTCATGCAAATACGAACAATTTAGGAAGTTATAGGCCAAACTTATTGAAAAAAGACTCGACCCATATTATGATGGGAAATTAAATCAAAAATATAGCTAGTTGAAATATTGATTTCGGTCTAAAAATAAAATTAACTCATAATTATTTTTGTGCAATAATTAGTTCGATTACACAATGCAACAAATTTTTGATCCCGGCTTCTAAATAGTTGATCCTTATGTGAAATTTTATGCTGAATTCAAATCTGCTCTCAGAAATGTGGAAAGTAGAACAGTTTTTGAGATATGGTCAAATTTCCATTTTTAGTGTTTTGAAAAAAGGTAGGTCCACTAAAATGCCATTTTCTCTGGTTTAAGTTCACCGATGTCAACGAGCTGTGACGAAAATAAAAGATAATTAAAATTATTTCTTAAATAAACGATAGCTGTTTAATATCCAATCATAAATGACGAAGTTATGGCACTTTAAAGTTAGATTTGTGTAAAAATTTTCATGATTTTTCAAGTTTTTGCTGTCTTTTATTAAGTTTTTTTCCGTGTTTCCGTAAAAATTGCTCCGGTTTCAGACTATTGCACGATAGAATAATAGGTTACAAAAATTTTTTGCCCTTGGTCATCAAAATCGGATAAAAAATACTTCCGCATTTGCAGCATTTGGTGAAATAACCCAATTTTTTTTTAGATATTCCTATGTAAATTTTTTAACAAAAAAACTTGGGCTATGTTTCGGAGGGCAAGCAAAACAACAATTACTACTACTCTAAAGAAGAGGTATGTGTAATTAATTGTGAATGTATCGTTTATTTTTCAACCGATTTTGATGACGAAGGGCAAAAAATTTTTGTAACATATAATTCTATCATGCAATATTCTGAAACCGGAGCAGTTTTTACGAAAACACGGAAAAAAACATAATAAAAGGCAGTGAAAACTTGAAAAATCATTAAAATTTTTACAAAAATCTAACTTTGAAGTGACATAATTCCGTCATTTATGATCGGATTTTAATCAGCTATGGTTTTTTAAGAAATAATTGTATTATCTTTTATTTTCGTCACAGTTCGGTGACATCGGTGAACTAAAACCAGAGAAAATGGTAATTTAGTACACCTGCCTTTTTTCATAACACTAAAAATGGAAATTTGACCTTATCTCAAAAACTGTTCTACTTTCAACATATCTGAGAGCAGATTTGAATTCAGCGTGAAATATTACATTAAAATGTATTATTAAATGTCCCGGATACAGAAATTTTTGAAATTTTGTGACATAGTGTTATTTTTGGCGTTGAAAATAATAAAAATGTGAAACGCTGGAACAACGAGTTCAATCATGGTCGTAGATTGTACAGGATGTATATAAAAAATCTATATACATTAAAATAAGTTGTTGTAGTTGCGTTTGTGTGTTTAACCGATATAAATGGATTAATTCATTTACATTTTTTTTATGAGAGAATAACTTGGGTGCAGGTCGAAATTTGCCAGGTGGTTCAACATACATATGCAACATCGTTTTTTATAGTTCATATTGTGTAAAAAAATTCATACTAATACCCGCTTGTTCTGGTAAGCATTACGTATGTAATGATACCATCAATTACCAGGAATGACACAGTACTTCCTCGTCAATATACCCGCCATACGTTTGATTGACGAATTTAACGTGGGGATGCCATAGGAGGTATACAATCTCTCTCGCTTACCATCCATTGACGAAAAAACTAATGGTAATTCGTAATATCTTTCTTCGATACCAATTATATGATGCAATAGATACTGAAGTGGAGTCAACTAGTTCGTTAATAATATACTACTACAGAATTTGAAGGAACTTGGGAAGTGACATAGTGTATGGTGTAGGTCTGGTCAAGTACAATATGAATATGTATACAAAATTTCCCTAACACCTCCAAAATCTTGACTTACGGTTAAAAAAAACCGGACTTTCAGGTTTTTTTGTTTGATTTGTTGACAGTTTTAGGAAGAAGTATCTTAGAAATTTCCAACGAAATATATTTATATATAGATATCTTCCTATAACTGTCTTGTTTAGCGTCAATAATTCATACTTTTCGGATTTATTCCACTATTTTTTAAGTTTGAAGATGTTTTTAGCCACTGTTTTATTATAATGCCCTAATGTTGGTTTTGTTTTTTAGAAAAAGTTTGCGTTTACGACTAAAGCGCATATTTGTTTGTAAAAATCGGTTAACAAGTGGTTAAGTTATTCATGCATTTTGAGTAACGCTACTTTCATATCCCATACTAAAAAAACGCCGGGAGAACTTAGCATTTAAACACGAAAAACTTCTAACACAGTTGTTGACTTTACATTTCCAGATCAAACACTGAATGGAATTTTTCAACCACCGTTTAACATACCGATCATTAAATTATTTTTTTTATTTGCTACAAACACATCAGAGAATAACGGCACTTAAAAAAGAGAAGAGAAGAGTTAAAAAAATATGAGAATGAATATGTCTGTTTAGTTTACTATCCCCTAGTAATGGGCATGGGAGTCAGTTGGCGCAACGCTCGCTTACTTTGGATTAATGAAATAAGTATATACGCAGTTAAACGAAATCGTTAATGATGTATACTATGAAAAGTATAAATTAGTAAGTACTGAGTGTTTATTGACGAAATCATTACAGAAAAGGTGTCTATTGTAGTTTTGCCGAACAAGCGGGTACCTCTTTTACGATCCGTTTGAGTGTTATTTGATTTTCTCAATTCTATACAAAACGGAAGTCAATTAAAAACTTTAAAGCATTCTACCGTTTTTGAGTTATTCCGGTCTTGTGCCAACTTTTACTACAAAGGGCTTCGTCGACAAGAGCAGCTATCAAAACTAGATTATATAACACATAACATGCCACTTTTTTTAAACTATTTTACCCAGCTACTGTTACTTAAGTGTTTTTTGTTGTTGTTAAATCAACTTTTTAATTAAATACATAATTTATTTTTATTTTTTTAGTTCTAAAATATCCAACTTATTTTTTGCATTAAATCCAAACCAAAAAGACCTAAATCATATAAAATCCATAAAAACAAAACAAATAAAAAATGCTTAGTCCCGGTAAAATTTTGAACAATAGCATTCTCAAAATATTAGCTGTTATATTATTATTTCTTTTAATTTCAATTGACTTGTTTTGAGTTTCAATTGATGAGTTTTTAAAATGAATTTCAATTGACGAGTTTTGAATTTTAATTGATATTTTTCGAATTTCAAATGGAAAATTTTAATATAAATTGATATTTTTCGAATTTCAAATGAGATTTTTGTATACCAATTGACGAGGTTTGAATTTTAAATGGAATATTTAAATTTCAATTGAAAATGGTATAGATTGCTGGCATAATTCATTTGCAGCAACCAAATCTCCGAATCGTTTTATGTTTAACGTTTGAGACAAAGAACTTCTTCTTTTTTGGCAGCAGTATAGTAGCCGCACGTAGAAAATTATTTCAAGCGATTTGGTCTTTTGCGCTCCACATATAGTTCGTCACACCTAGTTAAGATGACAGCACTTTCACCCGATTGAGTTTATTGTCAAAAACTTTTCGATCTGGAGCATTTTCATCCATTCGTACAACGTGTCCAAGCCGGCTCATTCTGTCTACACGCCATAAAAGATGATCGGTCCAAATATTATGCAAAGTATTTTTCTCTCTAAGACTCCCAGAACATATTGAACCGCACTGTAGAACAAGACAGGTAGGATCAGTGTCTGGTAGAGACAGACAGACTAGCTAGGATGGGTATTAGGCAATACCTTGTATGCGATAAGTAAAGGGCTGATAATGCGATAGTTGGTACACACACTTGGATCTTTTTACTTAAGCACATCACATAGAAACTCAGATTTCAATCATTGGCATGCATTCCTTTTTCCAAATCGTGTTTATGAGCTGGTTTATGCACGTTTTCAGCTCATCGCCGCCGGTCTTAATTTTATTTTAAATTTTATGTCCTTGTCTTTGTCTTCCATTGTGTCGTGTAGAGAAATCAGCTATAGTTATTCGGTCACTTGCAGGATAAACCGCGAGACCAGATGTCGTACACTCTTGCCGACTATGAATCCACATCCAAATTCGTGTCTTTGTGTGCATCCCTATCCCGTCTATCGCAGTTACTGTATGGCGGTCATGTCAGCCTTGTGTTTGTTGAGGTTATCCGCCAATTGTATAAAGGCACCATATCTGTAAAGAGTTTGGACATTCCTGGTAGACCTTGTAACGTTTGTGCGGGTCGTCAACATTTAAAAAGGGTTCTTGGAATATCCTCACTTATATGTATGTATCATTTGATACGACACAGAAGTGTAACACATTGAAGGATTCACTTTAGACCCTAGGTTTCTTTGAACCAGATTCGATTCATGACTTTTAAAGCCGTTTGAGCCATGTCCGTCTGTCTGTCTGCCTGGCTGTCCGGCTGGTACGCACGATAACTTTTGAAGATCACAACCAAATGTTTTGAAACTTTGCACGGTATTGCAAATGGGCTACATGACCAATCCCCTTCTGGTACCTCCCATACAAATGTACCACTCCACCCACTTTAGCAATCGAGTAATAATATCAATACAACCAACGCGATCGTGCCCAAATTCTGTATATAGTATAGCTATAGCAGGATAAAGTTTTGCAGAAAAAAACTAGAATACTAACCACGCCCCTTCTGGTACCTCCCTCCGCCCACTTTAGAAATCAAGTAATAACATCAATATACTAGAAAATTTTATGTTGTACTTAGTGTCGGGTTTTCCGACTGAAACTGGTAGATGTTTTTTCTATTCATTATAGGTTTCTGTTAAGGGAATCGCGCCCGATTTTTTTTTCTTGGAGAGCTTTTGTGTTGAACTTCAGTAACTTCTGCTACCTACTCTTCAAGGCGCATCGGTGGTAACATGCCATTTAGGTTGCTCAACATTGCACTAACATTTTTTACTACTGAACGGATGTTCAGTGGCATGTAACGGGGAGCACTTGATCTACCGGACGTTGTGAGCTACTTGGCGACCTCCAAAAACATATTATAATTATTCCCAAGTGAATATGGATTAGAAATGGAATTTAATTTAATTAAAAAATACAAAGTGTGTCAAATGGCTTTTTCTATACCCCAAGTATATTTGAGTAAAAATAAATACTTTATTTGCCCTTCATAAGTCCTTTCTTAATTCCTTTACTTGATATTAAACAAACGTTTTGTGTTTCTAAAATCTCTTTAGTATAAGGAAATAAAAGAAAAATTTTAAAATAATATTTTGATTACAACGCTAATATATAAAAATATCATACAATTACTCTATAGAAGTCCAAAAATTAGCCAAAGCTAGAAAGGACGCCTTTGCCCTAAAGCTGATACTATTCAAATCATACATCACTAGTGTAACAAATAAAATAAAAGTAACAAAAATATAAATGTCGAATTCAAAAATGACCAATATGCCAAATGTACCCCATGATACACATAAGAAATAATATGTGGCCCTTGATTAACATATTTAATGCTATTTCTGACTGTGTATCCTGAAATTGACTTTTTTTCGAATAGAATGACAATCCAATATATGCAAAGTTGGCCATGTCCGAAATACTTTTTTCTGAGTTCATTTTCTAATAATGACCATAGAGGGAATTGCAAATATAACATCTAGATAATATTTTTTAAGAGAATTTTAAAACTATATAACAGGTTTGAGCGCATCCTAGCTAAAAATGGGAGTACATGGCAGGCACCATACAAAAGTTAGTAGTTGTCATCTTTTATCAATTAAATCTGAAAAGCAGAGAATAATTATTTAAATAAGAAATAAAGAATGTTTTATAACCATACAATTATAACTTACAACACATCTCGAGGTTCTTAGTCCTAATAGTAGTCCTAATATCTATGTATGTAGTTCTTTTCGACAAATTTAATATTATTAGTTAACTCCATTTTTCATTTCCAATTCAAAGGACAATACTTCTTTCTTCTATTTTGCGACTGTCTACTCTCTTTTATATTAAACCAATTAGTCACAGAGTTCCACAAAGACTAAATAGGTAGGTCATAGTGGTACACTATTATAGTTATATATATTATAGAAAGATAGTATTAGTAAATTATAACCTTTTACATCATTACCGTTAGATTTTTTTTGTTTGTTCAAATGTAGCCGAAATAACAGTAATTTCACAAAAAAAAAAAAAAAATAAGGGGAAGCCGTTTATGGTCGACGCTTTAATGTTTCAACACTTAATCGACTAAGGAAAATGTTTTGCTTACGTACCACTGTCCTTTTGTATTATACCCTGAAAAGGGTACTCCCGTCAATTTTTGTTGGTTGGGCCAATATTTTCCATGTTTTCTTCTTAGTCCAGTGGACAATATGGAATTTCATTTATATAAAATATTGTAGTATTACTATTCTATCGAATATAGTTTAAAAAGCTTTTTCTATAGTTAAATCAAAATATGTTTTAAGTATTATTTTTAAATTTATTTATTCTCATACCAAATCATCCTCATTACTTCTAAAGGAAATAACACACTGTACAATTCTTTTTCTCTTGCAGGTTCCGAATGCGAAAACAACAACATGACATCTGCCACATCAGCCACGTATGCGCAACAACAAAAACACAAAGTTTGGCTTATTACGGCTATGGTCCTGGCACTGTTCCCCACATACTTGTTCCAATAAGAGCCTCTCAACACACACACATACACTCACACCTACACTCCCTTACTCATACAAATAATAATAAATAAACAAGAAAATTATAAACAGTTAATAAAATTCTTAGAGTAAAACTGAAAAAGAAAATATTACAAAACACAGAAGAAAAAAGAAAAACAAATAATCGTGAATGAAAGCACAATTTGTAGCGCAAGAGATAATAAAACTAAATTTATTTAATTACACAATAAAACACGAAATTGCTGAGAAGCCAGAGAAATGCAATGTACTCCCCCACATACACGTCAAAAACTAAGAGAGTTAAAGCCCAAAACCGAATTAACGTACCGACAGATGAACGTATAGACGGACAGACAGACACTTAGGCATTTACAGTGAATTTAGTTGCAGAATCACATGAGATCGTCGTAGAAGGCGGTTGGTAATTTGTTATAATTTGAATTTTCCACTAGGAAAACCAACAAAAATTGTTAAGACTAAAAAAGATTTAAATAAATTAAGTAAAACAAATGCAAAGTGGAAATCTTTTTAAGCAACCCCCCAAAAATTATATTTGTAGCTTTTTTTGTAGAAAACTCACAGGGAGAATTCAAACCTAGTTGATTGTTGTCTCCCCTCCGAGGTATCAAAACCCCGCGCCCCTGGAAAGAACAATGTTTTTATACACACCCTGCCCCCCAACGCCACAAAACTCCTAAAGCGCGCGTAAAACTTTTGCGGTAAAACTTCTGAAGGGCCATCAATTCATTTTTGTAGAGTAGCCAATGTGAAATAGAAAAGTGTGCCGCCTAAATTTAATCTCCCCCAATTGAATTGAATTGATTGATAAATACGACTTAAATTTGAACTAAGAAAAAGTATAGAACTTACGAAATTTTTTTGTAAAAACTGCAAAAATAATTTGCACACACCCAAACCAAACAACAAAATTATGACAATTGTTTTTTTGATAATAATGAGAAAAAAACTTAACAAATATTTTTTGTACTCACCAAATCCAATAAGATTTTATAAGAGAAATTTTAAAGAAATTGAAATTATTTAGAAAATACCTAAGGCAAAACCAAAACAAATCGAGATGAAAATAAAAATTTAAATAAAAAAAGTAAACCCAATACCCTTTTTGTACACGCTTTTTAACAAGGGGGAACTATGAGTATTTGTAAAGCCTCCCCTCCCTCAAAGAGAAGAAGAAAACAAACAAAAACAACGCAAGGAAAATGAACCACCATTGCGAATAAAAATTGTGCCCCAACCCCAAAATCTGCTCCACACACCCGTTTTTGGTTTTTGTACTAATTGACATATTTAAAGTAAAATGTAAGCAACGACATGAGAAAAATAAACAAATAATAAAATCTATATAGTAAAAGGACGAAAAATGATATTATTCATATACATATGAAGAAAGTAAAACAAAAGATATTATTAATAATTTATATGGCGAAAAAAAAAACAAAATAAATAATTATCTTACACTTAAGAATGCATATATATATATGTAGATGAAAACAATTATTTGGATTTTGATAAATTCTAAGGATATTGTAAGCTTACTACGAAAATCGCATATAAAATTCCATGGAAATCTATGTATTAGCCCTAGATTAGCTAGCTATAAGCTACAATGTCCTATTAACCAAAAAAAAAACCCTTTCTAAAAATGCTATTGTTCCGTTTCCGTTTAAATAAAATGCATCATTCCTCATTCCTCATTCCTATTCTATTCAATTGCTCAAGATTTGGTGTTCATTTGCATGGTACTGCTGTCTGTTTCCCAATTAAGTAAGATTTGGTTCTGTTGTGTACAGGAGCCGGAATTAACTATGATAACACTTATTTCTCGTGGTTTCTCATGGCGGTCGATAAGGTTTTTTTTTTCGTAAGGTTTACCTTTAAGATAGGGTCGATATTGCAATACAATGAAACAAGTAGTGTATGAGGTATAACCGAAGTTTCTTTTCTTTTTGAAAGGCTTGTATATGGAATTATGTATGAAGTATAACATCGTTTAAATATTCGTCGCAGTTTCTCACGGTGACACAGATCAGAATGGTCAAGTTTTCAATGACTCTGCTGCATGAATCCAGCCTAATTTGAGCTCAATGACCTCAATTTTCTCCTCATTATCACACAGTTTGAAGTAGTCCTCCTGTGTCCTCTCTAGAGTGTTCAAATACCTGATTTTTTTAGAAACCCGGTTTCCGAGTTATTCGAAAAATTGATTTTTTTAAAAAATCGGATTTCGAATACAGCATTTTAAAGAAAACCGGATTAACCGGTTTTTTTTCGGTTTTTTTCTAAAAAGTTAAAAATACTTATAAAAAATATAATTTGGTTTAAAAAAATGCATTTATTTAGTATGTTATATCAATCGGATTGGGTGATCGTGCCCAAATCCTACATTTAGTAAAACTATAGCAGGACAAAGTTTTTGAGAAAAAACTAACTATAACATAAGTCTAGCTACGCCCCATGTGGTTGCTAGTACCTCCCATACAAATGCACCATTCCACCCAGTTCAGAGATGAAGTAGTAATATCAATATACCCAACGTGATCGTTTCCAAATTCTGTATTTAGTAAAGCTAAATCAGGGGTTTAAGTCTAGCCACGCCCCATCTGAGACCTCCAATACAAATGTACTATTCCGTCCACTCTATAGATGGAGTAGTAATATCAATACACCCAACGTGATCGGGCCCAAATTCTGTTTTTATTAAAGCTAAATCAGGATAAAGCTTTGAAGAAAAAAACTTTAAGTCTATCCACGCCCCTTCTGGTACCTCCCATACAAATGTACCACTTCGCCCACTTTAGAAATCGAGTAATGATATCAATATACTAGAAAATTATATGTTTTACTGAGGGTAAGGGTATATGTAAGTCGGCTTACCCGATTGAAACTTTTTTACTGGTTAAAATAGTTTTTAAGAAATAATATACAATTTAAGTCTTCAATTTTGAGTAAATTCTTCTGTTTCGTTTTTATAAAGCTTGATACAGAAAAGACGCGCTCACTTATTGTGGAAGTAGCCCAGTAGGAAGTGTCTGCAAGACATCCTCAAGGATAGCTGCATGACCATAGTAAATCGTTGATGGCACGTAGGGGACCGTCCATACAAATCGTCGACGAAATTTCCATACAAGTGTCCGCTTTGTCATGCACGACCTGATGAGCGACAATGTCGGTCAAATTGTCATTGATGCCCAAATAAGTAACATGTCGCCAACACAATCATGCACGATCTAATGACCGGCAATGTCGGTAAAATTGTCGTTACCAGTGCTTTATAATATAAAATAACTAATTGAATAACTATTGAAAGCGTGCGATACATGAACCGTAACGCACTGCTGATTCTAACAAACTGAATATTTTTTACTTTCCTCTCTTCAATTTTACATTGAATTTTTTTGTTTGATGCACGACAACATCAACATTTTGTCGGTCAGCTTGTCTTCCACTGAGTGTCTTGACGATATGTTAAATTTTTCACATTTTGTCTTGAGGACAGCGTTGGCGACAAAGTCGTGTATGACGATACTTCCTACTGGGAGGATTTATTGGCAAAAGAGCGTTTAGAAGAATGTTGAGCTTTTCTGTTCTTTTATTAAATCTATCGAAATAGTTGAAATCATCATATAGGCTTGTATCATTGCAATTTGTTTTCACTGGTGGATTTTGGATGTTATTTATTGTCATGTTTAAATCGTTGCAAAGACTACCATAAGGAGATACTGAACAGTTAATAGACTCTGCCGTTGTTGGGGATATTGCAGCATAAAGTCTTTTAAAAAGCTCGTTAGCAAACTCCATCGTTTACGCCTTTTTAGACTACTTTACACAGGATTAGCTTGTAGGATATTTTCCGGTCCTAATACATATAATTAGGGTATTCAATGTTTGTAAACGAGAATATTTTTAAAAGCTTTTTAAAGTTTTAAAATTCAATTTTAATTTCAATTTCAAACTAATTTAGAAAAAACTTTTTACATTTTATAAACAAGAATGTTTTTAGAAGCTTTGGAAAATTTCAAATTTATTTAGAAAAATCTTTTTACATTTTATAAACAAGAATGCTTTTAATTTAAAAAAAACCGAGTACCCGAAGGAAAAAACTCGGTTAAACCGGTTATTCGAAAATGGCATTTTTGCAAAAACCGGCATACGGTTTTAAATAAAAAAAACCGGTTTACGGTTTTTCGGTTTCGGTTTTGAACACCCTAGTCCTCTCCCAGTTCGATATAGAGGCCCTTATGCCAATGCCAATTTGTTGTCTGATAAACTTCCCACTCAACTCCAATAGTGATTTGGTCCGGCTTTCATCCAGTCTGCATAATCTTGGTTCGAAGGTAGGGGAGTGTTCCAATCCCATCTATCTGAGATCAATTTCTCCTAGCATTTTGAAAAATTAATAGTCAGAACTTTATAGTCCATTTCACTACTTACAGGATCAGTTTACTTTTTGTGTCTAATGCCTAACACCCTCACTTTACAAGGCAGTCATTAGTTATTATGGGATTTACTACCATAGTGTATAGCCAATATTCCATTGCAGGTTGTAGTCTCCAGCTTTTTCACACAGAGTTCCGGCAGGCGTAGAGGACATCTAAACCCATTTTCGTCCTTTCCTCCGTATTACGTTTCCAGTTTAGTTTCTCGTCTGGTATTTGGCAAAAAAAATTCGTGATCATAGTTCTGTAATAAACCGTGATAGTCTGACCATCAAATGAGCCGGCCGTGATATCATGGTGAGAATATGCGACCATCATTCGACCAATTCCTATCTCAGTCATCTACATTTTTCTTTCATCGCCGGCCTCCTCTATGTTAACGATAGCATCTTCGCAGTATAGAGTCGAGTCAAGTCTCTCGAACAGCTACTATTATAGGGGGTCGTAAGGTGCACAGATAAAAAAAGTGTTAATGTCCTCATATTGTCTTCGGACAAACGAAAAAACAATTTTTGTAAGATATTATTCTATCATGTAATTGTTTGAAACCGGAGCAATTTTTACGGAAACACGGAAGAAAAACAAAAATCGTTTGAAGTGCCATAACTTCGTCATTTATGATTGGATTTTAAACAGCTATCGTTTTTTTAAGAAATAATTTTATTGTCTTTAAGTTTGGAAACATCAGTAAACTATAACCAAAGATAATAGCATTTTAGTAGACCTACCTTTTTTCAAAACACTAAAAATTAAAATTTGCTATCTCAAAAACCGTTCTACATTTCATATATCTGAGAGCAAATTTGAATTCAGCGTGAAATTTTACATTAAAATCAATTATTAAATGTTCCGGACACAGAAACTTTTGAAATTTTTTGACATAGTGTTATTGCTAATAGAGTTTTTTTTATTAAGAGCTGTATTATGTGACAGCATGGTAGGCGTATGAATTCTTCACTATTATCATAAACCTTAAGAGAAGAAAGTATCTCAAAGCAAATGAGAACTTTACCTAACGGTGCGTAGGTGACATTCTCAAGTCACACCACAAGTCAGTAAGCTCTTGGCTATGTTTTTTTTGGTTAATTTCGATTTTGGTCAAAATGATTTTCGATTTTCGGGGGAACGGCAGGAGATAGAAGGACACCAAATGAACCAGTATCATAAAAGTCCTAAAAATTACATTGCATATTGCATATTACTTAACAGTTAACGAATTTGTAGGGAATTTGATTCCACAGTAAATACTGAATTTAATACGAGCAAAACAGGGAGGAATGTTGACATAAAAACACAATATTACCTATTAGGTAACTGATGGCGTATTACCGTTACTGCGAGAAAAAAATCACAAGTCATTGGACACCATAGTAGCATAGTAAATTGAGATCGCCAGAAATTAAAATTAATTATACATACTGATGGGTTTTGCCTCAATACGTATAATTAATTTTTATATAGATCACCAAATCTCTCATTTCGTGCAAGACCGTCATAACTCAAAAAAATCGTTTCCGAGATAAATACATTTAAAGTTTTAAATTTGATCGCACCTCGCAAAGAATAGAGGAGATAGCTTTAATACGGAGTGTATAAAAGTTATTAACATGAATTTTTTACACAACATGAAGTATGATTTAAGGAGCAATTCTACATCGTTAACTTAAAAATCATGAGACAACTTTAAATAAAACTCATCATGCGTGATTAGATGAATAACAAAGAAAGAAGAATTTTTATCAGCCTCGATTTTCTAAAAACGTTTGTTTTCCTATATCATAATATATCTGAAGACAGTAGTCTTAGACGTAATTTCTTCAAATATCTATATTTTCAAAAACGCCTACAAACGTTTTTTTTAAATTCCCGCTTATGTACACCCATCAGAACCAAACTATGGCTCCTACTATCCTATAATTTTTCCAAAATTTCTGGTTTCCTTTTAAATTTCTCCATATATTCTACTGCTGACAATATGCCACATACTCATAATTGGATTTAATGGCTTTCTTTGTTATTTCTATTAGATTAAAGAAAACATATCAATACAAAAAATTAAGCAGAATAGAATAAACTTAAAACAAATATATATACAAAAATATATTTCGACAAATTGGCTTTAACAAAACTGAGTAATTAAAAGAAAATAACTACACAACAACAATAAGGTATTGTCTGTAATTGTATTAAAAAAAACCCCAAAGGCCCTAAGAATACATACAATAATACTACTAATAAACTAAATATTAAAGGCATAAACGAAACAAAACAAAAATAAATAACAATTACTAGCACTTGGTATTAGTTAAATGTATTATGATTATTATTATATACCTATGATTATTAGTATAGCAGCAGCGATGACGAGTAATTTTTATAGTGGTTATTATTGCAAAAGAAAAAACAAACTGCTAATTAAATGATATTAGAGAAAGTAAACATAACAAAGAATGATGTTCTTAGTTTCTAAAACAAACAAAACAAAAAGAAAAAAACACACAAAAAAAAAACAAATGTTATTATTAAACCAACGTATATAATAATTAAAATAAATTGGGTAAACCGTAAAACAAAAATCTCTATAAATATAAATATATATAAATGCATATCAACCATATA
Source organism: Muscina levida (assembly GCA_964034835.1). Taxonomy (NCBI): domain Eukaryota; kingdom Metazoa; phylum Arthropoda; class Insecta; order Diptera; family Muscidae; genus Muscina; species Muscina levida. The sequence goes on from OZ035880.1 coordinate 115,209,392, forward strand.
TAATGGATAGATGTACTCGTATTACTTTCATTACAATATTATTATTATTACTATTATGATTATTATTTACAATAAATAAGACACAATAAATGATAATATACATGAAGAAAAAAACCAATTACTTTAGAACTTAGTTGTAAAACTGAAATAAACAACAAGAAAACCAAATTACTACAATTATATAAATGAGCGATGTTCGCTTTTAAAATACACACTCACACACACACACAACATTATTTGTGAAAATCCAAGAACCTATGTAAAATTCACACAAATACATATGTCATTATATAATGCAGATTAACAAAAATTTCGCTACAGAATCACAAAAAAACGGAAAAAAAACATAGAAATATTATCCACTATATTCCATAGCCCTCATGTTATCTTTAGTTTAGAATTAATCCAATAACTAGACACTATACAACATAACAACAACTACAACAACATAATATAATAAAATACATTTACATATGCTATAATTTCAAAAGAATCTTATACACACTAATGAATGGACGAGTCTTGAAGGCTTGTGTTATAATTAATAATAGGAATAAACTAACTATAATAAAAATAAACATATTGATATAAAACAAACTCCATATTTAATCTTTTTTTTTTGTCGTCACTCAATTTTATATTTTTTTAATTGATTTTAAGCAAGTTTCTAAAAATCTTTAAAGGACACGAAGGACTAAATGGTTGTTAACCAAGTTTGTTTAAATAATAACTTGAAATAACGTAAGGTATTATTTGGTTGATCTAATAGAGAGAGAGTAAAAAATGTAATTTACAATATATGCGTTGCTTCAACCATACTTACAATGAATTTTCTTATGACTTTATGCTATACAGGTAAAATGCCAACACTTAATGTGACGAACGAATACCCCATTTATGTGATTGTAGCTTTATCCCATTGGTCTGATTGGTGATTGTATCGCTCTAGTCCCTTTTTATCCCTATAAGTTCGAATTTTAAAAGATATTTCGTATCGCACAACTAAAATGAATTTTGGAAGACCCCATTTGACAGTTCTCTTATTTAGGAGCAATTCTATATACATTTTCGTAACTCTTCCTTTAGGTATTTGATTTGGGTGATATCATCAGTTTTATCCCTTTTTCGGTATTTTTACACCTTATGAACGAATTTTCATTCATTATCACAACGCACAATTTTTGAGACTATAGCCGTTTTTACCAGTTTTATCCCTTTTCAGTCCTATTTACTCCTAAATGGTAAGAATTTCAAAAACCCTCCTTGCTTCGTTCTAATTCCATAGGGAGCAAGCCTATATAACTTATCATGATTAAATCATTAGCCGTTTGGTCTGGGCGATTTTTTTTTACCCAGAAACATCTGATTTAAAAAAAATACCTCAATCCAATTTGATGGTAAGCAATTCCATATCAATTTTCGCGATTATACCTTTAGCTGAGTGGTTTAGGTAATGATACAACTTTTATCCCTTATGGGAAATTTTTAACCCATAAAAGTACGAATTTCCACAAATCCGTTCTTAGCTGACGTTAACTCGAAAAGGGGAACAACCATCCCAAATTTCATCATCCTATCTACAGACAGAAGACATTTTAAATATATTGATTATGATAATGTTATTACTATCGTTCTATTAATATCACCGACGTAACAATTGTTTCAAAAGGGGCGTGGCAATACCCATTTCCCAGCGGGACGTAATCCCCCATGTACCCTTTACATATGTAGCGAATCTTATCTTCATACCTTTAATGGCTCGCGAAATATGACCGATTGAAATTTTGGATGGTGTCTAAGTATGTTTTCATGTAGCATATACGTAATAGAGACTCTAGGGATAGTACTATGCAGTGAAAATTTCATTGCAATCGATTCATTAAATTCGCCCAGATAACGATATTTTCAAAAGGGGCGTGACACCGCCCATTTTCCAGCAAGACATAATCCTCTTTATATCAGTAACATATGTAGCAAATCTCATCTGCATACCTCTAATGGCTCTTGAGATAAGACCGATTGAAATTTCGGTTTGCGTGGGTTCATTTAGCCTATGATAGAGGCCCTTTGGACAGTATCACACATAGAAAATTCAATTGCAATCGGTCCATTTATTAAGCCAATATTACTATTGTTAAAAAATGGGTGTGGCACCGCCCACTTTCTACAAACAAAGTATTTTTTCTTGTACGACCGATATAGGTACCAAATCTCGACTTCGTACATATAATGGTTCAAAAGATACAGTCATTTTAAAATTCCAGTTGTATGGGACGGTGCCACGCCCATTTTACCCCTTTTCAGTCTGAATTTCCAAAAATCCCTTCTTAGTGCGCGCCTACGTCATAAAAGAAACCTTCATTCTAAATTTCACGGTTCTAGCTTTAGCCGTTTGGGCTGGGGAGTGATCAATCAGTCACCCAAGCCTTTTATATATATAGATTGAGGATCAGCAGAAATTATTATTAATTATACGTACTGATAGATTTTGGTCTATACGTATGATTAATCTTAATATATAACAACAAATGAAAGTAGCAATTAGGCCGGTGTACAGTAAAGCCCTGCACAAACGCAGATGATTTACTAAGACAACAATACATGCAAGAGATTCGGCACGTAAATAACTGTTATACATTTATGTGAAGATAAACAAAAGGTGACTTTTTTTTTCAAACCAAACTATGAACAATTCTTGCTCAAGTTAAGTTCTCTTCCCTCAAAACCGAAACAATAATAACAATCTGCTATGTCAATAACTGCAGTAAATCATTTGAATGTTTTTAAGTCTGCTTTTTCTAACATTGCTAGAAAAGAGCGTTAGTTAGTGTTATCGTTTTGCATGTGGGGGAGAAGCCAGATGTATTTCTTGCTCTACGGTACAACAACAAAACTTTTTGGTATAATAAACGTACTTAGATTCAATAAAAGGAATTTTTGGCACAATTTAAGAACTTTTTTGTACAATCAATATACTTTTTGATATAATTAAACTACATTTTTGTAAAAAAGTAAAAGTCCTTTTTAGTACCATAATTTCACTTTTTGGAACAACAAATTGTACTATTCGGTACAATAAAGTGTACTTTTTGGTACAATAAAATTACTTTTTGGTATAATAAAAGTAAATTTTGGTACAATAACTTTGCTGTTTTAGGTACAATAAATGTACTTTTTGGTACTTACAATAACGTACAAAATATTTTACTATTTTGTACAATAAAAGTACTGTTTGGTATAATAAATTGTACTATTTGGTACAATAAAGTACTTTTTGTACAATTAAAATGCTTTTTGGTACAATTAATTTTACTATTTGGTATAATAAATCAAACTTTTTGCTACAAACAAAAAATGTGTTGATTCACAGACGATACAATCAATAGTGGTTCGCCGAAAACTCAAAAACTAAAATTGACGACGAAGTCAAAAAAGTCTGATAAGACAAATGTAGTCGTTGAATAACCATAAATAAGGATATGCGCTTCGTTTTGAATAATAAATACTATTTAGGGGGTTACTGAACAATTTTCAATGTAATGAAGGTTTCCTTTCAGAAATTGTTGGAAAAATATGTACTTTTAGCAAATAAGACAATTTGTATGTGATGTACCGATAGGCTTATTTGTATGTCAATGCTATATAATAATTTACATTGTGCGAAATTCGGCAGGGTGTAGTGAACTTGCGAGACAAAATAGGCATTTAATTGTATATAGATGATTTCGGTTGCTTGTTTTGGGGGTAGCAGAGGGGATGCGGAAAATGTTTTGATTTTCTGAGTTAATAATACTGACAAAAATCTAACATCCTGCAGCATTCATATTTCGTTTGCGGGTACCAGAAGAAATGGTTCCAATCCTTCTATTTCCAATCTCATGACCTGCTCAGTGAAGTTTTACACGAGTTATCGTGTCCACGAACCATCGAGCCTGACAGACGGACGGACATTTTTAATATGTAACTCTCCGATATGTACTATCATCCCTCATCCTTATGAGGAGAGTAAACAAAAGTTGGAGTCGTCGTTAAACTGTAGGTCTGAGTGTGTATAAAAATAGAAGCATCCTTGAGGACGGTACGAATTGACCATTATTCTACATGATAGGCCTCTCATTATCAGGCTAGGCCGGCTATAATTTTTTTTCATACTGCCACGATCGGCTATTCACATGTACTCAAAAGTTATGCTTAATTCCAAACAGTCAATCTCTGCTTGAGTGTTATCAATCTAAGCTTGTTTCGCATGTAACACTCTAATAGACATAAGTCCAGACAGAGAAACAATTTTAAACGATTTTTGGAAAAGAAGAACGATTGTTGGAAACTTCCAATGAAAATTGTATTACCAACATTGCCTGAAAGAGAGGGTTTTTACCTAGAAAAGTAATCTTTAGGAAGGTGAAATAAAAAAACAGGATCAATACTGTTCAGAATGCTCGGGTTTACAGGGTTAAATATATATTTACTTACTTATTTAAGTGACCTATTTCAGCTTACGAAAGCGGTTCATAGCCTAAAGTCTTAAAAAATTCTACACGTTTCAGACTTCTGCGTGCGTCTTTCTATTAGCTCTACCAGATGGTGACAAGTCACCAACCACTTGGTCTTTACAACGAAGTCTAGTTCTCCCTGCTCAGCGCCGTCCTCCTTTGGATACGTCGATGTCATGGTAAAGTTCATACTGCTCTTGGTTCATCCGATAGTTCCATATATTATTACTAATTCATAACAATAACTTTCAACGAGAACATCCTTTGTTTTTCGAAATCATTATTTTTGTCTTGTCCTCGTTTACCGCGAAACCCATTTTTGCTGACTCCTTTTCCAACGTTGAGAAAACTGCAGTAACATTTTGCAGATTTCGCCCAATTTTGTCTATATCGTCGGCGTAAGCTAGTGGTTTTTGACTCTTATGGAATATGCCTTTCTCATTACCACCTCCATAACTATATTAAATAGTGTATATTGTACAGGGTCAACTATCATCCTGCCTGAGACCTCTTTCCGTATTGAATGGTTTAGAAAGATCCTTACCAATCTTATCCAATGATTAAGTATTTTGTAAGGTAAAGCTGCAAAGGAGTTTTAACTTTGAAGAAGTCTATTCCTTATCCGAGAGTTAAATTTAGCTTGTAGCCGGCAAAGAAATAATAGGTATCGATCTGCTCTTCATGACTTTTCTTTAGGATTTGTCGTTAAGTGAATATTTATTTCGTCGTCATGGATAGGAGCGGGGTCCTCTCGAGTGGTGTCCATATCCAGTAAATTGCCGAAATGTTGTCACCGTATCTTTAGTACGTTATTCGGGTCTGCTGTGCTTGCAAAAGGGCAACCGTGTTCCACACATTCTTGCCCTAACTCTCTAGAGATTTTAATTAATTTTAATTAAAAGTCAGTTAAGATAAAAGAAAAATACTTCGTAATATGTAGTCAAAATTATTCGTTTATGGTTACCCGTTAATAGTGTGCTAAGAACTATTAAGTCGTCGCAATGCCTTTAAAGAATTTAGATAATTTGCCATTATCTATTATTTTCTTTAATTTTCATTTCCACACACATTAATTCAACATTCTACTACTAATACACAATCTAGTATTAAACATATTCAGATACTCTCAATTACACACAAAAAAAAAAAAAAAAAAAAACACAAACAAATACAAGAAAATAAGAAAGAAATAAGGACCTATTGATCATTAACAAAATAATAATGAAAAACAAACAATAAATTTATAATCTAAATTAGAACAAAACCAAAAAAAAGAAAGCTAAATTCATACATAATTAAAATAAAAATTTATATTTTTTATACATGAATGCATAAAGAAACACAAAATAATCTATTAATAAGTCTTACTATAATTACAAAAAAAACAAAAACAAAAACAACAACAACTCCCTTAAAACAATAACTAACCACTAATAAAACATTTCGAATAATGTAACAACAGCTTTACTTTTGTATTTACACATTCCCACATACAATTTAACACATCGGTTTGTGAATTTCTAACTTGCAGGGAAGTTCTTATTTTTTTGCCTCCTTAAAGAAAACATCCAAAGAACTTCTCTGCGATGGGAAATTTAAAAAAAAAAACTAAACCCATAACTTTAAATTAGCAAACTGAATTTTGTTAGTTTTTTTGCATGGTCTTTGGCTTGAGCCAACAAAAAAATTAATAAATTAGACAATATAGCATTTCGCCTTACCACGAGAAATTTTTCTACCCAAAGTTAATTACTTATCTCCGCCTCAATATTAATAATACATAAAAAACCAAACACTTTTTAACAATAAAATACACATATTTTTATTATCATACTTGTTTGATTTGAGAATTATTAGACGAAGAAAATGTCATCGCAATTTGTTACACAAAAGTAATTTTTACGTAACTTAAAAAAATGTTTCATTATTAAAATCTATTCGTATATAACAATATTTGATAAGCTTGTAAAGGAAAAATGTTTTTAACAACATGTTATTACTTCAAAGGTGTTTTTACAAAAAAAATTTTAAATATTGAAAATGGAATTTACAGACACTCTTTTGTATAAGAAGGTACTTTAAACTAAATTGCAAGAGTTTTTATAGACAATTTAAAATTTAGAAAAATCACTAACTGAGACTTTTTTGTCTTACATATGAAAATTGTCTTCTTAGATACGTTTGTGTAAAGGAAGTTGACTAGATCTTGTATAATAATGTGACTCCCTACTATTATATATTAAGATTTGATCCACAAACAGTTTGATACCTGAAAAGAGTTTTCACAGGAGGCAGCTGTGAAATGCGTCAAAAAGTCAAAGGAATTCTATTTCACTTTTAACAACAATTTTTACAGGGAGAGTTCCTTTAGCAAACCCTTATTCATTCATGTGCATAATGAAGAAAATAATTTTTTGTACTAAGACTATTTCCTCTCTGTAGGCTTTTTCAATAAGGGTCGGTCGATGTTGCAATGAAATCAAACAAGCTGTGTATGAGTAACACCGTTTAAACCTCCGGCTGTGCCACATAGATCTGGCTGAATTCAAGCGATGTCCTTAGGTCATGTTGGTTTTAAGGGTGTGAAAGGCATCCTGTTGCCTTGCGAGGCCGGCATTAATCGTTTGTTTCACACAGACACGATCAGCAATTCACGCGCACTCGAAAGATTTGTTTGATTCAAAACAGTCAGTCTCTGTTTAAGTAAAGACAGACAATGTTCAACGATTGTTGGGAGATAACAAAACTTTTTTATCGTGTACAATTCGACAGCGCTGACCCTTCGTGTGCGACCTAACACATGCACACCATACTGTGGTGTGCGTGCGTTGGTTTATGCCTATCACTGGTTACAGGCCAAATTGCAGTCACTGTCGGCCAGCTTGCCGTACTGTTTATCAGGGACTCTTCGTTGGTAAGACAGCATATGCGTCTCTTGTGTGGAACGAGTTGGTGAGTAATGCTTTTGGATATCGTAAGATCCACTCTTGTCAGAAATTTAGTTAGTAGCGCATATGTTACTGAATGCATTCTTGCATAAGAGAGCACTGTTAGATCTTCTTACCAAGGATTAACAATTTCCATAGAAGGTTATATGTAGAAAATGAATGAAATGCTTTCTACACCAGGTGTGCCACCTAGAGCCGGTGTTTGCTCGATGTAGGGCTATTGACAAATAACTGTAGATAGGATATGATCTGCCCATCTTTGTTAAACAGTCTCTTCGAAGCAAAGTTATTAGGTCGAACTGATCTGAAAATCTTGTTCTGCCAAATGACTGCTGTTTCTACCTCTCTTTACGAGGGCACCAGTCTCTAAACTGCAACACGTTACAAATTGCAATAGTTTGACTGCAATATCTCACCAGAGGTACCGCGTGTACACTGTTCAGCGATACTTATAAAAAGATCCCTTGTTTGTGACTCTCTCTGGAATATCTCATATAAGTACATTGCAGGGGGGTGCAGACAGGCCAATCATAAAATAAAAGGTCTTTGGAATGTTTCCATCGGTGAGGGTACTGCATTCTTGCAATATAGTATCGACCGTTCTACCTTTCCAGGATATTGATGTGAAAGCATTTGTACTCGCGAGTATTTTAAAGTTCCTGTCTGTTCCGGCCGTAGCATAGTGGTTAGAACACGCGACTACCATGCGGGAGGTACGTAGTTAGATTTCCGGTTCCAGTCATCTACATTTTTCTTTCAATGCCGGCCCCCTCGATGTTGTCGACAGCAACGTCGCAGTACAGTGTCGAGTCAATCGGCATGTCTAGTAAAAGCTTCTCAAACAGTGAAGTCCGCATTCGTCGATAAACAAGTAGGTGCCGTTAGTTGTGAATCTAAAAAGAGAAAGCGTGTTAATTCACAACAACGCGAGAAGCTATCCCATACCTCATTCATGGGGTGTAAAGGGAATTTAAGTTAGTAAGTAAGTCTGTTCTCATTTTTGAAAATGTAGTCAATTCTGTAAAGTATGGCTATTAAATAACAATTCGATACTATCCTCATTGTGCAGAAATCACCGGTGCTTGCGGTGTGGGGATCAAGAGCCCCGAAACTTAGTCTCCCACCTGTGGAAGCACAGCAAGGCCCTGGTTGGGACAGATATCGCTGGTACTCTTTGGATTTGAATGTGAAGTTAAATTGCCAGCGTTTGGGATAGACCCATAAAGCAGCAGAGGGGGTAAGATAGCCCTCGCCCTAGTCAATGTGAGATATTTCCCATACCGATATACCCAACAGGCATAAAATTTTATGCAACAAAAAGAGTTTAATTTTAATGCCTTGTGTAAATTGTGTGCCTTCATGGGCACTTTGTATGTAATATTTTCATCTATAAGCTTAGTTCAGTTTTTTTTTTTCTATATAAATACTGCATGTCAGTATTTACTGCACGTTAAATACCTGCATATGCACTTTGTATATGAGAAGTTCCTTAACAGACACCTATCTGTATGCAGAGTGATATCAGCATTTTTTTTTATAAAAACCGTAGTTTATCTTCTCTTTTATGGATAAATTGTTTATAAGAAAGATATTTTTCTATATGAAATTTTTTGTTGGATAATATTTGATATATGTCTTCATTTGCCCTTTTCCTTACAATAAGCTCATAAATAAGCACACATAAGAGTTCTATGATATTTTACTATGACATGAGTGTTTTAAGAAATACTTTGATATATACAAAATACCATCAGATAATATCTTCTATATTAAAGACTTTTTATAGATATTCGTACTGCTATACTGCCCTCCTGAAAAAGAAAGTCACATCTCCATTTTAGTAGTTTTGAGATATGTAACTTCTACGTTCTATATCTACCGAATCTTAAATTTAATATTTTTACAAAATTTCAAAAATGTTTCAAAAATATGTTATATCCATTTTTGACATTTTTCAAAAATAGTTAATTTAAAGCTCGAAAGATATACTTAGAACATGGAAGTTACATAACTCAAATCTAGTAAAATGGAGATGTGACTTTCTTTCTTAGGAGGGCAGTTTAGTACATGAGACATTTTGTTTACCTGTAATCAGCACGTTTTCGGTATTAAAATACTTCGTTTTGTTTAAACAGTATAACAGTTTTCTCATATAGGAAACAAATTCCCACTAAGAAATTTTCTTTGTCAACATTATTGTTCATGTTTTAATTGCGATAACATCTTCGAAGTTAATACAATTCTGTTTGGTTCTTTGAATATCTACGCTTATAATTTCTGCATCTTAAACCTACAAAAGACGTTACATAATATCCAACAAAAATAAAAAATAACAAAAAACAACTTTTAGTAGTTAAGTGTATATATTTAAGAACAATTAGTATTTAACTAGATGAAGATGATGACAAGATAGACAAAACAAAATTAAAGTAACAAAAATTTAACAATATAAAAATTTTTCGGTTTTTCTTTTATTTATAGATAAAGAAATTTTAACAAACAAAAAAATTTGATTTTATGTTTATTTCAAATTAATAATTTGTATCAGCTACGACATCTGATAATAAAGAAGACACACAACATACGATATATACAAAAACCAGCAAACAAAGAAAAAGAAAATTACGATGTAGAGAGAAAAAAATAATAAAGTAAATAGAAAAACAAAATAAAAAACAAAACAAAACTAAAAGAACACATTTTGAAAAAAAAGAAAAGAAATCCAATAAAACGAAAACTCACCATATAATAAATAAGTAATAAAAACAACTTAAATAAAAAACTGATTGAAAAACATCCACAAATAAAAAAAATGATAAATTCAATTTTACCCTAAAAACCCAACAATAAAATCTCACAGAAATTAATGCATTTGAATGAAAATAAAATGAAAAAGCAAACAAATTATTTAAATCTAAAAAAGATGAAAAAAAAGAAATGAAATGGTTTTGATGTATAAAATATCAAATACATATCAATTTATGGCCTATTATTTTACTTTTAAACGTGAAAAAAAAAACAAATTTATTATTAAACATAAAAAAGGAAAACAAATTATGATATTATGTATTAGCATTTTTTTATTGTTTACATTTATATTTTTATGTATATTGACACAATTGTCTTACAGTGCACATACACATACAGATGCTATCACACTATGCCTCTGGAAAGAAAGACATATGAAGAATAAAACTTTTTGATGGATGTGGATTTTCAGGAATGTTAGCAGTTTACGAAGTTTTCGTAGCGATAGCAAATAAGCCGATGGGCTAACCTTTTTGTTGTTTCAAATAATTCGAATATCTCATGCGTGGGATGTTAAATAGCGAAAGTTTGAACAACCGCGATAAGATAAGGAGGTTAGAGGATCAGAAAATCCACTAACGTAAAAGGTAAAAAATGTATTACTTTTGGATATATATATGGTAAAATGTGCAGAATAAAGCATCTAATGAATTTTTTAAGTTTAAGAATATTTAACGTATTAACTCTATACGTTTTTCTCACGATGACTTCAATAAGTATCAACGATTTCAATATGGACGCTCAATTCTTTTTATTAAGAGACCACTAGAGACCTGCACAAATGTATTTGCTTTACTAAGGCAACAAATGACTTACTGCAGTGAGCAATGATTACAACACATTCGCTACCAAAATAACAGTTATACATTAATGTGAAGAGAAACAAAAGGTGAAAAAATCAATGTTTTAAACGTGAATAAGAAGAGGAATAAGTAGAGAGAGGTGATCATTACTCGTGATAATGGATCAGTTAGATATGGAAGGTACAGCATGGAACATATTGAATCAGCTACACGGACTGAGGAGAGGGATTCTAGATCTTCTATAAGAATTTAACTTTTCCCTAATTATCTTAGCCTCCCACGGGCTAGAAAGGGGCAGATGTTCCATCGTCTCGGACTCCCTTTTATCATTCGGCCGTGGCATAGTGGTTAGAACACGCGACTACCATGCGGGAGATCGCAGGTTCAAACCTGGCTCCAGTCATCTTAAAAGAAAAAAAATAAAAAAAAATGTTCTTTCATTGTCGGCTCCCCTCGAATGTTGTCGACAGCAACTTCGCAGTATTAAGCGTCGATTCAATCGTCGTGTCTAGTAAGAGCTTCTCAAACAGTGACGTTCGCATTCGTCGATAAACAAGTAGGTGCCGTTAGTTGTGAATCTAAAAAAAGCTATCCCATACCTCATTCATGGGGTGCAAAGGGAAATTAAGTAAGTAAGTAAGTAAGTAAACCGGTATGGATCTATCCCATTTGCCTATTGCAATGGCCTGTTAGAATTACACTGACCAAGATCAGATTACTCCTGCACAGGCTAAACATGTATGCCGATCGGGATCTGTTATATACGATCCAATGTCTGTCACAGTGAATCCTCCACTTAGCCGAAAAGGTAACAAATGGACAGGAGCACATCTTCCAGGGATAGTACAGCCTCTTCTGATCATTAGGTCTGTTGATTCATTACCATAAATCTCGCAATGTCCTGGGACCCAACAGAGGCTGACATTAAGAGGCATTAGTCTATACAAATTTTCCTTTTACAATTGATTGATTTTATTAGAGCCTGGCTATCAAATGGCACAGATGGTTATCCGTCTCTTACTATCAATTCCACATCCCGTAATAACCTCCCCGGCTCTCTGAGTGGCCAGTACCTCAGCCTGAAAAACACTGCATTCATTATGTAACCTGAAAAAGAGACTTAACAGCAATTCTTCGCTTTACACACCAGCTCCTGTGCCCTGTTCCATTTCGAGTCACCATAAGGAGGACCATGGTCATTCCATTTTGATCTTTCGCCAAAAAATCAGCAAGAGGTGGGAAACTTAAACAAACGCCATTACCCAAAAGCCAATCGCTTGCTTCCCTCAGTCTGATAGCCCCTCGGGCCGCAATAGCCTGACGTACCAGCCCAGAGCGGAAGGCACAGAAACACAACCAAAGCCGGTTGCGGAACATAAGGCTAGAAGGGCTTTAAATGTGTTCCTGGGTCTTCCAACAAGGCTTATGCAGCCCGAGGGACTACCAGGTATAACAGAAGTACTTTTTGGGTACAATAAACTGTACTTTGTGACAAAATAAATTGTACTTTTTGGAATAAAAATTTTACTTTTTGATACAATAAGTGTTCTTTTTGGTACAATATATTGTAAATTTTGGTAAAATAAATTGTACTTCTTGGTACCATGTACATTTTCGTATAATAAATGGTAAATTTTCGTACAATAAATTTTACTATTTGGTACAGTTAATGGTGCTATTTGGTACCAAGTACTATTTGTACAATAAATTGTACTTCATGATGTAATAAATTGTACTTCTTGGTACCAAGTACTATTTTGTACAATAAATTTTACTTTTCGGTACAATGAAGTGTCCTTAATATAACAGCTAAAGTACTTTTTGGTAAAATAAATTGTACTTTTTGCTACAATTAACTTTAAATAATTTGGTATAAAAATCTGTACCATTTGATACAATAAATTGTACCATGAAAAATTCAATACAATAAATGGTACATTTTTGTACAATACATTTTACTATGTGGTACAATTAATTGTGCTATTTGGTACTGTGTAATTTTTCGTACAATATATTGTACTTTTGATAAAATAAATTGTACTGTTCGTTCAATAAAAGTATTTGTTGGTATAATAAATTTTACTTTTCAGTGCAATAACAATTTACTTTTTCGTACAATAAATTGTGCATTTGGTACAATAAATTTTACAATTTGGTTCAATAAAAGTACTTGCTACAATAAATTTTATTTTTCAGTACATTAAGTGTACTTTTTAGTACAACACAAGTACTTTTTGGTGCAATTAATTGTACTATTTGGTACCATAAATTTTATTTGTGGTATAATAAATTGTACATTTCGGTTTAGTAAACTGTACTTTTTGGTACAATAAATTGTACTCCTTGAAACAACGTACTTCCGTAGATACAATTTCACTTTTTTTGTATAATTGACTGTGCTATTTGGTATTATGTAATTTTTCGTACAAAAAATTGTACTTCATGGCACAATAAATTTAACTTCTTGGCACCATGTACTTTTTGGTACAATAAACTCTAATTCTTGGTGCCATGGTACAAAAAATTTTACTTTTATGTTCAATAAAAGTATGTGTTTGTACAATAAATTTTACTTTTAGGTACAAACAAGTGTACTTTTTAGTGCAACACAAGTACTTCTTGGTACAACGAATAGTACTATTTGGAACCATAAACTTTTCCTTGTTTTCTATATTGTACTTTGTGGTATAATACAATGTACTTTTTAGGACAATAAAAGGTACAATAAATTGTGCTATTTGGTACAATGTACTTTTTCGCACAATAAATTGTACTTCATTGTATAATAAAGTGTACTTCTTGGTATCATATACGTTCTCGGAAAATAAATTGTACTTCTTGGTACCATGTACTTTTTTGTACAATAAATGGTACTTTTTGGTACAATAAATTGTACTTCTTGGTACCATGTACTTTTTCGTACAATAAATTATATTTGTTGGTACAAACAATTTTACTTTTTGGTACCATGTTCTTTTTCGTACAATTTATTTTACTTTCTGGTTCTATAAAAGTATTTGTTTGAACAATAAATTTAATTTTTCGGTACAAATAAGTGTACTTTTTTGTACAACACAATTACTTTCTGGTACAATAAATTGTAATATTTGGAACAATAAACTTTACTTTTATACTTTTTAGTACAAAAAATTTTACTTCTTGGAACCATGTACTTTTCGGTACAATAAACTGTTCTTTTTGGTACAAAAAAATTTACTATTTAGTGTTATTTGGTACAATATACTTTTTCGTACAATAAATTGAACTTCTTGGTAACATTTACCGTGCAATAAATTTAATTTTTTTTGATACAATAAATTGTACTTTTTGATACAATAAATTGTACTTTTGTCGAAAAAATTGTACAATAAATTTTACTTAATGGTACAATAAAAGTACTTTTTGGTATAATACAAATGATTTCATCGTTGTTTTTGTATTTATGTTTTCAGTACAATTAATTATATTATTTGTTACATTAAACCGAGTTTTTTGATACAAACAATTTACAAAACACTGTTTTGGTCAAAATTCACACTCTTTCGCTCATTAACAAAATAACGCCGTTGTCTTGAAAATGTCTTGTTCGAAGAATCAAAATAAACACGCGTGTTGAAAGAAGTAAATAAGCTTGAAAGAGCAAATCTGCAGGGCTCTAGTTCATACAAAACTAAGTATGGACGAAACATATTACTTTTCGGAATACTTTATTTAGCGAATTTTGGAACATGTTGAATATTTCCTTCGGAAAAAATATTATATTTGAACTTCGATCTTCTCCAGATTGTCGCACTAAATTTGGTATATCGCTATTGATTCATACGTCGTCGATACACTCCGTTAATAATCTTTGGTCCATGTATTATGCAGAGTATTTTCGCTTGCGTCGTCCATAGTAACAGCAAAATTTTTATGTGCGATGTGTAAGATCTCGTCTGGTATGAGCTCAATAAGGGCTTTGCCAATCTTCACTAGTAAGGGCGTATCAGCTTCGCAGAAATACACAGCACAGATTTCTAATGAAGTAATTTCTGCCGGATCGTACTGTCGAAGGCAGAATTATTGCCGATCGAAAGGTGAAGCGTCGATGTGTTTTTCATGAGTCTTCTTGTCGTCAAATTGTAAATACTTGATCAGCTATTGATTCACAAGGTCTAACGCCAGATCTGAAAAGATTAAATTAGGTTAGATAAACCAGGCTTTGCTCTTTCACATAATACACTTTACAGGACCCTATATACGATGGCTGAAAGACTTTTTCGGCAACAGAGTGTTTCAAATGTACCCATATCTCCAATCTTCTTTCTAAAGCTGTAGACGTCAGTATAGCAAATTTTCGCCATTTATCGCCACCATGAAGAGCTATTCGAGACAGTCCCCAATTGTTAGATGATATATTATTAAAAATTACAAAAACCTATAATTAACTAACTGAACAATTTAATGTGTGCAATGAAATCAATAAATATGTGTTCTTAATTAGAAACAAAAGCGTATTATTATTAACTAAATTCTTTGTTCCTTTGTTTGAAATAACAAAAAAAAAAAAAAAACTAGGGATCTGTTGTTATAAGTAGTAAAAATATTATTATCAGAAGGGGTTCGGTCACTTTCACAAAAAAACAAAGAATTTTTGTAGATGAAATACAAGAAAAGTATTTTGTTACGAAAAAAATACATATATATGGCAAAAGTTGTCAACATGAAAAATACAAAAAAATAAACAGTAAAATAAAACGACAAAGTATTACAAATATTTAACAAAACTTTATAAGAAATTTATTGAATATATTGAATAACAAAAAAAAAAAAATAAAAACAAAAGTACTGAAAAAATACTAACAAAATGATATTAAACCAACATTTCAATAGCAAAAAAACTCACTTAAATACTGAACTCTAGTTAAACTCTCTACAATACTCTTAAGCTAACCCATCTCTCTCTTACCAGGACAAGTCTTCTCTTTAGCTACATAACTACACTTACTTACCCTTTTACTCTCTCTCTCTCACACACACAAACACAACATTACTATATTACTTTGGTTCCTTCTCAGCTTGACAGCTACTAAGTCTTAATTATCTTTAATTTCCCCACTGAGTAATAGTAACAATCGTTTTTTTTTCTTATTTACTTTTTTCAATTCTACAAAAAAACATAAAAAATATTAACAAAAATTTAAGCAAACAAAAAACGTATAACTAAAAATAGAAAATATAATTAATGGCTGCATATATATATATATATATAATTTTTTTGTATGGCTTTAGTGTTCAGCATAACTTTGTTTATTTTAGTTAAATAATTATAAACAAAATATATTAAATACTTATATTTAGCAAAAATTAAAACATATAAAAGAAAGACAACAACAAATCTTATTATTAACATTACAAAAACAATAAATAAAGAAAACAACAACAAAAAAAACAAAAGAGACAGCAACTTCATACAGCATTAAAAACACTTTCAATGTGTTTTAGTCAAATAAATTGATATTAATTTAAACAGAAAACCACAACAACAACAACAAACATATCTACATATTAAAAGATTAATAATTATTAAAGTATAAATGATAAAAACAACAAAAACAAAAATAAACATAAGCATAAAACATTGTAGGGATCATTTTATTGAAATTGTATAACATAAATAAAAAAAATTAACACAAAAAAAAAAAAAGAAACAATTATTATTATATTAATACCGTTATTATGAAAAAGAACAACTCTACTAAATCGAATTACAAAACAAACAAACAAACAGAAAGCAAGAGAAACACAACAAACTTGATACAAAGAATTCAAATTCAAACTATTATAATTATTATAATAAATAACATAAAACTAAAATTATATATCAAACAACAAGAACAACAAGAAAACCAAAACTAATTATAAATGAATAAATCAACTAAAACCAAGATAAATAATAATAAAAATTCATATAATAAAATATACAAACTGTATGAATGAGTCTATGCGTTTCATTTTAAGAGGTGTTAAATTGCAGGTCAGGTCAAATTTAGGGTGGAGGGGGAAAACGGATGTTAAGGTTGGTATTTTCCAACTGTATTAGGATGACGGCAAGGCTTGGAGATCAAGTTCTGAACTTAATTTTAATGGTTAATATGGGCATTTCCAGGATGGCGAACGTGACATTTGTACGCCTTTTAAGTGAAAAATGAATAACGAAATCTTTGAAATTGGTAAGCTTGTTTACATTTTCCGATAGCACTTTAGTGGTACTCCGCTTAGTGCAAAATTTAGCTTTTGTAACTTTGTTGTTTCCAAAATATAAGGAAAAAACATGCGATGGCGAACGCGACAAAAAATATAAGTTTTTTTTTAAATGCATGTAGAAAAATGCTAAATTCAGCGAATATAAACATTTATTTTTTACCACAATAGAGGGATGTGGCTTTCTATTGGTAGTTGTCATGTTGCAATATGGGCACCGGCTTTTTTTCTAGAATTTTTTCATGATTAAGCACATGACATTTATCACGTGACGTGACATTTTTTCTATGACTATATCTATATACATATATGGGCAATTCCGTGATTTTTTTATTTGTGAAATTAGGGAATATTATTAGGTTTATATACTAAAAATTGTTCATTAGGAATGTTAAATTAGAAAGTCTATAAAATTTAATTAAAATTTTGCAGCTAACTGATAAGTTTTTACTATTAATGGAGTTATTTACTGTTGTAATAAATATTTGATAATAAGAGTGCACTTCCATCTTAACTTAACTTAAATTCCCTTTGCACCCCATGAATGAGGTATGGGATAGCTTCTCGCGTTGTTGTGAATTAACACGCTTTCTATTTTTAGATTCACAACTAACGGCACCTACTTGTTTATCGACGAATGCGAACGTCACTCTTTGAGAAGCTCTTACTAGACACGACGATTGAATCGACGCTTCATACTGCGAAGTTGCTGTCAACATCATTCGAGGGGGGCTGACAATGAAAGAACAATTTATTTTTCTTTTTTTTTTTAAGATGACTGGAGCCAGGTTTGAACCTGCGATCTCTCGCATGGTAGTCGCGTGTTCTAACCACTATGCCACGTCCGGTCCCCGTGCACTTCCATCATCAGTAAATATATTATTAAAAATTCAAAGAGGTGATCAGATCATTAAGCAATTTTGCATCATTAAAGATAAGCTTTGGACATTTTAATTTAATACATTTTAATTTTGATGGTACATCACATATATACGGAATTCACTTATATAGGTTTGCGTACATATCTTTTTGTTAGTACACTGACATAGGCCAAATTTTTCGCATGGTGGGCGGTTATAAAAATATTACCCAATAACGAATATGAGCTATATCGTCTGACGTAATTTTGGAAAATTAATGTTTCTCCTACAACTTAAAAACAAAAACTGCAGGATATTTGAATTTAGGAAGGTTAATTATCTTGCATTAGTAGCAGAATCTCTGAAAACCGAAACATTTGTCACACACCTTCTGGTACCTCTTATGTAAATGAGTGAAATGAACATATCAGAGCGCAGCACAAATGCATTATCAATACCAAGCTAGGGCACTTCTGGAAACGGTTAGCCCTCTTAAGCCTTATCAACATATAAAAATAATAACTTTCAGCTATGTCAATGAATGTGAAAATTTTGAAGTCAACCTGTTCTTATTTTGCTAGATTAGAGTGACAATCAGAGCTGTCGTTTTATCACGTGGGGGAGAAACAAAATAAAGTTCTTCCTTTTTGATACCAAACCAGAACTTTGTGATGCAATGAAAGTTCTTTTAGATTCAATAAAAATAATTTTATGCACAAATAAAGTACTAAGAATTGACATAAGTTCTGTTACCGAAATTTTTTGCTATAAAATTAAAACTAATGGATGTTTATGGACCAAACTTTGATGTTTATTTATTTGATATATATTGTATACAAAAAGCTACTAATCAGTAAAAATGTTCGCCTCTGTCGTTCACGCACGTCTTAAGACCCAATGGCTAATCATCAACAGCAGCACGCACTGCGTCCATTGGAAAATTGGCTACAGCTCTCATCAAAGCAGCCTTAAGGAAATCAATATTGTGGATGACCATGTTCTCCAAACTGTCCACCATTTGTAATCCAATGGGTTTAATGCGGGGCTTATAGAGAGCCATTCTTCAGAGAAATTGAAAAATTGTCTGTGTCAGTTTTGACTTATGAGCCGACGCAGAAACTTGCTAGAAAGTCCACCGCTGATTTTGAAATTGGGAATGGTTAGATGGCTTTAAATTAAGTTCCAAAATTGTCTCTTTGTAAACTCTCCCCGACGTTTTGACCCCATGTTCAAAAAATGCAAATAAAAGATCCCATCGTAAAAGTCCGCCACCATACCATAACTGAAGTTGGTATGGCCCTTTCAAACCTGTGGTAAAAGTACAAATGCTTGTTTTGATGACGGTGCACACACCCTTTCAATTTTCGTGTTATATTTTTTCTACACTGTAATAATTTTGTCATCTGTATAAAAGGTTTTTCTGTGCAAGTTTTCAGTGCTTCACCGAATAACGTTTGCGATTTCTTTCTTTTTTTAAAGCTGCAGTCAAGAAATGTCCTGTACGTTCATCGGAACAACTAAGCCCCAAGTCTTTTTTAAAAATTTGATTTGGCGATTTTTCTTCTCACGGGCCACGATTTTTGGTTTAGAGCGGTTTTCGCTTAGTTATTGGGTTGACGGCTATAATGACATGAGCCCTTCGAAGTGTGCTTGGACGGTCGGATCGGTGGCGGTTTTTGATATCTTCAGTTTTATGCGGTCGAAGCGTTTTGAAAATGTTGTCTATTTTGTTTTCGCACTTAAAAAATCCATATAAAGCGATGCGGTTCCATTTATCTGACCACTAAATGGTGAAACCTGAAACAAATTTGTATTCCCGTTAAAGTGTAATGCTAAAGTGGTTCATAAACTATGTGGCAATCACGGGAAATATTTAATTCTACTACTACTTAGTATAAATTTTACTCTTTGGTACAATAAAAGCTTTTTTGCAAAATAAATTGTATTATTTGGTACAATAAACTGTACTTTTTGTTACAATAAATTTTACTTTTTAGTACATAAAAAAATACTTTTTGGTACAATAGATGTACTTTTTGGTAGAATAAATTGAACTATTTGGTACAATAAGTTGAACTATTTGGTACAATAAATTGAACTTTTTCACGGAATAAATTGTACTAGTTAATACAATTAAATAATTATTTGTTACAATAAATTGTACTATTTGGTACAATAAAATTACTTTTTGGTACAATACAAATTCTTTTTTGGACAATAAATTTAATTATTTGTTACAATAAATTGTATTTTTTGGTACAATTAATTATACTATTTGTAGCAAAAAACCTAAACAAATAGCTTAATACCATTTCAAGAGCGCTTGTGCTGGGCTAATCCATGTCTTTGCTTACTTTGAGAAATATCTGACGTACTTTACAGCAGCAATGAAGAAAGATACGAAATTGAATTAGGAATTGTAGTTAGTTGGAAACTTAGACCTCTGATCCCGCGGTTTAACTCTGTAAGCGACCGAATTGCCACAATCCGCATTAAGCGAAATTTTTATACATTATGCTGATATTTGAAGACGCCCCTGCGAAAGACAAAGACGAGGACACTAAAAATGCATTCTATGAGCTTCTGGAGGAAATATAAGACATTGTTGTTGTTATGGGATTTTTTTTTCTAAAATAGAAAGTAAGGTTTCTCTTGGTTGAGCAGTGGTTAGCTTCGCGTCGGCAAGAAACATGGTAGTGAGTGCAACCTGATTTCCACAAGGCAACCTGGATATTCCCTGATCAAAAACGAGAAACCAAATTGATCCCACGGTAATTGATGGATGGCATGTTTTAGGTGCCATGGACGTGCGTGCGATGCTTTATCATGTTTCTGGCACACAGTATCAACATAGTAAACATTCTGCAACCAATGCCGCAACATAATTACTTGGGTATATAAGTAAGTCATGGTACGGTGAAGAATGTCGCATATTGTCTGAGGAAAAGTACAGGAAAAGGGTCGAAAACGGAAAATTCTACCAAAATGGACAAAGTTAAGTTTATTGAAAAAGGCTCCAAACCTGTGAACATGGGTATAGAAATATGGCACGGAACTGCAGAGAGTACTGCACATTTGGAAGTAAAATTTTTGTATTCTGCCGGCTTACGAAGCCAGCACAAGTGACGTAATCACGGCAATTAGGAAATAAATGCATGTGCGATGATTTGAATCTGAGTGTACGGTGCTTAAGAAATGCAATACTAGTGTGTGCACAAACTAGGCTAAAATCGCTTTTTACCCATCGCATGTGAAAAACTAAAGCCCACGTTAACGGACCTGATAAATCGAATACCCGACAAATGCTTCTTACTGTCTTTTTATCCACTACAAAGCGGCATTCAAGAGTCCAGTACGACAAAAACTATTAGACGCCATGGCTTAGCGACTTTATATATAACGACTTTATCAATATACAATGTTGTTTGCGATCGATCGCCGAACACCGTTGAAGGAAACATAATTTGTATAACAACATCGAGCAGTCAAGCGCGTTCAGCTCGAAAAATCTTCAGCAATAGACTTTAGGGGCTGCTCTGGAGGGGACAACCAAAAACTAACTTGGTGGGACCGTAGCACTTGGAATTCATTCCTGCGATGATCAATGGTTGGATAAATATCTGCTTTTGCAGCCAAGTCAGAAGAATCATGTTTTCGAATATACAAAACGCCTAAATAATCAGTATAGAAATTTCAGTCAGCTGAATTGACTGATAAATACCCCTCACCCTATGTATAGCTTTGTTAAACTTTCAAGTTTGACGATGTTAAACGGTTGGAAATGGACATTTACAGACATGTATGTAACATGTAAAAATATTAACAGGTGGAAAAAGGTTAATTTTACATCTGGTGTGGGGTAGCGAAAGGGTCTTTTAAGGTACCTCAAAAGAAATCATAATTTAAATTGGGTGGGCTTAATCTTCCGGTTTCTAAGATTTCACATATTTATACAAAATATTAAAAGTAAAATATTTTCAAGGTTTAAAAAAGTTTTTTTTAGAAATTATTGATTGATGATTCCTTTGTTAAATAAAAAATTCAATAAACGTTTACTTTGTGCAAAATTTTAATAAATTCAGTGTACTTAAAAAAAGATGTGCATCTAAATCTATTAGGGTGATTTCGGTCATTTCTATCGGAGGCACCAGAAGAGGTGTTGCAAATGTTTCGGTTTTCTAAAGATTGTCTATTATTATAGCATAATTAGACTGACCAAATCCAAATATTGTCAAGTTACCCGCCTGGATGTTAGAAAGAAATATTCACTTTCCAAAAATAGGTTATGTTGTATGGAAGGTACCTAAAGGCGTTGGCGGCCATAGTCCATATTCAATCCTGAGTTGAATTTTTATCAGCGAGCATCTTACCCAAATATGACTATATTCATTGTACTTCTAAAATGATGTGTATGTAAAACTATGAGGGTCAAATCGGTCATTTATTTGGAAGATACCAGAAAGGGTGTGGCAGAGGTTTCTCATTTCAGAGTGTTTGTCGGTCAGCACTCAGTTTGGATTTGGTATTTGTTGTTGGAGAAATATTATTTTCCTAAAAATAGGACATTTTGTGTGGGAAGTACCAGTAGGGGTTGAGCTATTCTGCCTATTTGCAATCCCATTACTTCATTTTGGGAAATATTAATAATTTTCCAAGGACATATAAGGTTAACTGGCAGTATCCTTACGATTTATGATGAAATTGTGTATGGACCATTAGAGGAGAAAATCATTCCAACAACTTTTAATATAAATGTTATTTAATGATATGACAAGGAAACAACAAATGTTAAGGCTAACAGAAACTGATAACATATACCTGCTACAATCAGTGGCATATGACTTTTGTAAATGCCAAGTGGCACAAATATCATAATGCCAGTGTCATAAATCAATCGCATTTGCTGATAGAACTGATAAATCAATACAAATATTAGTTGTGCACAATGAATATGAACAAATTGATATGTTGATTACTGTTAAAATCATATGTTACATTAGTTAAATGTCAAAAGTTAAACGTAGATTAAGTTGTTTCACGATCACTAAAACGAAACATAATAAAGTAACCATATAATTTAATATCGTTGGAGAAACGTTTTTCAAGCAATCGTGTAGAAGGCGAAATTAAATTTGTAAACACATATTGTTCTATCGCATCGAAAATACTACACGATCAGTAGATGATGATAGATTTCTAAATTATGAACATTTATAACGAACACAATATAAAATGACTACTGAAGTTTATGAACTTATCACAATGCGAAAAGTGAACAATTGTTGCAGCTGTGCTGACAGAAATAGCATAGGAAGCTAAGAATATGAAAGGAATTATTAAACAGTTCTAGACTTTTTTGCCACAGATTAAATATACATAAGACTTTTCACAAAAATGTGTAAAGAATTATATTTGGATATTATAAGATAACAAATTTTTCTATTATTTTGCTAATTCGAAAAAAAACAGGATTTTTTCAATAACAAAATAAAATATACATCTGTTATTATTATTATTTTAAATTAATAAATCGGAAGTGATCAGAAAGTAAAAGTTTGAATACTTTTGGCATTGCGCAACTTTAAAACTATTCGACTTCTTATGAAAATATTAACCAGTCAGACATTTACTCAAACTTACTCGAAGTTCTTCCGGTATAGGATGAGTTCAATGAATTACATCTATTTGGATGAATCGTCTAGGCTAAATATATCTTATCATATTGTCCGAGCAATAATTTTGGGCGAATAAAACCAAAAATGTAAATAACTTTATTAGACTTTTTTGTTAACAGCTGTACTCAAATACTTATTGTCATATCCCTCCCTCTCTCTTATTCCATTACATAAGCTAATGTATTGATCATGACTGTAGTCTCATTAGTAGTGCCAGCACTTTTAGTGCATAGACTTAATGTATATTAGTTAGTCCGATACCATCATTCCAGCAGCCAGTCACCGCAGTAGGGGCCACAGTGGCAAATGCCGTTGTGAGGAATGTCTAGCCATGGCTATTAATATCTCTGGAACAAAACTTATTTGCATACGCAAATTGCAACATTAATTTACATTTATATTTGCATACAAAATGAACCATCATCATTTGTGATGCCATTTCTTGATGTTGCCATTAGTCCGTCCGTTCGCTCGTCTATCCGTTGACCAGACAGCCAGCCTCTGGTGCAGAAACTCTTTACGACTCGACCGAATGAGTGAACACACCCGGAAACGTGTTGTTGCAATCTAACTATGTCCAAGGTATAAATTAAATGTTTATTTGATGGTGTCGACGATAATGACAAGAATATCTTCTAATAATCTAAACAATACATTGATAGTTTATTTTAATTATGCACATGTACGTAGAAATAGTGAAACAATCATATTTCATGTACGTGCATGTGCATATTAGTTGTGTACTTGTTTACATGTGTTTAATAAATTAGAACAAATACGAATAATGCATATCAGAATTTATGTTCATAATTCATAATAATTAAATTACATTGATAGGCATATTTCATTGTTGTGTAGATGACAGGTGTTGAGGGTGTATTTTTTAGGTACAAGGAAAATACGATTTTATTTAACATGTAAGAAACTTACAATAGAATACAATACAGAATGTTTACTGAAATAACATTGATTATACTGTGGTAAAAGCGAAGTAAGACTTGGGTATGAAAACATATGTCAAAGGGATATGGGATAATACGTTGGAAAATTTGAATAGAAAACGGAATCATAGTTATGTTTTCGACATTATTATTTTACATTGTATTATACGTAAACATTTGGTCTGGATGTTGGTATCAGTTACAGCCTCTATTTCAATTTCTATTTCTAAATAAAAATTTCGAAAAAAAATTTCGTATACATAACACATCTTCTTTATATATAAAATTCTACTGTACGTGTGTTGTGCATAAATTTTTTTGTATGCGTTTGGGTGGCGCCCCGGATGGTTTAGATTTACAATTCGGTCCAATTGGACAAAGGGGCGTGGCACCGCCCATACAACTTGAAAATCAAAAGGGCTGTATCTCATGAACTATCAGAGGTATGAAGATGAGATTTGGTACATAAGTTGTTAGAGCAGTATTAATTACAGCAAGGGTGGAAGTGGGCGGTGCCACGCCCCTTTTTCAAAATCGCTCTAGCGGCTTTCCTAATAGACCGATTGATACGAAAATTGTACCAAGTGGTACTGTTCATAGTCCCTGGCTATAATAGGTTGTGATTGGATAAAGAGGCGTGAAAATCAAAAGGGCTATATCTCATGAACTATCAGAGGTATGAAGATGAGATTTGGTATATATGTTGTTGGAGCAGTTTTAACTACTGCCAGGTAGGAAAAAGGCGGTGCCTCGCCCCTTTTTCACAAATCGGTATAACGGCTTTTCTAATAGACCGATGGATACGAAAATTTTACCAAGTGGTACTGTTGACCTGCAATATTGACCAGCAGTATTAATTACAGCCAGGGTGGAAGTGGGCGGTGCCACGCCCCTTTTTCAAAAATCTCTCTGACGGCTTTTATAATAATACTGATGACCTGTTGTTAGTCTCTGGCTGTACTAAGTTGTGATTATATAAAGGAGAGTGGCACCGCCCATACAACTTGAAAGTAAAAAAGGCTATATCTCATGAACTATCAGAGGTATGAAGATGTAATTTGTTACATATGTTATTGTTGCAGTATGAATTACAGTAAGGGTGGAAGTAGGCTGTGCTACACCCGTTTTAAAATAAGTAGTAATAACTGTCAAAATTCCACAGTATATTGTAGTTCGCCCAGAGATATGAATAGTGGTGGGCCAATTTTTTATTCGCAAAAATCGTAACCAAAATCGGAATCTATGATGAATTGTTAGAAAAATTTACCAATAAATTTGTGTCTAAAATCAATTCTTAACTCGCACTGGGAAGCAGGAAGATTTCAGATAGAGGTTGTTTTTGTTTTTAAATGATCACAAACCTAAAACTTCTGCGTAAAACTGACTTCCCAACAAACTAAATGAAGTATTACAAAAGCAAATCTTTGAATTGGTTAAAATGAGTGTTGGCAAACGGAAAACAATGTCAAAAATAAACCATTCTCTTCGTCTTGGTCTCCAAGCATCGGAATAGTAGGTAAAATTTGAGCCGGGGCCCATAGGTCTGAAGGTTTCAATAGTTGCTCATTGTTAAAAAAATATGTCTACCTGAAATTTTCATGCTTCTCAGCGCGAACTAGGAATTGATTTTATACATATTGTTTCTTAGTGAAATTTTCTAAGAATTCCGATTCCGATATTGGTATACAATTACCACGTTTTTTTCAACGCGAAAAAATTGATCCGCCCTAATGAACAGGCTATTTGAAGCTTAATAAGTAAAAAGTGCCGAGGCTCTTCCCACGCAATTCAGTATTTAACTTTTTAACTGTACCAAATAATGGTCCGTACATCAGGCAATTTAGGACACATGGTAGCTGCGCAGACTAAAACAGTGATTTGTTTTTAATTTACTTTACAGATATGTATTTTTTAATTATTTGTCAGGAGAGCGAGTCGGTAATAAATCCTATAGATAAAATGAGCGTTCTGTTCACCAAACTTATGGAGCCCTTTGTGAAGTTTAGGGTTTATACAATCATCCATCTGAGCAGCTAATAGTAGCCATCGACGGTGTAGACGTAAGTATGACAGGGGACTCGAATTTATCGAACCGAAGCCGTTCTCAGCAACTCGGTCTCTGCAAATGCTGAGGAAAGATCTTGGTCTACATTCATATAAAATCCAACGGGTAGAAGAACTAGAGCAAGTGGATGATCAATTGTTTTTTTTTATTTATCATATCATTGCAAATTATTTGAAGGAGAAATGGTTCCAACACGACGGTGTAACATGCCATACAGCGCGTGAGACCATCACTTTGTTAAGTCAAACGTTGGTGACCGAATTATTTCAAAAAATGGTAATACGAGTTCAATACAAAAATAGTATTCGGGAGAATTCTTGATCCGTGTGAGAAGAAGACATGGCAAAAGAGGTTTTTATGGTTAAAGCATGAAGCTATAAACGAAATTTTCATTTGCAGTCAATAGGCGGAGAAGCCATGACAAAAGTGTTTTTACGCCTTAAGAGATAGTTAGTATACAGACGGTTCCCGCTACTACAGGTAAAAATACAAATTCAGTTTTGATTTTTAGCGAAATGTCTATTTCCGATTTGTGGAAGAAGTGTATTTCGCCCTACATACAGAAAAAACTTAATCTACATGTCGGCACTATAGATATGACTTTGCTGATTAAATTTTTATTAGCATTTACAACAATAAAACTTAATTGGTTAACTCGAATGTTAAGGAGTTACTTTAAATAAGGTACATAAGTAAATAAACTCAACATATTATTGTCGAGCTTAAGTACCGTTTGCAAAGTAATTTGTAGACCTAAATGTGAAATATATTACAAGCTAATATGCAATAGCGAAGCATTGCCTGGCCCACAAGTTTAATATAGTTATGGAGAAGGTAATGTGAAAGGCTGGTGCCAACATGCCTGGCACCAAATCTGCGGGACGTTACTGCAGTCTTCTCATCACTAGAAAAGGAGTCGGTAAAAATGGGTTTAGCGGTCAACGAGGACAAAACAAAAATAATGATTTCGACGAACAAAGAGTCCTCTCGATAGGGACGCAGCGTCAACGTTGAAAATTATTGTTTTGAGGTAGTAGATTAGTTTACCTACCTCGGATTTCCGTCTCTAAGAAAAATAATGTCAGCTAAGAAATTAAGCGGAGAATAGTGCTAGCCAATAGATGTTTTTTACGGACTTCGGCAGCACTTTTGTAATACCAACTTATCTCGGAATACTAAGAAACAGCTTTACCAGGTGCTAATCTTACCCGTTCTTTTGTATGCTGCCGAATCATGGGTGCTTACGACAACGGACATACAAAACCTGGGAGTATTCTAGAGAAAAGTACTCCAAATAATATATGAACCTATCTGTGTCGAAGGCCAGTTTCGCCATCGGATGAACCATGAGCTGTATGAGCTTTACCACGACATCAACGTAGCTAAAAGAGTCAGAATGCAACGACTACAATGGCTGGGTCATGTTGCTATGATGGATGTAAATGCTCCAGCGAGAAAGGTGTTTGAAGGCGAACCTGAAGGACGGCGCAGAGCAGGGAAACCCAAACTAGGCGACGTGCCACCATCTGGTAGGACTAATTGGAGAACACACGCACAAGACCGAAGCGTGTGGAATTCTTTAGTACTTCAGGCCTCAAACTTATGAACCACGTTCGTAAGTTGTAATAGGCCACTTAAGTAAGTAAGATCAACATATGTACCTATAATGGTTCATTTAAAATTTCAAACTCCGTGGGCAGTGACACGCGGTTGTTAAAGCCCGCAGTTGAATACAGTCAGATTTCGCACAATCTAATCGTTTTTTGAACCACTTCTACCCTATAATCATTCTTAGAATTTATTACATTTTGATGAATGTTTGTTAGTAATATAGCAAAACTGCTTTTGTTTAAAGCGAACATTGTTAGTTAAGTAGAAAATGTGTTAAACTTGATTTTAGATTTACTAATAACAATTTTAATATTTATATATATTAAACGATTTTTGATATTTCTCTTTCATTACAGCTTTTACCCGTCAAGTGTCAGAATTTGCTGAATATGCTTTTCTCTATCTAAAAACTTGGCTGATCAGCGGTTAAATAGTAAAACAAGTCTAGCCTTTAGTAAACACTTTACTTCCTCGTTAAATTCTGCAAATCACCAATTGTTGATAGTAACAAAAACCTCAATACTATATGCCAAATCTAAAATACTATTGATATAGACAAAATCACAATCTATTGTGTATTAATTAATATTGTATAAATAATTTACTTCCACATTTGCGTTATAAGCTAGAGAATCGTAAAAGACGGAATTGAAATGATATAAAATATCTCATGGAAAATTTGGGCTCCAGACAAGTGCTATGGAGTAAAAAAAACCTAAAAGCATAAAGCGAAACTTGACAGTGGAAGCTGATTGAGACGAAATGTAAATATTACCAGCAGACTGGCTCGTTAGGGCCAGACCAGCCAGAATGAATCAACACTTTTGGATACTTAAGTGGTGATGCACACACGAAGAGGGGCATGAGTGAGTGTACCCCCAGTGATGGATGAGCGAGTTACTGCAGCTGCAACTGCAACTGAAATCTAATTGAATTGAATATGAATGATAAAACAAATAACAAAAGAAATGAAACGATATCGAATACTAAATGTAAAAAATATGGACCATTATAGTGTAGATAGTATGAACGTAGACTATTGTTAATCACTCTGGTATGCAATGATGACGATGATGTGCACTGAATGTAGCTTTGGAAGACCAATGTATCCAACGGGCCATCCACAAGCGTGGATCATCGTGTGACTAACTTATCAAATGGAGAAAATGCCTTTAGTGTCTTTGCATTTGAATGGACTGATTGTTTATTGTTTTAACGCGTTTCTGCCGTTGTTATTCTTTTGTTTAATTGAAATGTTAAAACCTATTTATTACACATTAATTGTATTGTTAAGCTGTATGAATAATATTGATGATAATAATGAAGTCAAAGAACACAATGATAATAATAGTAATAATAATAATAATGACAAACAGAGGCTGAGCTTCAAGCAGATGATGATGATGATAATGACAATGGTGCTATCGATTGAATTACCCAATGAATCCCTAGTTTTTTTTTCGTTGTAAAGTTTTGTTATCTGTCTCTTATGATTGTGATGATGTGACATACAACAAGTACTTTGTAAATATTGAACTCCAACTTTGTAGTTTATATTATTAATTATATAAGCAAATATAGCATGTTTTGTTTGTATTATTGTTATGGAGGAATACGTATTCAAACAAAGAAAATAAGGATTGCGCAGAAGTTAAGAAAAACATATATACTACATCCGTACCTTTTAATTACGTAAACATTTGCTTCCATTAAAAAGTTATATGCGAGTGTTGTGTGTTATGAAAAATAATTCCTAGAACTAAGATAGTAAAACGTTAAAACGTTTGTATTATAAAAATATCATGTTTCATGCATATGTTCACTTAAACTGAATTTCATAGAGGGGATTTTGCTATGCAGATATCTTTATGATAACCAAAGTAACTGCTTTAATCGCTTGTACCGTATATAGGGAAAATTCATTACCATTAAAACTGTAGTATTATTTTTAGATAGTAATAACATATACTTTTGCACTTCCATTCAATGGAACTTTAATTCTTGTAGCACAATACCAAAAGTCGATATGTCCGCTGTTTTTTTTTTTAGATTTGTTTTTTTTTTCGATATGTCCTTTAGGACTTTTAAGATACGTTGGAAAAATATGATATGTCTGAAATGAATGAAATTTAATTATATGACTATATAAAAAGCTGACACACCCTTATGCCTTAAAGATGTTTCAAAATTTTGAATCGGTTTCCTGTAAAGTTAAATCAATTTTTCCCAATATAATATAAATTTAATTCGAGTACTGTTGAATATCCAATTTTGTCCGATGGGCATAAGGGGATAGGGTAGTGCTGCATGGAGAACGTTAGTAACATGATTTGGATACGGCTCACCCCTAGTTTTGAAAGATTGGGAACAAAATCATGACACAAAAAATTCTTGATGTGGGTGGTGTCAAATGGCTGCGCATCGTGGTCAAAGGTGGTGTGAGTGGGGAAAAGTCCACAATAAGTCCCACAACTGCCCTGGAGTCGCCCCTAGAGGAATAAAATATATGACCAACCACCACTTATAACTTTTAACATTTTTCCCAAACATACCTATCCCCTATATTCAACGCCTAAGGGGGTTGCACTTACCGCTTTAACTGCCCCAAAGGTGCCTACACCCTCTGTCTTCAACACTCTAGATGGTCCGCATGCAATTACTTTTATTTTCATTTACATTTTTATGAAATCAGTTCCAACCGCTCCTTTGGTGCCTTGTAGAGGTATAAAATGTATTACTGATTCCCACTTATTTTTCCTCCTACAATCCAGATTTTTTCATTGCTGACCACACAGACTATGACGAGGATATTAAATATGCATTAATTAAGCGCCTAAAAAAAAATATATAGCCGCTACACTGATCATGATTTTGGAACGTTTCTGAGGGCATTTAATGCTAAAATAGGAAGGGAGGATAAAATAGGAAGTTGGTCTAACTAGTGAAAAATTCAATCTATACAACAACACCATCGATAACGGATTCAGACTGGTTGGCACCAGTCGGCAAGGAACATGGAAGTGAGTGAACCATCTTTCCACACGAAGTAGCCCAGTGTAACCTGGAGTTCTCATGATCAAAAGAAAAAAACCAAATTGATCACTTGTTAATCGATGGAAGTTATTTCTCATGAGTTATAGGCGTGCGTGTGATGTATCTTGCACATGTTGAGGTCCTATTTGGAGCCAAAAAACGCACGCGATTAAGCTGCGCCTAAAATGCACGCAAAGAAATCTATATTTCGCAACGCTACATAAGATCGTGATAGCCCATGCCTACTGCAACACTCTCAATTACTAAAATTTATGGTCTCTGACCACTGGCGAAACAACTGTACTTGGGTATAAATTTCAAATATATATTGTCTGAGAAAAAGGACTCTGCATACAAAAGGTCAAATTCAGAGGTTTTTTATATCAGACATGCCGCCTGCTCACAGACACAGAGTGTTGTACTCTGCTCGTTCTCGGAGGCTGAACATGTGTCAAAATCATGCCAATAATCAACAAGGGAGTAGATTGCCCACCAATGAGCCAAAACACGGTGATTAGACAGCATTAAAATAATGATTGGAGTTTGTACATTCTATGACCTGTGCCTAAGAAAGGCGATCCAAGTGTGTGCACCAACTAATAACATCGCATACAAGGTCCTGTCGAGTGTGTTATGTAAAAGTCTAAAATTCATCTTAGCAAACCTGATTGGACCTTATAAGTTTGTCTTTAGACCATGTTAATTCACGACCAACCAGATATTCACACTAAGAGAAATGGAGAACACTCAAGAAATTAAGATCGACACTTACCGATAATATAGATATATTTGGCCGAGGACAGCGAGATGTTGCTGCGACTTTTTGAAGCTTTGAGAAGCAGTTGGCAGGATTAGGTCTGGTGATTGGATTACGTTATGGTTATGGATACGTGCACTCTGGTAAAAACCAGATCAGACTACACACCGAGATCTGGTGATCCCTGGTGATTGTCCCCTAAAAAAGGTGAATGAGGGAGAGAGGGAAGGTATGGAGAAAGAAGAGAAAATCGTGGATACTCCCAATTATCATCTTGACGAAGTTGGTCATCGTAGGCACCACATGAAACAAATTAATCATCATCTTGACGAAGTTAGTCATCGTAGGCACCACATGAAACAAATTAATCTGAGGGAAGAGAGAGATACTATTCCATTGTCTTGGATTGGTTTTCGTCCTGATATACACGGTAGTAGTCCCGCAATATCACATTTGCCTGCCAGTTGCCTTATATTGCAGTGACCAGTGACAATTCCACAGGCCAGTGTCAAATCACTTTGGGCCACAGCGATCTAGCAGTTATACAATAGGTTCTGGAGATCCAACGTTTGCGTGCTGTTTTCCTCATCCATTTAACAGCATTTAACAAATGGGCGACTGAACATCTTCCAGAGAGCCTTATTAGCCTTCTTTTGCCAATAGCTCTACTGATTCATTACCACGAATCTCGCAATGTCTGGGGATCCAATAGAGGCTGACATTCCTAAGCTTTAGTCCATTCAACTTCTCCTTACAGTTCCTTACCAACACTGATTTACAAAATACAAGAAATCAGATTAGTCACCTGGTAATTGATGGAATGCATGCCTCAAGCGTTCTGGACGTGCATGTGATGCGCGATGCAAATATTGAATGGTACCATCTTCAACAAAAGTCACATGTTGTTCGCGCATGCCGAAAATATAGATATCATTGGCCGTAGATTGTGGGATTTTATTGCGGCTTTTTCGAGCATTGAAAAGCAGTCGGCGAAAGTGGGTCTGGTGATAAATGAGGACAAAACCAAGTTATTTGTTTCAATGAACAAAGAGTCCACTTGTCTGGGACGCTGCGTGAACGTTGACAACTATAACTTTGAAGTGGTAGATGATTTTGTCTACCTTGTCTCCGCCATAAACAAAAATAATAATGTCAGCCTCTCGAAATCAAAAGACGAGCATTGATCGCAAACCGCTGCTACTATGCGCTAAGCTACCGATTTAATGACAAAGCGCTCTCTCGAATAACAAAGATCCAACTCTACCAGACTCTAATTCTACCTTTCTTGCTCTACAGCGCAGAATCCTGGGTAATGACAATCTATTCTGGGAGTCTTCAAGAGAAAAATCCTACGCAAAATATTTGGACCCATCATAGTCAACGGCGAGTATCGTCGTCGAATGAACCATGCTTTACAACGACGTTGTCTAGCGCGTTGAAATAGACAGAATGCGCTGGCTTGGATACGTTGTACGCATAGATAGAAATGTTCCAGCTCAAATGGTTTTCGTCGGATGGACCGGGATAAAGAGCTGTTATCTACACTTGGTGTGACGAACTATCTAGGGAGCGCAAAAGACCGTAGCGCTTGGAATTATATTCTACAAGCGGCTACTGAGAGAAGAGTTTCGGTTGCTTCTGCCAATTAACAAGAAGAACAAGAAGTATCCATTCCACATCTCAGTACAGCCTATGTGGCTTTCGGGATGGACAGTACTGCAGACACTGCATTCATTGTGTAGTCTAAAAGAGAGGCTAAGCTGCAGATCCTTGCTGTAAACACCATCTCCCTTGACATGTTCCATCCTCGTCCTTCCACAACGCTGAAAACCCTATTATTTTACGATCTTTTTGGAATTTCAATGTTTACCTTTGACGTTTCGTCAAAAAAACAGTAAAAGGTGGCAGATGAAAAGAGTCTTCATTACTCAAAAGCCGGAGAATATTCC
Source organism: Muscina levida (assembly GCA_964034835.1). Lineage (NCBI taxonomy): Eukaryota > Metazoa > Arthropoda > Insecta > Diptera > Muscidae > Muscina > Muscina levida. The sequence goes on from OZ035880.1 coordinate 115,243,578, forward strand.
CATGACCATTTGTGGATTGACGACAGATTCCATCAGTCTGATATCACTGGGTGGAAATAGGCTTCACGTACAAGTCCAGGGATGAAAGTCCCAGCAACACATCCTTAGCCGTTTGCGGTATGGTCCATTTAGCCCCAGTAATCACCATTGCAGACATACTTGGAACCTTGCTGAGCATTTTTAGTTTATTACTCTTATTTGTCTAGTGATAAATAGGGACAAAACGACCAACGAGTTTTTTTCTTTTGGAACGCTGCGTAAACGTTGACATTTTTAACTTTGAAGTGACAGATGCTTTGGTCTACTTTGGCTCTGCCGTAAATACCAATAATAATAATAGTCTGCATGGACGAGTGTTGATGCTGCTACGAGCTAATTAAGCGATTGAATGACAAAACCCTCTCTTGATGAACAAAGATCTAACACTTCAAGTTTTACTCAGTAGAGCAGAATCCTGGTTAATAACACAAGCAGATCAAGTCTTCGAGAAAGCATACTCACTATGATATTTGGACCCATCATCGTTTACCGTGAGTACCGTTGTCGTCGTTGAGCTGTATTTGTTTTATAAAGTCTTCAACATAAGCAAGCGCATTCAAATAGACTGTATGTGCTGACTGGGACATGTACGAAGGGATGACAATGCTCCAGCTTGAAAAGACTCGTTGGGCTTCCCAGTAGGAGGATTTTTGAAAAAACAACTTTGATTTTGGTTTGAAAATAAATGTTAGTTCAATTTTTGCAAATGTTGTAAATATTTCACTTTCAAAATATTTCAGAAATATTCGCATTTTTTTTACAAATAATGCACACAAGTGACAAACTATGGGACCCTTTTCATTATTTCGTAACCCCCAGTGTTATATGAAATCATGACTCAATTTTCATTCAAATTACTACCGCCAACAATTGCGTCTAGACGCGATCGATGCCTTCTACCAAAAACCCCCTCCCAAAAAAATATGTGTTAATTGTTGAAAATGAGAATCAAAGAAAACAACAAAAATAATCAAATTGTTACTTAACTCTAAGTGTTTGTGATTGATGTAAACACATGAAACATGAACACATATTCATCAATTCCTCAATATATAAGTTATGTACATAAAACAGAAACGAATTTAACATCAAATGTGAATGCAAAAAATTAAACATAATAAATATTTAAAACCAGCACCTGTTAGAACGTGTTGTGGTCTACTCTGTAGAATAATAATGAAGAACAAGGTAAGTAATTACGCCTTATTTTCTAGATCACTTGGGAATTGGGAGTTTAACAATCACTCGATTGATTCTTCCGATTTAAGCTGCTACCTTTCGTTTAACATAATTATGGCTTTGCTAACGAATTTCTTATTTACGATCAATTAGCCAAATTCAACTAGTCAATCAGGCTATAGCTGCGGGACAAACGCACCCGGTCAATTACATTTTAATATATTCAATCTTTTTCGGTGGTTGTCATCATTTTTAATATCGACCTTCAACTTGTCAGCCTATCGTGTTGTGTAGATTAGTCCACAGAAGCTGTCAACACTTGACATCCTTTGCCCTCCACCTGTTTGCCAGGTTGATTGCTTATCAGTGATTTGTTCAATGACCTCATAATTGTCGTTGAGAGACGACTAAAATACAAATTCGTATATACTCGGGCATACGAGTTTTTTTTTTTAATAATTCATTGCCTCAACAAATGAGGCCAACAAATTTGTTATCTTTCAGCGGAATCGCTACGGATCGGTGCTATATAGCATAGACAGCAAGTCACCAGTTATCATAAATAATCGATTATATGAGACTGTCTTGTTTATTTTGATATTTATTGGGGGGAGATCTTTGTTAGCCATATGAATGATGCTTAATCAGGCTCAGTTTTAACAAATAAAAAGAACAACATGATTTGGATAATTATAATGATCTGATCGGATCTTGCCAGCACTTAAACATCGCGAACAAGTTCAAACCTCAATCAAAACAATGGTGCGGACAAAATCACCTAAAACAGGTTACACGTTGCGGTCTCGTCAGTCTCTCCCAGATTAGTGACAACAAAAAAGAAACTGGTTAATTTCTCTTTCCATTGTCTAAATTCTATTTAGAATTCTATTGTTGATTATGTAAATTCGCTTTAATTCTTGTGAAATAATTATCTCTTTTGATGTCTCTGACTAGCAGTTTTTGGGCGATATCAGAACAGTTTACGTTCCGCTTGAGTCAGATTTAAATTGCTAGGGTGACGCTGTTTCGTATTTCGACTGCCTTAGATCTAATTAAATCTGGGAGTGACTTTTTGATTAAAACAATTTGTGAGATTTTTATTACAAAGCAAATTATTATAGTTTTAAATACATAATACTAATAATAAAGTTATGACTATAAATAACAATGCTAATGTGCTTTTTTTTTCAAACATTGTGACTTTGCTCTTGTTATCTCTTGTTTAGAGTTTGTGTCTTAAATCTTTTGTTTGCTTTAGTTTGCTTAAGACATTTAATATAAGTAAGATGTTACTTCACAATTGGACTTTATAATGTTAGAGAGGTGAAAGTTGTTTAACTTTATTATTATTTTATGCAGAATACACAAATTAATTCATCTAAAAGATGGAACTATTTACAATTATTTTATTTTATCTTAGGGTTTCTTAAATCCTATAACCAAGCAATATGTTATCTTTTAAGTGACTAGCAGACTAATGTTTTTTAGTTTATCAATCACGAGGTCTTAAAATTTACCGCTAAGTTGAAAACTTTTGTTGTGACGGTGAATTCGTACTGTTGTATGGGAGGTACAAGAAAGGAAGTGGCAAATGTTTCGGTTAAGGGAGAAATATTAATTTCCCAAAAATACGAATTTCTTGATGGTCTCACGCGGTGTATGGCATGTTACGCAGTCGTGTTGGAACCATTCCTCCTCCAAATGATTTGCAATGGCATGATAAATAGAAAAAATAAATTGATCGTCCACTGTATCTAATTCTTCCACCAGTTGGATTTTATATGAATGTAGGCCAAGATCTTTCCTCAACATTTGCAGAATGTTGATAAATTCAAGTCCATTGACACTTTTACGTTTACAGCGGTGATGGGTTCTCCTGTACGCACGGTACGCGCTTTATTTGGATAAATATTATCGAAAAAAGTGAATGTTGTCGATCCCAAGTATTGCATATTAGCTGATCAGATGGATGATTATGTGCGCCATAAACTTGACAAATTGCTCCATAAGTTTGGTGAACAGAGCGCGCATTTAAAAAATTAATTTCCACGATTTCTTAAGTTTTATCTAGTGTAAGTCTTTGCATTGTGATTTACAATTTATACTGAAAGAAAGTCTAACGGACTTGATTAGTATCTACACTAGACTGGTCGGAATTTTTTTTTTTTTGAAATTTAATTGTGTGCGCTGCTTAAAATATGAGGTTTGGTGTAAGAAATCATGTCCTAATTTTTCAGCTCAATCCGACGGTGCCTAGTCGTGCCGGGTGGAGCCCAAAGTTCTCCATATTATCCCAGATAGCGCTGCAATTTTTTTTTTCTTGAAAACTTAATTTTTTTTAATATAACTTTTTTTCCTACAACCTATAGTTATACCGGAATCGGTCGTGCCGAGTGGAGCCCAAAGTTCTCCATATTATCCCAGATAGCGCCGCAATTTTTTTTTCTTGAAAACTTAATTTTTTTTCGGATCTTAAATATTCATAGGTTTCTAAGTATTTTTTATAATATAACTTTTTTTCCTACAACCTATAGTTATCTTATATATGAAAATGAATTGTTGTTCGTTGGTAAGGCCATCACTTGAGAGCGCATGGACCGATTCGACTAATTTTTTGTCACAATGTTCGTAATATGCGTTTTATATAAAAAAAATTTGCCACCACCATTTCTGCGCCCACTTTCTTAATATATCTAAAATTGCAAAAAAACGCTCTAAAAATTTAATTTCTTTACAAATTTAGCTCTATAATGTTCTATATTGAAAATATAATAGGCTAAATATATTGTACATTTTTGATTAAATGACTCCGTGTCAAAACATTTTTTTAAGCTATAGTGATAAAATTTGGTACACAGATAGTACACGACACTTCTGGTTCAAATTTGCAGACGAAATTTTTATTTTCGATAATTGGGCGGTGGGCTCATCGCAAACCTATATTTAAGTCCTAGAGAGATACAATTTGATATCACGATAGTACTCTCCAATACAATTATGAATATGCAGACGAAATGTTAGCTCAAGGATGAAGATCTAGAATCACTGTCTTCCTCTCTCTTTCATAATAAACATTTCCCATTAATCACACACTCACTCAGACGAAATTTTAATTTTCGATCAGTATGCGATCTCAAGTGATGGCCTTACCAACGAACAACAATTCATATTCATATATAAGATAATTTCTTAGTATGTTCGGATGTTTGTATGTATGCCCTATTCTTTTCACAACTTTCTGAAGCCATCTGATGACATAGGAAATTTGTCATACTTAAAGTACTTTCTCTGCGGAAGACCGTAACGAAGTCAGATTCTTAATTTTAACTAGTATAACTAAAAAGATCTGATTAAATAGGGGAATGGGGAACTTTGGGCCCCACTAGGCACGACTAGGCACCGTCGGATTGAGCTGAAAAATTAGGACATGATTTCTTACACCAAACCTAATATTTTAAGCAGCGCACACAATTAAATATCAAAAAAAAATTCCCATACAAAATGCGACCAGTCTAGTGTGTAATGTTGAATTGCAGCGCAAGGTGCCTTGTCCTTTTTAAAGGACACCCAATTCCGGGATAACTATAGGTTGTATGAAAAAAGTTATATTATAAAAAATATTTAGAAACCCATGAATATTTAAGATCCGAAAAAAATTAAGTTTTCAAGAAAAAAAAATTGCGGCGCTATCTGGGATAATATGGAGAACTTTGGGCTCCATTCGGCACGACCGATTCCGGGATAACTATAGGTTGTAGGAAAAAAGTTATATTATAAAAAATACTTAGAAACCCATGAATATTTAAGATCCGAAAAAAATTAAGTTTTCAAGAAAAAAAAAATTGCAGCGCTATCTGGGACAATATGGAGGACTTTGGGATCCACCCGGCGCGATTGGGCACCGTCGTATTGAGCTGAAAAATTAGGATATGATTTCTTACACCAAACCTCATATTTTAAGCAGCGCACACAATCAAATTTAAAAAAAAAAATTCCCATACAAGATGCGACCAGTCTAATGTACACTTATCACAAACAGAAGTTCTATAAGTAAAAAAAAAATACTATGCAAATCCAATCAAACAAAAACTGTTTACCAGTCCAACTCCAATGAATATTGCTTAAATTTTCTATTTATAAGACATAACAACTCTTATCTTCCTACCTCTGGTAGTTCATTAAAAATATTAATTTTTTAATTTTAAATTGTATGGGCATTACCACGGCCCTTTTTCCAATCAGAACCAAGTATAGCTAAGGACTACCGCTTTATAAAATTATTGGGTCTCATGCATAAAACGTGAGCTTGAGCTCGGACTCGATTTTGTTGAGTAAAAGGTGCTTGTCGTATGCATAATAAAATTTGATGGATTTGCTTTTACTCAGTGCTCACGTTTGATCTCGTCTTGCTCAGTTTGAACTATGTTAGATGTGCTTGTGCTCGTTTTCATATGGCCGTGTTCGCAGTCTTTCACATTACATTTGTACACACTTATTTGAAAAAATTGGTTTGAAACTAGTTAAATGCTAATGTTTTATGCATGGAAATTATAAAGCTTAACAGTGTGCACATTTTCTTCAAAGAAATTTTTTTTCCAGGTCCTATGGTTTTCATGGTATAAGCAGTTAAAGACGGTCTTTCACATTACAAATTTTGGAAGTCACTTTTGAGGTAGACAGATACTTTCTAAAAGTTCTGCTCTTATAGACAACGGGTTGTCCCCGTACTTTTGGAGATAAAAGTTGAATAATGAAGAAAGGAAATTGCGTTTAAACGGTTTAAATATGTTGCTTACAAAACTCATTAGGACTAAAAATATCAAGTCTTTCACATTACATCGAAAGTCTTTCACATTACATCGTACAAATTTTTGCATTTAAAAACGACTTTTAGTGCTTATAAATGCTTCTTAAAGAAATTTTTTTACAACCAAAGACCAATATTAGGTCTTGGGGCTAAGGAATCGTTATAAATATCATGGTTTGGGAGGTGGGGGTAGAGGGATTTGTGACAGGTGGGACAAAACCGTGTTTTTATCAGCTTTTTATGGCAAAAAAAAGAAAGGTGTCAAAAAATTCAAAAACAGCATGACAATATTTAAGGGCGTCCCCACACCTGGCCGTGTTCGCGAAAATTTTTTGGTGTGTATGAAATAAGAAGTGTCTAATAAATTTGGCAACACTGTTTTTTTGGTCGAAAATTGCAGCCCTAGCATGTTTTTTCTAGTAAGTTTTATGTCACTATTGTTCCGTATGCCAAATAAAACTACATTCTTTTGAAAACGGTTGTATTTGCGGAATTATAAAAAAAATGCAAAAACAAACTCTATTTTTATTTTGTTTCTCTTTTGATTTTAATTTTTTATTTTTTAAGATTAATTATATCCTTCTTTGGAAGTTGAAAAAATGCGGATATTGCCGGACTCTTGCTGTATTTGATAGGTCGACGCAATATCACGAATATTTTTTGTGTTAAAAAAAAATCGGCAACATTTAATTTATTGTTTATTTTACAAAAGTCTTCATCAGTGACTTCTTCGACAGAAATGGTTGAAAATGTAAGGTTGAATGCATTTACGTAGTCTTTGCGACGTCTTTCTGCAAGAGACTCACGATCCTTTCTTGGCATTTCACTTTCCTTCAGTTTACGGTTTTCTCTCAATTTACGCATAGCTTCTGCCCTCTTTCTTTTGTGTTCTTCGTATTTACCATTCTTTTTTACCTTTTCGATGTAATTTTTATTTTTTTCTGCACTTGTGTGTGGATGCTACAAAAAAAAATTTAAGTATTTTTTTTCTTCCAAGTGGTCTTTCACATTACACACATTTGATGGCAATTTAAACTGAGAAACCAGCATTAAACTTTAAAAATACCACCCATTCCAGATATTAGGAACTCCAGCTCAGAAAAAGTTATGTTTTCATAACAAAACACCAGAGTCCAACCACCGTTATTAAACTTTTCCAATTTTAGTCTTTCACATTACACCGAAATTGCGCAGTTTTCATTGGCATCAAATGTGCATTTGAAAACATTTTTTAATTTTTTTTTTGTTTTCAGCACTAAAACAATTCTTTATCTATATATTGCAAAAGAAAACAATGCCATTTTCTGAGCAAAATAGGTTGTTTTTACCTTTTTCTCTGAGCTATCCATTTTGTTTGACATCTCAGTTTAAAGCTTACTAGAAAAAACATGCCAGGGTTGCCACTGTTTTGCAATTTTCGACCAAAAACAGATTTTTCCAGATTTATTAGACACTTCTTATTTCATACACACAAAAATTTTTTGTAAAAGTAAAAAAAAATTTTTTCCCCTCTGGTTGACATTTTCCCGAACACGGCCATATGCATAATAACACGCTTTTACTTTCTTTAGTGAGCTCTTGCTCAAATTTTGTTGAGCATGCCTTATAGTTGACTCGCGTATACTAAAAAGGAATCATGGCCGAATATTTTGTGCCACAAAGAATACAAAATGTTATCAACAGCGAAAAACAAATTAAGCAAGTGAGGAAAATATATTATACAGGTTTGTATTCTTAATTATTAATGTATTTTACCCTCACCCTACGGGTAGGAGGGTATATATCATTTGATTCGGCCCAAAAGTGAAACACATAGAAGGAGTCACTTTAGACCCTAGATTTCTTTGAACAACAATCGGTTCATGTCTTTTTAAGTCGTTTGAGCCATGACCGTCTGTCTGTCCGGCTGGTGCGTACGATAACGTTCGAAAGACGCAACCAAATGTTTTGAAATTTTGCACGAATTAATATTTGTCCAAAACTACTTACGGTATTGCAAATGGGCTACATGGCCCCGCCCCTTCTGGAACCTCCCATACAAATTCATCATTTTAACCACTTTAGAAACAGAGTAATGATATCAATACACCCAACGGGATCGTACCCAAATTCTGTATTTAGTAAAGCTATAACAGGATAAAGTTTTCGAGATAAAATATGGAAGTTTGGACACGCCCCTTCTAGTACCCCCCATACAAATGTACAACTCCGCCCACTTTGGAAATGGAGTAATAATATCAATACACTCGACACGATCGTGCCCAAATTCTGTATTTTGTGAAGCTATAACAGGACAAAGTTTTAGAGAAAAAAACTGAAAGTCTAGCCGCACCCCATGTTGTACCTCCCATACAAATGTACCACTCCGCCCACTTCAGAAATCGAGTAATAATATTAATATAATAGAAAATTTTATGTTTTACTAAGGGTGAGGGTATATGTATGTCGGGTTGCCCGACTAAATCTTTCTCACTTTTTTTTATTATATTTTTCCCCGTTAATTCAATGCCAAATTTTTGCTTATTGGTAATGCTTGGTAATTGACTTTTTTCTAGTAAATACTTTTTTTTATTTTTCTACTAAAAATTTAGAAATGTCGTCAGTTTCCATTTTATTATTATTATGTGATTCTACTTCTACTTCACTTTCACTTGACGACATGTTTGCACTTCAATAACAATTAGATGTTTGATCTTCCTTTGCTCAAGTAATTGCAATTTGTTTGAACTCATTTTTATGCATACGAAAGCTGTTTGATTGATTCCACCTTGGCTGTTATTCATACTGCACCAACAACATATTTACCAAATATCATCTTCGTACCGCTGATAGTTCATGATATAGGGCCTTTTTAATTTTCACTATCAACTATCAACAAAACCACTATGTAAAATTTTCGTAACAAGCAGTCTATTAGAAAAATCGTTAGAACGATTTTTGAAAAGAGGGCGCGGCACCGACCACTTTCCGCTGGCTGTAATTCATATTGCACCAAAAACATGTATACCAAATCTCATCTTCATATCTCTAACAGTTCTTTTAATTTTCAAGTTGTATTCGCGGCGCCACCCTTTATCCAATAGCCACCAAGCATAGCCAGGGACTATCTACAGGTCAAAGATACTACTCTGTAAAATTTTCGTAACAATCGGTCTAGAAGAAAAACCGTTAGAACAATTTTTGAAAAGGGGTCGTGGCACCTCCCACTTTCACGCTGGCTGTAATTCTAACTGAACTAACAACATATATACCAAATATCATCTTCATACGTCTGATAGTTCATGAGATAATTTGGTGAAAAAACACACCAGATATTGAGTTTTCAAAAATTGGGTCCAATGGGCGTTACCACGCCCCTTTAATATATCAAAAATTCAGGTAGACATTCTGTGAAAATTTCACAAAGATCAATCCAGCCATTCTCGAGTCTATACGGTAAATAAATAATTAAAACAAACAGTCAAACACAAACTCTGTTTTATATAACGGGTGTCCTAAAAGAAGGTTTCAATTTTGTGAGTCGATAAAATAAAAAATCAATAAAAAGGTTTCAGTCGGGAAAACCGACTTACATATACGCTCACCCTCAGTAATGCATACAATCTTCTAGTATATTGATATTATTACTCGATTTCTAATGTGGGCGGAGTGGTTCAATTGTATGGGAGGTAACAGAAAGGGCGTGGCTAGTCTTTATCCAACTTTAACTCTACTAAATGTAGAATTTGGCCACGATCGCGCTGGGTGTATTGAAATTATTTTTCCATCCCAAAAGTGGGCGAAATGGTACATTTGTATAGGACGTACCAAAAGGGGCGTGGCTATCCTGCTTTAGCTGTACTAAATACAGAATTGATGTTATTGATGGGTGTATTGATATTATTATGGGAGGTACCAGAAGGGGCGCGGCTAGACTTCAAATTTTTTTCTCCAAAACTTTATTCACATTTAGTTTTCGCGTTGGGTATTTTGATATCATTACTCGATTTCTAAGTGGGCGGAATGGTAATTTTTATGGGAGGTGCCAAAAAGGGCCTGTCCCATTTTCAATACCGTAAGTAGTTTTGGGGAAATTTTAACTTGTGCAAAGTTTTAAATCATTTGGTTTCGTTTTCGAAAGTTATCGTGGCAGGTACGCACGGACAGCCAGACAGAAAGACGGACATGGCTTAAGCAACTAAAAAGTCATGAGTCGAATTTGGTTCAAAGAGACTTAGGGTCTAAAGTGACTTGTTCTATGTGTTACACTTTTGGGTCGTATCAAATTTTACGACCCGTAACTTTTGGTAGTGTTAGCGAAATTTCAAAAACAGATTCTTGTTGTAGTCTGCATATCCCAGGTATACTGTTGTCTTAAACAAGAGTATTTGGGAATTTATTTCTTAAAAATAATATCGTACAAATGTAAATATTTGCGTTCACGGCATTAATGGCTGCGATTTTGTTGCAAATATTTTTGTTCTAATGCACCAGAGTAGTTGGTTTATTTTAATAAACATAATATTGAAGATAATTGCACGAGAAAAAAATCATAGGAGTAAAATCAGGATTTCAAAAGTCCAGTTTATGTCGCCTTTCTTGGGTAACAATTTTCCGGGAAATTTTTCATTCTGGAGTTATGTTTCTTGCGGCAATTTAAATTTGTACGGGTGAAGTTTAAGATCGTTATGGTAAATATGGCTTAAAAAAGATCTATGCAAATTTAAAGCACTTGCGGGCTTTTGAATTGAACAATGCGGATCCCAACAAGCAGACAGATTTGCACTCTTTACGTTTTCTTCCGTTCAATGTCCGTAGTCGAACCGATTTTAAATTTTGTAGTGCTGAACCGATCTCTCCAAATCTGTTGACCCATTTTCCAATGAGAGGGATGCTTGGCGCATCATTTAAGGGGACAAAACCTCCGATTCTGGAGAATCCTCTATGCGATAAGTCGCAGAATCACCGTTTTGTAAAACTCTCTCAAGTGCAGCGCGTGGCCATCTCCAGAAAAACGTTCCATAGTGACTAAATTCCCAAGAGCCAGGCTACATACTGGCATATTCCCAGCGTCCCTTAGGCTTAATGTGTTCTCATAGTCAGCTAAACAAATAAAAACTTGCTTTTGAGACACTATGTATATTAATATTAATACCTACCACTCCTCCTTATGGGCGTTACAAATGGAACAACAAAATGATTTTACCCTTCACTGCGTACGAGCGCGTGATGATTAGTATAAATATTCTTTTGTTGCATTGAAAAATTAAAAATATGAAAATTTCGCCAATACTTATTTACCCTTAGATGGATCCAATTCTGGCATGGGAAAAGTGTTGCCGTACTAGACCGGCAATTTTTTGTCATTATCATTGTGCAAGCTGCCATATAATCAGAAATTCTTTGCCACTAAGTGCCACACATATTAAGAAATACTTGGCCTAACGTTCCGCAGGTTTAAGCATTACAGAGTACATACGTTTGTACGAATTTGTACTAATTTTCCTCTCTTTCGAAGTATGACAAATCCTTGAAAGAAAATATTTAAAATACACTCTTAACCCTTTGTTGTGCCACAGTAAATTTTAACGCAATTGAAATGAAAGTTAATAATTCTAATCATCATATACTTGGATGTAATTTATTTGTGATGTAGCGTGATGGTATTTTAGTCACCTCGCAGCAGGGGTTTCTTATCAGGCTATTAATCGTTATTAGTACAAAAAAAAACATCCCATTCATACCTATAGTTTAAGTTTGTTCGCGTGTTTGATTTGTGATCATAACACAAGACGATCGTGTTCGATTTCAAAAACAGCAAAAAACGCAACAGCAACAAATACAAATCACAGCAAAGATGTTGTGATTTCTTTTAATCAACGAACAAGAGTTTTCGGATATACATAATACAGAGATTTAGCTACAAGCGATGGTATAAATAACCAACACGTGCTGCATTTTAATAGTCGTAGAAAATAAGCAAACAAAAGGGGTTAAACTTTCATTGAATGATTGACCAAATATGGATTTCATTCAAAACAAAAACAAAAAAATAATAAATTGTATATCATATATCGATTTCATCTTACCTTGACTTTGTCTCCCCAACCGGCAAGATATACTCAAACGATAAAGCGCACTGCAAAAGTCAAAGCATGTGTCATAGTGACAACATTTGGCAAATTTGGCGTAAAATTTTAAATTAAAGTCAATGACCAATTTGGTAAATTTGTCATGTTAAAGTCATATATAGATTTTTAGAGATAACAACAGTATTTGTCCGTAACTGGTCATAAAAGGTTAATATCTATAACATAAATTTGGGTCCATGACATTGATTTAAGATCAGCGGCATGTGTGAACATTATAATTGTGCCTTAGTTGGTGACAACGTCGTACAGACGATCTAATGTATAGTAACGATGACAATTGCTAAATTTATTTGATTTTATTAGATTGTAGTAAAGAAGCGGAAATAACCTTGGACCCCATCTGATAGGCAAAGAAGGAGTCCTAGGCCAAACAAACGACTGTAATGATTAATGATCAATCTGATGGTAAACTGGTATCTGACTAGCTAGCACACTTGTTGCTTGCAAAACGTGGGTGTGACATATGTTATTCCCTCCTCTTTAGCATCACTTTATGCGGTTTTATTAAATATTTATTTACAAACTGATCAAAATATTTACTTAAGATGTTAAAGCATTTTCGCTAATTTATTTTACGTTTTGTGTTCGGAGTGTCATTTTTCTTTTGAAGTTTCGCTTCAGTTGACGTAGTTTTATGGAGAAATTGCTATTCATTCATGAAATTTGTGGTATTGCTAATTTAATCAAGTACCACGTTCCGCTGTAAAATCGTACTTTCTAAGAAAACTGATGACGATAATGGCAAGAATTTTTTTTATATTTTTGAAAACAACGAAAATAAAGTAGATGCGCATTAAGAAGCAAAGATAAAGAATTACTAAGGCGAATTACTAGTAAGATAATTATATACGGCTATGACGAAGCCCAGATACCCTTCATCATTTGTATAACTAGAGGTAAAAGTAGATATTTTTAATACAACTATATTTTGTTAAATTTTTATAAGCTTAGTTCAATTTCAGTTCAATATTTCCTAATCTACTGCTGTAATCACGGGGACAGATAAACGGACACCCCCAGAGAGGGGGAGTGGACTAGTTTTATTTAAATTAAAAATAAACCTCCGCTTAGAGGAGTGAAGATTGCATATCAAATTTCTTTAACTACGGCTGTAATCGCATGGACAGTCCCCCAAAATTTCGTCATTGGTATGGGAGGTGGGAGTGGTTTTGTGACCGAATTTGCTCATTTTAGAATTTATTTTGCATAGATATCTCATAAACTACGGCTGTACTCGCGGATACGGACGGACAGACTGGATAAAGCTAGAAATGCGAAAGTTGGGATTTTTGTACCCTCACTCTAAGGGTAGGAGGGTATATATAATTTGATACGACCCAAAAGCATAACACATAGAAGGGATCACTATAGACCCTAGGTTTCTTTGAGACAAATTCGATTTATGAATTTTTAAGTCGTTTCAGCCATGTCCGTCTGGCTGTCCGGCTGAAATGCACGATAACTTAAAAAAAAACGCAGTTAAATCTTTTAAAACTTAGCATGGGACCGGCCGTGGCATAGTGGTTAGAACACGCGACTACCATGCGGGAGATCGCAGGTTCAAACCGGCTCTATGAAAAATGCCCCAAATGCAAAATGCCCCAAAAAAAAAACGAAAAATTACCCAAAAAAATTTCCATACAAAATTGGGGAATTTTTCATATGAAAAATCCCCTATAAATTTTGGGGAACTTTTCATTTATTTTAGGTAAAATTTCGTTTTTAATTTTGGGTCATTTTTCATATGCAAAATGACCCAAATTTGAAGGTATGAAAAATACCCCCACCGCATTCGCCTTTTAATAATGCTAAAAAGAGAATATAGAAACTGATAACGGGGCGTGCCCCCCACCGCATTCGCCTTTTAATAATGCTAAAAAGAGAGTATAGAAACTGATAACTGATAACGGGCGTGCCCCCCACCGCATTCGTCTTTTAATAATGCCAGATTTGTTTCGAAGAATATTTTTTTGGGGTATTTTTCATAAATTTTGTGGGGTATTTTTCATAATTTTTGGGGAAAATTTCGTTCTTGAGTTTTGGGTCATTTTTCATTTTTCTTCGCCCAATTTTATTTTGGGTAATTTTTGGTTTTTTTTTTTTTTGGGGCATTTTGCATTTGGGGCATTTTTCATAGAGCCGTTCAAACCTGGCTCCAGTCATCTTAAAAAAAGAAAAAAATAAATAAAATTTTCTTTCATTGTCGGCTCCCCTCGAATGTTGTTTGACAGCAACTTCGCAGTATTAAACGTCGATTCAATCGTCGTGTCTAGTAAGAGCTTCTCAAAACAGTGACGTTCGCATTCGTCGATAAATAAGTAGGTGCCGTTAGTTGTGAATCTAAAAATAGGAAAGCGTGTTAATTCACAACAACGCGAGAAGCTATCCCATACCTCATTCATGGGGTGCAAAGGGAAAAGAAGTTTTTTTTATGTGTTAATATTTCCCCAATACTACTTAATGTATTACATATAAGCTACATGGACAGACCTCTTCTGATACCTTCAATACAAATATATCATTCCGCCCACTTTAGAAATCGGGTAATAATATCAATACAACCACAGCGATCGTGCCCATCTTCTGTAATTAGTAAAGCTAAAGCAATATAAAGTTTTGGAGAAAAAATTGTAAGTCTAGCCTCGCCCCATTCTGGTACGTCCCATACAAATGTACCACTCCGCACACTTTAGAAATGGAGTAATAATATCATTACACCTAACGCGATCGTGGCCAAATTCCGTATTTAGTAAAGTTCAAGCAAGATAAAGTTTTAGAGAAAAAACTGGAAATCAAACCACGCCCCTTCTGCTACCTCCCATACTAATTAACCATTCCGCCCACTTTATTAATCGATTAATAATATCAATATAATCAATGCGAACGAGGCCCATCAGAACAGAATTTTGGAGAAAAAAAATTTGGAAGTCTTGCCACGCCCCATCTTGTACCTCGCATAGAAATGTACCATTCCGTCCACTATAGAAATCAAGTATTAATATGAATGCACCCAATACTGAGGGTGATGCTATATGTAACTCGGCTTACCCGTTTTAGTGTGGTACCAAGTAGTTTTTCAAAATTCGTACTTTTAGGGCTAAAAAGTCCCTAAATGGGATAAAATTGGTACCATCAGCCAGACTAAATGTCTAAAGGTAGAAACGTGAAATTCTATATGGGCGCGCTGCCACTAAAATTATAAAATATAATATTAGAGAGCTACATGAAGAGATTTTTGGAAATTCGTACTTTTAGATAATCCTAGTACTATCACCCGAACCAAAATTCGTACTTTTCTAAAAAGGCACCAAAAAGGGATAAAACTGGTACCATTACCTGGAGCAAATGGCTATAGGTAAAATCGCTAAAATCTATATGGGCTTACTATGTATAAAATGAGAGGGCTGACAACAAAAGGTATAAAACTAGTATTACCACCTGGACACAGGAAAGCTATAACCACGAAAATTTATATGAGCATGCTCCTACTTACTCACTTAAATGGCCTATTACAACTTACGAACGTAGTTCATAAATTTGAGGCCTGAAGTGTTAAAGAATTCCACACGCTTCGGTCTTCTGCGTGAATTCTCCAGTTGGTCCTATCAGATGGTGGCACGTCGCCAATCACTTGATCCTTCCAATGAAGTTTGGGTCTCCCTGCTCTGCGCCGTCCTTCAGGTTCGTCTTCAAACACCTTTCTCGCTGGAACATTTACATCCATCCTAGCAACATATCCCAGTCATGGTTGTCGATGGATTCTGACTCTTTTAGCTACGTCGATGTCGTGGAAAAGCTCATACAGCTCATGGTTCATCCGATTGCGAAACTCGCTGTCGACACAGATATGTCCATATATTTTTCGGAGTACTTTTCTCTCAAATACTCCCAGCTTTTGTATGACAGTTGTTGTAAGCACCCATGATTCGGCAGCATACAACAGACCTGGTAAAATTAACACCTGGTATAGCTGTTTCTTCGTATCTCGAGATAAGTTGGTGTAACTAAAGTGCTGCCGAAGTCCGTAAAAACATCTATTGGCTAGCACGATTCACCGCTTAATTTCTTGGCTGACTTATATGAGCATGCTCTCAATAGAATAAGATAACCGCACGAAGTGATTTTCCGATATTCATACTTAGGAATAAAAAGACCCCAAAAGGGATCACATCTGTACCATCACCCAGACCAAACTGCACAAGGTAGTATCGCGAAAATGTTAGTGAATATCTATTATATGGAAAAGTTGGGCGCTTTTAAGAGATTTTTTTGAATTTCGTACTTTTTGGGGTAAAAAGCGCCGAAAAAGGGATAAAACTGGTACCATTCGAAATTCGTACTTTTAGTGGCAAAAGGTCATGAAAGTTATACTATGTGCCACCACCCAGACCAAATGGAAAAGATGGAAACGCAAATATTGCTGTGAATATCTCATTTTTATAGGGTGGTAGTCCGATACAAAGGGATTTTTGGGGTCGGTAAAAGTGGGTGTGTCACTAAATCAGAGAAATTGCGATTTTGACCAAACGCGTCAACCAAGAAACATGAAATTTGTTGTGATTGTTCCTTAAGGAAAACTAAAAATAATTAATAAAAGTTTTTTCGATGTACCAATTATAGGCGGTAGAACTAACGCGTCATTTTAGAATCATGGAATTCTAATCCTAATTTCACTTATGAGATAAATACTGAATTTAGGGGACGTAGACATACTCGTGACACTAATTCGGAGAAATTCCCATTGTGACCAAATGCATGAGCCTATAAAATTTGGATTCCATGTTGCACACCAGGAGTAAAGGCAAAGACATGGGTTTTTTTCGAAACTTCTAGAGGTGGTAGAATCGGGGCGTAGCATTCAATAAATCCAATTAGCACCCTGATGAAACGGCTCAAGTGAGGATTATGCATTTTGATGTGATTTTCTCCTAATTAAGTAGACTTCAGCTAAGAAGGGATTTTTTTTAATATCTTAGTTGGGAGCAGGAGGAATAGGCGTGACACTACATTAGGGTAACGAGCATTTTTATCAAACAACGGGTTCTGGAAAAAATTGGATAAATAAAATTTAAATATTTGTGTGCCCAAGTTAATGGACCAATCGTTAGTAAAGTATAATAGTTTTCAACAGAGGGTAAATACCATGCAAAAACTCTCAAAAAATTTGTTCCATTTTTGTCATAGCTTCTTTCCTAATTTGGTTATCTCTCTAAAAGCTTCAACAAATTATATCACACAAAAAAATACCCCCTTTTCTGTATATTTAATAAATATTCGTAAAATATCCGACAGCAAAAAACCCACCTTGAGTTCAAAAAATTATATCGTCTCGTCTGCCATAATCGAAATCACAGCAAGATAAATTATTATGTTTTCAATTATAAAATCAACCAAAATTTTTAGTCTCATTATCATCACCAAAAAGAGATATCAACATAAATTTATATATTTACGATCTCCTGGCTCTACTCATTGACCATTCCTTAAAGTGCGCCTTTCTGTAATTCACACAAAATTTAATTGTTATTGAAATTCGAACTGAGGTGTTAACAAAATATAATTATGGAGGTTGTGCCAATCAGCTTCTAATTGTATTTTGGTTTATTGACACAACAAATTAGCAATATATTTGTTATTTAAGTAGAGTTTACTTCATAGGGAAATGTGTGATTGTGATTTTGGAGTACTATTGTCATACACGCTTTATTTATGATACTTTCATTTTCGAATATGTATACTGAACGGCAACTTTCCGTTGACAATTTGTGTCACTAATTGTCAGCCAGTTAATAAATAATGTCAAATTGAATTCATTTCAGATAATTGAATTGCATTTGTTGTCATTGACTTTTTGAAGATATGCAAAATTAAATATGATTATTTAATTAACGGCTAAAAAATACAAGCGGGAACAATACCGCGAATGAGTCAAATTCAATTAGATTATACGCACTTGACGTGTAGCATTTACAAAGTTGCCTTTGTTGTAATGTTGAATACAAAATAACGAGATTTGAAACTTTGATTTAAGAATGATATAATGGCACTTCGATACATACATGTTGAACCAATCTTTAGCGTTTAGCCCCTAGAAATACATTTCCTAACAGTTAATGTAAATATATAAAAAATTGCTATAAATTATGTGCCAAATCATCATATCATTGCTCCTGCATCTTGCGTTAACACAGGGTAAAAATTACATGATAAAAAGTCTCTCTTACAAATATGTAGTTATCATGCGACCCTCCTTATAACTAACACATCATCCACACCATATGCGTGTACTACGTTGAATTCAATAAACGATTACCTATATTCCGATGCGTAAGCAATGATATATTTCAAACATTGGCCTTAATTTCTGTTTATGTACGAGAACGAGTCTTATAACTGTAAGCGATTTCCACATATATAAGTAGTCGCTGACACTAGGCAAACGTAAAGTTATGATTGAGCAAATGATTAATTAGCTTGGCGTAACTTTGAGTGGTTATAATTAATACCATCAACGATCGTTAATCATAATGTCACCTCGTTTTTGAAGTATTACTGACAGAGTCACGAATGTAGAATATGTAAAAGTTGGATGTACTTTAACAAATTAACACGTAAGAGTTGAGGTTGTCTGAAATTTCCGATCATGAAAATTAATCGACACATTTTAAATAAGTCAAACTGAAATAAGACTTTATATCAATAATACCGTTTTCGAGAATATATTGTTGGGGTCAAGAGAGCGTGACAAAGCGTTACTTAATAAGAAGCAAAATTGTTTTGTTACTTACTATTCACAGCTGTCCCATCACCACGGTGGTGCTGCGCGGTTCCACATTGCTTAATAGCCACTAGATCCGATAGAAGAAGCTCCTTAGCAAACTGACTGAGGAAACTGGCGCCACGGCTCCTCAATCATCGACTGCGGTTATTGACGTGAGGCCATCAAACTTCAATTACGGCGAGAGGTAAGACTCCGGGGTATTCCCTTAGCATGTCGGCTAATGACAAGAAAGTTAAGAGGGCTCGCTCTGTTGACGAACCCGCCAAAGGCACGAAGCAGCCAAAGGCAAGCTTGGGAGTCAATTCTTCTTCGGGCTGACCCCAAAGAGAAAATCAAAAAAAAAATCTTGGTCAGCTTTTGAGGAGAAGTTGACTCTATGTATGTTCTAAACCAGTATAAGCATAAATCAGGTAAGCTTTTGGTCGAAGGAAGTCAAAGTTATTGAAAGTGAAGATGAGAACACGGTCAAATTTCTTTGAACGGCTGATCGCTACGTTACCTATGCGGAAATCTCCTCGGTGCCATTTTCTGAGAATGGAGGAATGTATCTCCTGCTGGCAATCGCACAGACACTTTGTCCCTACTGGTTGCTCAAGCGGGTAGGATGAGAGTTGTATTAAGGACTGTTAGATTCCGTCATCCAGTATGAAATAAGCCAAAGGGGCTATGAGCAGCTGCAGCAAACCTCTTTGCTACCCTCAAGTGGATGTAGCTCTAGTTCAAGAACCCTGGATTGTTGACAATAGAGTCAGGGGTTTGGAAGACGAAAACTACAGCCTTTTTGTGACGAACACTCCGGAATAGGTAACAACGTATATTGTAGTTAGGAAGACTTAATATTATCCTTCTACAGATTACAGTAGCGGAGATATGAATACGGGGCCGGCCGTGGCATGTTGGTTGTAACACTCTTCTACCATGCGGGAGGTCCATGGTTTGATTCTTGTCTCCTGTTACATTTTTCTTTCATCGCCGGCAACTCCGAAGTTGTCGACAGAAACTTCCCAGTATAGTTTCGAGTCAATCGGCTTGCCTAGTAAAAGCTTCTCAAACAATGACGTTAGCATTCGTCGGTAAACAAGTCCCGTTAGATGTGAATCTAAAAATAGAAAGCGTCTTAAACCACAACATCGCGAGAACATGTACCATACCTCATTCTTGGTGTGTAAAGGGAAAGTAAGTTTAAGTAAGATATGACGATGAAACCGAAGCTGACCTCTATCTATATGCCTGTACCCGAATGCTGAGGCTTTACACCAGTTCACAACTTGTCATATTGACCTTGGCTGCGATGCCAATGCTCACAATGTACAGAAGGGTAGCAAAGATATAAACAAGAGAGGTGAGTAAGTCTTGAATTTTACTTATCAGTATGGACCTACGAATCTCGTATTGTGGGGAAAACCCCGACATTTAAAAATATAAACAGGGACGCTGTCATTGACATAACCCTAGGATAACAATTAGGGATAGCTCCATCTACTTCACAAAGTATGTGATAAGGGAATACCAAAAGGCATATAGAAATCCACGGATATCTTATTTGGAGGAGTTCCTGACCCAAATTGATACTGCAGTGAACCCTCTGGGAAAGTGAAGCGCAAAGCGAAGAGAACGGTATTACAGGAAAACTGAAACGCTTACAGAACCCATATCAACAGTTAAAAAGGATGTTGGACAAGGTACTACGAGTCCATTGCCGGTTTTAATGATGCCGCACGATTCAAAATGGTTTGTCTAAGGACTCGAAAGGATTAGGTTTTATTTATAGGTCTGATGGGCCATGAACCGAGTCTATAAAAGGATATTGGATTAGGTTCTGCGAGTCCATTGCCGGTGTTAATGATGCCGCCCGATTCAGAAGGATTTGTCTAAGGAATCAAAGGGATTAGGTTTTATTTGTAGGTTAGATGGGCTTTGAATGGAGTTTAGCACTGAAACACTGGAGCTCATTATGAATACACAATTCCCGGGCTGTTTAGATGCGGACACTGCTGTCGGTAGTATGAACCCACCCAAGTCGGTCAACTATAAGGACTTGGATGTTGTGCATAATATGGTGGATGAGGAAATGGTGAGTGGGCTGTAAGTACTTTAGAAACCTACAAATTCCCCGTTCCGGATCATGCTGCAGACATCTGTGAATGATATAACTCCGATTTTGATGAACATCTTTAAGGCTTATATCCTGCTATATTATGTTGCAGAGAAATGAAGGGAGGTTAAGGTGGCTCTAATACCTAAGGCTGGTAAGGCCGTTCACGCCTCCACAAAAGACAAAGTTTTGAAGAGATTGATATGTACATAATAATACATAAATAATTAATTGGAAATGCCATGACCTATAGTCTGGGGGTGAATCCTTAGATAAGAATTGGTTATCTTTACCTGTAGAGATAAGGTCAGGGACTTTACTGAAACTGAAACTCTATACGTTTGCCAAGTACGTAAGTGTTTTTGTCGATCATAAGCTAAATTGGTGAAGGAATGTCGATAAGGGGGTAAAAGGGGTGTCAATGTTCTTTATGCGTTCCGGAACTCTATAGGTAGAAGCTGGGGACTCAGCCCGAATGTGACAATGTGGCTGTATAATGCGTTTGTCCGGCCAATTACTTCATTTGGATGTGTGGTTTGGTGGAAAGGCCTTAATAAAAGTAACTAACTTAAGATGCTCTGCAATGACCAAAGGATAGCTGCAATGGGGATAACAGGGGCTAAAAAGGAGAAAGGAGCATACCCGAGGGGCTGTTAGACACTTCGAAAAAAAGCCGAAATAAAAGTAAAGGGGAATAATGGGGCTAGAAGGAGCACACCGCTACTGGCTCCCGATGTGGTCTTGTGCCTTCCTTCAGGCTATTGGAGGCCGAGGGGCTTTTAGACTGGGGGAAGCTGGCGAAAGGCGTCAATTCACACACGGTCACGCGAAAATTCTCCGCATTTTGGGTATTGATGACTTCTTTTACCTGCCACATTTAACTGATTTTTTGACAAAACGTGTAAATTGTCATAAGGTAGACGTTGAAATTTGTGAAAGTTCGAACTGGGATGAGTACCGGTTTTCTTATGGTAACTCCATTTCTGTTTTTAATGATGGATCTCAAATGGAGATTGTGTATACTGCGAGGGGTTACATAATGAATACAGTCTTTTTTAAGCTGAGGTACTGGCCATTCAGGAAGCCGCTAAGGCTATTATGGAATCAATAGTAGCAAACGGATAGCCTTTTGCAATAAAAGCGATAGATTCTACATTTTGTAAATCAGAGTTATTAACTGTATGGAGAAGATGCATGGACTCAGCCTCTGTTGGGTCCCTGGACATTTGCGAGATGCCTGATAATGAATCAGGACTCTATTCTAAAAGTCCTTCCAAACGTTAATGCCAACTATGATTGTATGTGTGATAACTTCCATAGAGGTCATAAGATTAAAATGAAACTTTCTAACCTTACTAAATGGTATATTGGTCTTTACATAGTAAGTGCGTTTAAGACTTTCTTGTATATCGTTAACAAGATTTAAAAATGGCAAAATTCTTGGCAATTATAATTGTATAGGAGTAATAACTTATCAAATTTGTATGCGCAAGCGATCATAACGACTTCATTCTTTAGTAATTCTGAACCCAATGATGATGAATGTTTACCAAATTGACTAAGATTAATTAATTGAAAAACTCAAACTAAAGAATCTATTCATGTCTGTCTTAAATAACAACTAAAACTATAGCTTCCGGTGTATTAAATTTGTGGCATTTTTGCATTCTTATTAATTGCAGTTGATTTATGGCTTAGAGAGATACAATCATAAAATGTAGACAGTTAAAATGTTGAACAGGCAATATGAAAATACAGAGAACACCTACAATGAGATGGATGCACTTATATTATATATTAAAACTGAGAATAGATATTTTAGTATTGTTCGAACATGTCAACGAAATATAAAGAAATCGTACTATAACCAGCACTAATCAATTACTAACTCCGTACTATATGGGGACGCTATCATCGTTATGGGAGACATTATCGTTAATAACGGTTAAAAACAATGATTTGGTAAACCTAGTCATGGGCGGGTCAGTATTCTCCTACTAACAATGCCGCAAGGTAACCTAGGTATTCCCCTATGGAATCTCCGATATGCAGACAGACCACTTCTGCATAAGAAGACTCTAAAACATATGGCTTTTAAATGTTCGAGTCAAAAGGATAGCAGACATTCTTGTAACAATTAGATAACTAATTAGAAAAGTTAAATTGTGCAAAGTATCAAAGAATTCGAGTACAAACTACAGAATTATAACTGCTACAATAGTATTATAGTTATTTTTATGGGGGGTACCAAACAAAATGACCCATTTTCATAGGTTACTAGCTGATCCGAAAGTAATATCGTCCTGCATACAAAATTCTTTATAAAAATGGTTCGTACTCTTACAACTAAACAACGATTGGTTCATATCTTTGGCCACTGAAACGTTTCAGATTCAAAAATTTTTATTAGCAACAAAGGCATTCGTACCAAGTTGGAAGACTGTTGTTTGTAGTTCTGCATACGCACGATAATGAATTTTTAAGTGATCAAAACTATTTACTTATTTCTGTTCGCATTAAAAATTTTCTTCACCTTCTTTGTCTCTATTTTCCAGATATCTGGTTGCAAATATATATTCTTACAGTTGAGTATCGCGCCCACCACCACCTATTTACATCAAGTTGTATGCCGTTAACGACAACGATACTCGCCGTTAACGATAATGGGTACAAATATTTTGGGAAGTATTTTTCTCTCGAAGTCTCTCATAATAGATTGATCCACTTGTGTCATTACCCAAGATTCGGCGCTGTAGAGCAAGACAGGTAGGATCAGTGCCTAGTACAGTTGAATCTTTGTTAGTCGAGAGAGGACTTTGTATATACGCTTGCTTAGCGTATAGCAGCAGCGGTTTGCGATCAATTGTAGCTTGATTTCCAGACCGATATTTATAATTTTGTTTACGACGGAGCCAAGGTAGAAAAAAAATCATGTACCACTTTAAAGTTGTAGATGCCAATGTTCAAGCAGCGTCCCTCTGGTCGTTGTTCGTTGAAACAAATAACTTGGATTTTTCATCATATATCACCAGACACACTTCGGACGACTGCTTCTCAATGCTTGAAAAGGGCGCAGTAACATCCCGGCCAGTTCTCGGCCAATGATATATATATCATCGGCATATGCGAGCAACGTGTGGCTTTTGTTGAAGATGGTGCCAGTTTCGCTGAAGACTTCCTGTCAGTCAGTGTCATTACGCAAAGTCGTATCAGCTTGGGCCGTCTCCAGGATTCCAGATTCTCCAGATTCTCTAGGATGGGCTTAAGTGTTTTACATAACACATTAGAAAGTACCTTATTTGCAATGGGTAGAAGGCTGAACCCGCGATAATTGGTACAGATACTTGGATCGCCTTTCTTACGCACAGGACATACAACACTCAGATTACAATCATCGGGCATGCATACCTTGAGCCAAACCGTAGTTAAGAGCTGGTGCATGCACGTTGCCAGTTCAACGACACCAGCCTTACAAAGCTCTGCCGGCAATCCTGCATCCATGATTGGCGTGATTTCGTCACTTATGCTGACTTTGGGAACGGGTAGAGTACGCATTTGGTTCCTCGACATTTGCAGAAGATCTGCATGTCTGTCCATCACAGCGGCGTTGTAGTATGTTCAAGTGGCGTTAAACCTACCATCTGGGCATACCGTGAAGGTATTACTCTATGTTAAATACACACACAAATTATACAGGTAGGGATCCCTGTACCAAAATCTTTGCATTTTACTTTTAACTCTCGCTCATCACATCAGCTTTTGTATTTCTCGATATCATGACTATCTCTTTCCTTCCATATACACTCTCATTTTATCGTTCCGTCACCTTACCCGTAAGCATTGGCTGACGCTTTTCTTTGCATGCACTATCCTTTTTTCCTCAGACAATAAGCGACATTCCTTATCGTACAAGGGCTTGCCTGTCCCAGTACGGTTGTTGCCGCAGTGGTCGTAGAAGTCGCGATATACTCCCAACGTGTGTAGGGAAAATCAGGTTTTTTTTTGTAGTAATTGAGAGAGTTTATTAAAATATATATTGGCTACCTCGGTGATATGCAGCTTTGCGATACCTAGCTTACTCTGAGTTACGAGCGTTTTTAGCACTGTTTAATCGCGTGCGTTCCTTGTCTTCAACAATGTGGTGATTCAAGTCAATATCTGCACCACTCGTCGCACACACATCCATAATTCTGAGGCATGTCTTCCATCGATTACCACGTGATCAATGTTCCTTGTCTTTTGATCAGGGAATAAGCAGGTTGCCTTGTGGATATCTTTATGAAGGAGTCTGGTTTCATTCACTACCATGTCGATGCGAAATTTACCAGTCGAAATCCATTATCGGTGTACACTGTCATCCGACTGTTGAACCAAGAGCATCTTCCCTTGGTATTTTAGCATTAAATTTCGCAGAAGAATTTAAATGTCATGGGCAGGGCAGCTATCGTATATTTCCTCCAGGTGTTCATACAATGCATTTTTCGTCTTTGTATTCCGTCATTGGCAGAGCAGCGGTCCTATACTTCCGCCAGATTCTTATAGAATGCATTTTGACGGTCCTCGGTTTTGTCTTTCGTCGTGACGTGTCCACAAATCAGCGTGTTGTAAAAATATTTCGCCTGGATGTTAATAGTGGCTATACGGTCATATAAAGGGTTAAAACGCGATGTAAAAGATGTCACAGTTCTTTCGTCGCGTTCATCGCAAGTTCAATGACCCGGGGTGCAGGCGATCTATCGGACGATGTGAGCTGCTTGGGGACTTCTAAAGAGAAATTCTGATTATTCCCAAGTGAATAACGATCAGAAAACACTAATCCAAATTTCTTTGATCGGCCGCCCACTAAATTTTTTATACAGCAACTCCTGAGCAGACGAACAATTTCTTATTTGTTCTAACATTAACATTTTAAGGCTTCTCCGTGTCCCCCATACCAGAACCTGAAATAACTGCGACCTATATTGAGCGTCTTGTAAAATTTTACATACGAATACTATAGCAGCGTTAGATAACACGAGGCACGAGTTTTAATAATAGGGTACCAGTTATCTGTAGATATCAACCTTTAGTTGCCAAGCGTTACTTTCTAAACATTGATTTTCTTGCCTTTGAGTTTCGCTGAGCTGCTGCTGTTGTTTTTTATGGGAGTTTTATTAATTGCTTTGAATGTTTTACGTCTCTTTTTATTAATATGATTTTCATTTCGCATTTGACAACAGCGGTTTTGTTTAATCGTAATTTATTCAGACATCTCTGCTTAATGCATAAATCTACGATTTGACATTAATGTTTATTATCATATTCAGGATGCGAACAAAAGCAATGAGTTGCAGCATCAGCAACTAAAATTAATAAATTTACATAATTGTTTAAAACAATTGTATTGAATTTATGTATAATAATGTTTGTTGTTCAATATAAGGATGGTTAGACACTGGAAAATTAGGAACGTGGAACATATTTTGAGTATTAAATGTGCAAAGTCGAATATTTGTGGTGTTATTTATAATATTATAATTATACTTAGGTTGTCCATCCCGACCATTCTTATTTTTTAAAGTATTCTAGCTGAATATCAATGTCACCTTAATAAAGGACTTTACCAAGGCTTTATGATATATCCGTTTTGTTCAAGACTTCGCAGAAGCAAGTATTCAATTCACTTCTTTTTATTGAAAATGTTTACATTATTTAACTGTACGCCCATTTTTGTTTCAATAGCTGATGCAATATTTTATGCAAATATATCTTTTAGACCAAGCCCCCCCCCCCCCCCCCCAACACAAAATTCACCCGTTCTTCATATTCAAATCGACATTAGCTACACGTTTCTTCTTGTGTCTTTAAATCATTTCAAACAAATGCCCAGTGTTTGCAATGAAACTATGTTAAATTAATACAACCAACGTTGATCTAATTAAAAATTCAAATAAAAATTTTTATTATGAATTTATAATCGTTATGTATACTAATATAAATTATATGTAGAAAAAAAAGCGGCGTAATTTTTGGGCTATTCATTTCTCAGATTCAGCCTGGTGACCGAGTATTGAATCATCCGAAACTAGATACTCCCGTTCAACACGTGTGACAAACACACAACTTTATGACATTATTTCGAAATTTGCTAATTGGATATTGAATTTCTTAATAATTTCCTTCTGTTGGCATCACTTTCGTGTGCGAATAGCGATGCGAAAGAGACACAAGTAAAGAGCGGCGAAAGAAGAAATGTATTTTAATTGATACGAATGCCAATAGCATTTTTATTCATAATCTGGAGTATTTTGATTTTGCAAACGGATTTTAGATTTAAAGTTCAAATTTTTTTTAGTAATAGAAACAACAAAAGTTAAAATTGGCTAAAGAAGCAACTGCACCATTGCATTGAGATAAAATATAAGATACATTTGCGGTGTGGCTAAAGATGCTGTCATATTCGAAGACAGCACACGTTTCAAAAACCCCCTTAGTTTTTGGTTGTTAATTATTTAATTAATTCTAAATTTATGTCATTTATATATTTGAGGAACACAGAAAAAATAGTTTAAACATCTAGCAATTGTGGCTAAGTTAATGAAAGACCAGCGCATGTATTAGCTTTCTATTTAATTATTGTTTGCTATTTTGAGTATTATTACAAAGTTTTGCCTATTATTAGATGTTTATAGATTTGAGGAACATAAATCAAATTAACTCATTTTGTGCAAGGGAGCAACCCAATTCTTTATTGGGGGAATGTCACTCATAATGTATGTCGTAGTCACGTCAAATCTTTGTCGTTTTTCAAATGAGTCATCGCTGGTGTCGTTTGTGAGTATGAAATACGACTTGTCTTTGCTGCTATCATGTTCTTCTTTAACAGATGATGAACATTTCTTAATACTAAACATTTCTGATAATTATTACTTACTTAGCTGGTACTTCTTTTCAATCCCAGTGGATTATATACCGCTCGTAGAAAAATATTATAAGCGCCTCGATCTTCTGCGCTTCTTCTCCAGTTAGTCACACCGAGTTCTGTCGAAGACTTTTCGAGCTGGAACATTTTCGTCCATGCGTACAACATGACCTAGCCAACGCAACCGTTGCACTTTAATGCGTTTGACCACGTCAATGTCAGTGTACAGCTCGTACAGCTCATGATTCATACGACGCCGATACTCTCCGTTAACGATGATGGACCCAAATATTTTACGGAATATTTTTCTCTCGAATACCGCCAGAACCGATTCATCCGCTTGTGTCATAACCCAGGATTCTGAGCCATACATTAAGACAGGTAGAACCAGTATCTGGTATAGCTGGAGTTTTGTTCGTCGAGAGAGGGCTCTGTCATTGAATCGCTTGCTTAGTCCGTAGTAGCATTTATTTGCAAGCAGGATTCTTCTCCGGATTTCTAGGCTGACATTATTTTCTTTGTTGATGGCGGAACCTAGGTAGACAAAATTATCTACCACCTCGAAATTATAGTTGTCAACGTTCACGCAGTTTCCCAAATGAGTAGATTCTTTGTTCGTTGAAACTAATAACTTCGTTTTGTCCTCGTTCACCGTTAGGCCCATTTTCGCTGATTCCTTCTGTATACCTGAGAAGGCTGCAGTCACATCCCGCAGTTTTCGACCGATGCGTACGCAAGTAGCATGTGGCTTTTGTTGAATATAGTGCACTCGTGTTTACTGCAGCTTTTCTCATTATCATCTCCATCACAATGTTGAAGAGATCGCACGATAGGCCGTCGCCTTGTTTTAGGCCTCGTCTGGTATAGAATGGCTCCGTAAGGTCCTTGCCAATCTTCACTGAAGACTTCGTGTCAGTCAGCGTCATACCGCAAGGACGTATCAGCTTCGCTGGAATACCAAACTCAGCCATGGCTTCAAGTAATTTCTGCCGTATCGGGCTGTTTATAGTCGACAAAAAGGTGGTACGTGTCGATATGTTTCTCTTGGGTCTCTTCCAGGATTTGCCGAAGTGTGAAAATCTGGTCAGTTGTTGATTTTCCAGGTCTAAAGCCACACTGATAAGGCCCGATCAGGTTGGATAACACTGGCTTTAGTCTTTTACACAGCGCACCCGACAGGACCTTATATAAGATGGGTAAAAGGCTGATCCCGCTGTAGTTGGAGGACACACTTGGATCACCTTTTTTCAGCACAGGACATAATACGCTTACATTCCAATCGTCGGGCATGCAATCTTTAAGCCAAACCGTGCGCAGGAGCTGGTGCATACTCGTTATCAGCTCCTCGCCACAGGACTTGAATAGCTCTGCGGGCAGACCGTCGGCACCGACTGCTTTGTTGTTTTTCAGCCGCGATATTGCTCTTCTAACCTCGGCTTGACTTGGTGGTGGGCAATCTAAGCCATCGTCGACAATTGGCGTGATAACTTTACGTGCGCTGCCTTCTGGAACCAGCAGTTGCTGGAAGTGTTCTCTCCATATGTGCAGCACACTTTGCGTATCTGTGACCAGATTTCCATCACTGCCCTTACAGGTGGGGAGGCCATTACCGTATCCATTTGTTCTTACTTTCTGGTAAAATTTTCGGGCCTCACCTCTATCCCTGTATCGCTCTATATCCTCGTTCTCCCGTTCCTTCATCTGACGTTTTTTTCGCCTGTCTCGCCCGTTTTGCTTTCTCCTTATGCCGTTTCCAATTGGCTGTAGCGTTGCCCTATAAGCAGCATCCTGTTCCTCAGACGCTATGCGACATTCTTCATCGTACTAGGATTCGTCTGAGCGCCGCTTTTCATTTCCTAGCATCCTGTTGCGGCGGTTGCCATGGAATGCGCAATATGCTGCCACTGTGTATCGGGAACGTCAGAAGTAGAGGCGTTGTGTCGTAAAAGTTGGGAGAGCTGGTTGGAGTAGGCAGTAGCTATCTCTGGGGTTTGCAGCTTCGCGATGTCCAGCATTCTTTGTGTTTGGTTACGTGCGTTTTTCGCTCTGCTCAATCTTGTGCGAACTTTGGCTGCAACCAGGTAATGATCCGAGCCAATATTAGCACCACGGATCACACGGACGTCCATGACACTAGATGCATGGCTGCCATCAATTACCACATGATCAATTTGATTTTTGGTGTTTTGATCAGGAGATAGCCAAGTTGCCTTGTGGATATCTTTGTGCTGGAATCTGGTTCCACTCACTACCATGTTCCTTCCCGCTGCGAAGCTAACTAGCCTAAACCAGTTGTCTGACGTGTCGGTATGCAGGCTGAATTTACCGATCGATGGACCAAGAACATCTTCCCTTCCTATTTTTGCATTAAAGTCTCCCAGAACAATTTTAATGTCGTGGCCAGGGCAGCGGTCGTATGTTTCCTCTAGGCGCTCGTAAAATGCATCTTTAATCTCATCGTCTTTATCTTCCGTCGGGGCGTGTACACAAATCAGCGTGATGTAAAAATATTTCGCCCGGATGCGAATGGTGGCTATTCGGTCATTTACAGGGTTAAACCGCGAGACCGGGTGTCGAAGTCTCTTGCCGACTATGAAACCACATCCAAATTCGTGTCTTTCTGCATGGCAGCTGTAAAAGATGTCACAGTTCTTTCGTCGTGTGCATCCCTGTCCCGTCCATCTCATTTCCTGTATGGCGGTCATGTCAGCCTTGTATTTGTCGAGGACATCCGCCAGTTGGATAGAGGCACCATCTCTGCATCCATCTCCATCTCGGCTTCATGCCGATTAGGTTACTCAACGTTTACTATTTTTATTTAAATAAAAAAAACCATCGAATCTTGTCAAAAGTGAACTACGACATACGTAAAAAGGGGGAGTATTTAAGCTTTTTCAAAAATATTCACTCTAATAATAAATAAACTTTTGGAAGCGAAAGGTGGAAACTGCGGAGATGGTATGGTATCCCCTCTTTCTGACGTACAAATTACAGCGAATGACTAATTAATTTCTCTGACGCACAAATGACTGGGAAAGACTTATTAATTTCTCGCTTTTCAATTCACATGTTAGCAGTCGCAAATGTTCAAACATAATTTTGTAGCTATAAAAATTTTCTATTTTTGTATTTTCTGTGACGTTCTAATTAATATTAGTTTTTTCTTTTTGTTACGTTTTTCACACTTATAGGATGGCTATATTTTTTTTTAAACTATTTTAGGTTCTGTAAAGATTTTGCCATCGAAACAGTTGGCAACACAAACTAAACCTACTGTTTAATTATGTACAGTGGATTGAACTTTTTTTTAACTTATAAGTAAATGGGAATATCTTGACGAAATTTGATTGAATACGTCAATGTCGCTATATTATATAATTAAGTATAAGTTTTATTCGACCTTTTTAATTTTAGAATAATATCCCAAATTTTGAATAATCAGGCTCGAGGTCAATGTGATTTAGTTTTAAATTTTTATTATTTTTCAATATTTCGTCTTTCTTCGAAAGACATTATCAGGAATGAAAAATACGAGTAACAACACAAAACCAAATACAAGCAGTGCAGCGACCACTCTTCTTTGTAATCTATTAGGTACTAGTTAGGTGGTTGCAAACTATTTTTCTCTCAAAGTCTACCAAAGTCATTAAATCGCTTGCTTTGCAAATAGTAGCAGAGGTTTGCGATTTATACTCCAGGCCGACAATATAATTTTTGCTTACGGCGGAGCCAAGATACCAAAATCATTTACTACTTTAAGGTTATAGGTTACTCTTCTCAATGCTTGAAAAGGCCGCAGTAACTCCCGTTTTAGCCTTCTACATGATAATTTTGCATGATAGACTATCGCCTTGTGCTATGCCTCGCTCGTTAGAAAATGGTTCTGTCACATTTTTTTTTCCTATTTTCACAGAAGACTTCGTGTCGGTCAGTGTCATCCTGCAAAGTCGTATTAGTTTCGCGGGGATACCAAACTCAGCCATATCACCTAACAGTTTCTGTTATATCTGACTGTCGAATGCAGGTTCGTAATCGATAAACAGGTAGTAGGTGTCTACCTGGATTTCTTTGGTTATAGGGTGAAAATCTAATTGGTCGTAAACTTACCAGTTCTAAAGCCACACTTCTAACGTCTAATCTGGTTCGCCAGGATGAACTTCAGTTTTTCACACAACACATTCGACGATACCCTGTATGCGATGGCTAAAAGGCTAAGTCCGCGGTAGTTTGTGCTCACACAGGACATAGAACACTCAGACTGCAGCTACTGGGCATGCTTTCCTTTAGTCATATCGTCTTTATGAGCTGTTGCATGCAAGTTGCCACCTTAACCCTGCCGGCCTTAAAAAGTTCTGTCCACAGTCCATCGGTTCTCTTTTAGAAGTGCAATGTCCGTCCTGATCTCTATTTAACTCGGTGGTGGACAATTTTCATCGTTGATAACACAGTACAACCATTTCAAACTTTTTCAAAAATTACGTGGTTCTGACAATGAACTCTGAAAGAGGACACAGAAAAAAAATATACGTGTGTCGGCGTTTTGATAGATCACATCGGAGTTTCAATTTAAATGCGATTAAAGTTTCCTAGCTCTGGTCCTGTTCTTGCAGCATTTCGGTATATAAAACTATGTTTTCTTTACATCTGAGGTGTAGGGTTTGTTCAGTAAATTTTTTAAATAATGGAGGATGCTGTTGTTTGCTGCAGAACACGCGATTCCCGCCTCCAGTTATCTATATGTTTCTTTCATTTCCGGCCACATCAAACAACATCGAGGTGTCGACATTACAAGTAGGTGTCGCTCATAGAAGTATTTTGATGATCTCGGCGGCCAAAAACCCAAATTTCAAGTTTAAAATAAAACCGTTAAATTGATTGGGAAATGTAGGGAACATTCCATGTAACGAAACTCCACCATTACAAGTTACATTAATTGCGAGAAACCCCAAAAAAAACTAAAGTTCAAACTCAATGATTGTTTCTACAATTTTGCGGAAGTGTTAAGTTTTCGGGACCGCCCGTGGCATAGTGGTTAGAACACGCGACTACCATGCGGGAGATCACAGGTTCAATTCATGGCTCCAGTCATCTCAAAAAAAAAAAAAAATTTATTTCATTGTCGGCTCCGAGTTGTTGACAGCAATTTCGCAGTATAAGTGTCGATTCAATCAGCATCTCAAACAGCGACGTTCGCATTCGTCGATAAACATGTAGGTGTCGTTAGCTGTAAATCTAAAAATAGAAAGCGTGTCACAACAACGGGAGAAGCTATACCATACCTCATTTATGGGGGAAGGGAAATTAAGTTTTAATTTAGTTTAAGTTAAGTTTCTATTAATTTTAAAGCTTTTAATTTTTCCCAACTGCAAAATAGCGATGGATTCAGAATCTATTGGCATGGGATTTTTCAAATATTATATATTTCTTTAATATGTTTGTCTAAAAATTTTTTAAATGCTCGGCAAGTAAAGACCAAAATTATGCTGATTTTTGCGAGATATTTGTTTAGCTATCCTGTTAGATCCCGCAAGTCTTGTGCCTGATATGGCAACTTTTTGGCCTTATTTCACAAGTTCAGAAAAGTTTTGCCGCGGAAAATCGCGGATGGCCAAAAAACCTTTAATAAAAGTTCATACCTAAGAAAATCAAAAATTTGTGATTTTTTTCACACTCGCTAATTCTCGGTAATAACGTCATTCAAAAATAGCAACAACATTATGATCCGTTAACCAAGAAGTAATACGAAATCCTATGCCAAAAATTAATAATTTGGAAGCGATAACAAACAAAATTTACTTTACAACAATACGTCTGTGCGATTTCGTTGTGAAGCGTTTGCTACTGGAGTATTTGTCATTAAATTGTTTTTGTTGTCACAGAACAACTGCACAACTATACGCAAAATTGTATCCTTGGCACCCAATAATACCTACACTACATAAAGTAATCATACAAGGATCGGAAATAATAAAAAATGCGTTACTGCCTATAGGACAACTGTCCGAAGAGTCAGCAGAGGCTCGAAACAAACACTTTTGAGGTTACGGGCAGGATTTTGTAATGAAATTTTCCAGAGAATACTGCAATCAGGACATACTAAATAGTCTTCTCTTGAGCTCAGATCTACTTCTTAGTGCCTCAAGAACTAAAAATAAAACAAAGTTTTCATTATTTTTGCCAGAAACTATAGAAATGTTTCTCTCAGCTCAACCAAATCTAGCAGCTAAAAGTGATGTGGACGACGAAATTAGCGATGATGGCGAATAAAAAAAAAGTATGAAAATATTTAAAATGTGTTAAATATGTTTTAAATGTCCAATATATGAAAATATAACTGTTTTTACTATAAAAATCAATTGTTTATGTTTCAAACATTACTCTTAGCTTAATAAACAATTAAAATATTTTTGGCCGCCCAGATCATCAAAATACTTCTATCATCAAAATACTTCTACGCGAGAAGCTATCGCAAATCTCATTCATGGAGTGTAAAGGGAAATGAAGTTTTAAGTTTATGCCCATATAAGTGTTCGCAATTAAGGTTTTAGCCAATTGGTCTGGGTAATGGTGTTAGTTTGCAGTTTTGCAGTAGTTGAGAGAGTTATTTGGAGTAGGTATTGGCTATCTCGGTGGTATGCAGCTTTGCGATGTCTAGCTTCATATGCTTTTGGCTACGATGTTTTGAGTACTAATGCATAAAAAAGTATAAAGATGTCAAAAGTATTATTAAAAATAGTTTGTGTATTTTACATTAAAATTATTACCGCATTTATATTAACGTTTTATAACAAAGAAAATATTACTTACATTTGTAGGACTTATCGCCTATCGTGAGAAGGTTAGGTTAATTCGGCAGCCACGTTGAACACAGCTCACTTGGGTCCTAGTATGAGTCCCGTTGTGATACCATTTTATGATTTCCGCACCAAATGTTCCTATTCTAATCGGTCAACGTCGCTGTCAAGCCATTTCGTTGCCCTTATGAAGGCATGGATGTTCCGCATATCGCCTGCTGATAGACAGGTATTGTCTAAAAGTGTCCGATGACCAAGTTTTTCGTATCGCAGGTCACCTAAAGCAGGGCAGTGACATAGAAGATGCTCCGTGGTCTCCTCTTCTTCTTCATCATTGCAGCTTCTACAAAAATCGTTGTAGGGTAGTTTCAGCCTCTTAGCGTGTTTACCAACCGGCCAATGACCAGTTATCACAGCTATGATATTCCTCAAGTGGACTCTGGATAAGTTTAGCACAAATCGTGTCCTCTGTATATCCATTGTAGGCCAAATCTGTTTAGTCGCCGTGCAGGTGGGTTCTCTTGCCCATCTCTCTTCAGCAATAAGGTCCAGATTTCTCGCAATGAGTTGTTTCCCCCTTGTAAGAGGGATCCCAATGAGACCATAAACTTCGCCCGAGTTCACGGTTGTGGCGGCCCTTGCTAGCGTGTCGGCCCTTTGGTTTCCATATATGTCCCCATGTCCTGGAACCCATGTTAGGGTAACCGTCGAATGTCTCGCTATCTCCTCCAGAGACGACCGGCATTCTCGAACATTTCTCGAAGTGGTGTACACGTTCTCCAGGGATCTGATAGCCGCTTTACTATCAGTAAGAATATGAATATTGCCGTCCAATATACCAAGATACTGAATTTTCTCTACGGCTATTCTAATGGCCGCTATTTCGGCCTGAATTATGCTACAGTGATCTGGTAGCCTGATTGATAGACTCAGATTCAACTCTTCCGCAAAGATTCCACAGCCAGCTCTTTCTTTTGATTTTGAACCATCCGTGAAAATTAGGATGACATTCTCTCCAAAGTTCAGGGCATTATCATTATCATCATAGTAGGACCTATCCGGGATGTTCCTTATAAAACCCGGATCGAATAGAGGTTCAGGTATGGTGTAATCCGTATTGCAGATCACATTAATTAGGTTCAGGATTTTGGCATGGCCATAGTTCCTGTGCATCCATGCTTTTGTGGCGTCTAAACGCATTGCGGTATTCGCTGCTATCCTCTTCGCCTCAATGTCCGGTGGTAACCAGTTTAGGATCGTGAAAAGTGCCTTAGTTGGAGTGGTTCTAAGTGCCCCTGTTATCATGATCGCCACCAATCTCATAATGCGTTCGAATTTCAGCCTTTGGGACGCTTTATCTAGCGCCGGCCACCAGACTGCTGATCCGTAGAATAAGATGGGTTTAATAACTGATTCGTATAACCAGTTTAAGTTCTTGGGGCTAATTCCCCAATTGAGGCCGATTGCCCTTTTGCAGCAGTATAGAACCGTTGCCGCTTTGCTAATCCTGGTCTGAGTGTTCAGATTCCAATTCAGTTTACTGTCCAATGTTAGCCCGAGGTATTTGGCACTATCGGAGAGTGTAAGTGCGACTCCATTTAATCTTGGTTTGGCAAATTGAGGGATTTTGTATCTCCGTGTGAATAGCACCAGTTCTGTTTTACTCGGATTTACACCCAGTCCACATTCATGACACCATTTCACAAGAAGTTTCAGTGCAGATTCCAGTAGCTCAGAGAGTAGTTTTGGATCCTTACCTGTAACTATTAGTGCCACGTCATCCGCATATGCTACGGTTGTGCAGCAAGTTTGTTCCAACTTTCTCAGGAGAGTG
The DNA here is from genome assembly GCA_964034835.1 of Muscina levida. Taxonomy (NCBI): domain Eukaryota; kingdom Metazoa; phylum Arthropoda; class Insecta; order Diptera; family Muscidae; genus Muscina; species Muscina levida. The sequence goes on from OZ035880.1 coordinate 115,280,139, forward strand.
TTGATGTTAAGATTCCATAGTAGTGGAGAGAGTACTCCTCCTTGTGGAGTACCGCGAACCGCCACCTTAGAAATATTTGACGCTCCCAGACTGGATCCAATGCGCCTAAATTTTAGTAGTTTATCAACCAAGGCGATTACGACTGGGTTAATCTCCAGCTGTTCCATTGAGTCAATTACAGATTCAGGTTTGACATTATTAAAAGCTCCCTCAATGTCCAGGCAGCAAGAGCGTATTCCTTGTAGTTCAGGGATCTTTCGATGAGGCTGGTTATCGAATGTAAAGCAGTTTCCGTGGATTTGCCCTTCGTGTAGGCATGCTGAGCCCTGGACAGGACATCTGGTTTAAGAGATGATCTGATATATACATCAATTATTCTCTCCATAGTTTTGAGTAGGAAGGAAGATAGACTGATTGGTCTAAAATCCTTGGCTTTAGTGTGGGATGCCTTACCCCCCTTAGGGATAAATACAATTTTGTAGGTTGTCCACCTCGCTGGAATATACGACAGTTTCAGACATGCTTTAAAGATAGTTAAAAGCCAGGGCGTCAATACTTCGATATTCTTTTGTAGATCCGCGGGAATGATACCATCGGGTCCCGGTGATTTAAAAGGGTGGAAACTTTTGATAGCCCATTGAATTCGATGTTCGGTAATCGGTATGTCTGAGATATCATAGTTATGGCCGACCGAGTTTTCTATAAACTGGTAGTCACTTTCCCGACAACCTGGGAAGTGTGCTTCCATCAGCACTTCCAGAGTTTCGAGGCTGCTAGTGGTCCATGTACCATCTGGTCCCTGTATGTACGATGGTATTGTTGGATTCGAGGATAAAATCTTGCGTAGCCGACTAGTTTCCGAAGAGCTTTCTACATTACTGCAGAATTTTCTCCAAGACTGCCTTTTGGCCTTCCTTATCAGGTTCTTGAAGATGTTAACTGAAGACTTATATGCGCTCCAGTTGCCATCTGTTTTAGCCTTATTGAATAGTTTCCTGCATTCCCTGCTCCTTGCAGCAATATCTGCATTCCACCAATGTGGCTTAGCCTTGCCTTTCCTGTCAGTTCTGCTGCAGGATTTTTCCCTTGCCTCAGCTAAGACGTTTGTTAGTATTTCGACCGTGGAGTCCAGTGTAGACTTATCATTGATAGAGACCGGACACCTGGGTAACTTGCTCTCTATAACTCCCTTAAAGATGAGCCAGTTAGTTTTCCTTCTATTAATATAGCTGTCTTCTGAATCCACTTCGAGCGAAAGGTCAAAGTCGATATATAGATGGTCAGAAAACGAGCACTCTGTGGATACCCTCCAGTTACTGACCATATTTGAGTATTTATCGTTAATTAGTGTAACATCTAGGACTTCTTTTCTGTTAGTAACAATAAAAGTGGGTTCGTTACCCCTGTTAACTACTGTTAGTTTGTTCTCAATAATAAAGTTGAAAAGCGACTCACCCCTTAGGTTAATATCTGAGCTACCCCAGATAGTATGGTGCGCATTGGCATCCGCACATATGATTAGAGGAACGTTTTTGTTGTTCAGGTGGGACGTTACCTTTCTTACGGTGGAGCCAGGTGGGTCGTCTACATGGTCGTGTGCCATGTAGCAGCTCATAATCCATATTACCTGACCATTGTTTTCGACTGCAGCCGTACAGTTGTCCTTATCGCTGAAATCACTTAGAATAAAAGCTTTAAGGGTGTTCCTGACCATTATACAAGCTCTGGTCTTACCTGATCCGGCTGCGTACAGAATACAGTAGCCTTCTTTGTTGAGTCCGCATATACGGTCTTGATTGATCCATGGCTCTTGGATGCAAATTATCTCCTCCGTAGATGGTGTTAGTCGGAGGAGAAGAGCGGCCGACGCCGCTTTTGAGTGGTGAAGGTTAATTTGGGTAACCTTCATTGCAATTGGTCGCTGTGGACGACAGTTATGTTGGCGTCCTCTGGGTCGTCGTCAGATTCCAGGAGGTCGTCTTCATCTAATGCCACGTTCATCTTGCCAAGGAATTCGCTCGCCAGGCTGGACACCGAGTTTGTTTCTTCGTTGGCAGATGAACATGCCATTTTGTCGTCTATGTTGTTGGAGCCGTCTTGCTCTAGGGACTTTTTCCTGTCATCGCTCTTATAAACACGCAGGAAGATGGAGTCGAAACCGTAGAACACCCTCCCTTGTGTCTTTCTAAGCGGCAGAAGCGTGTCACTGTTTAGAATGATAGTGGCCTTCCTGCAGTCTTCTACCGCTTCAGTAACCTTAACCACTTTCCAGTCCTGTGTGGGTAGTTGAGGGTTACTGAATTGCAGGATTGACAGGATTTCCAAAGGGTCGGAGGGTTCAGCGGGGATCTTGGCAATAGATCGTGGCCTCTGTGGAACATCAGCCAGATGTATAGCTTCGAGCCTCGCACCAGGAAAAAACCTCTCCTAGCGACTCAATAGCAGCTTTGTACAGTTGCGCTGAGCGTTCATCTGCACAAGCCACAAGTTTGATGTGTCCCTGATACCTATCGTGAGAAACTTCCCTGTAAAACTCTGAACTCACGATTGAAACTCCTATCTCCAACCGTTTAGGGTTCAGGCAAATAATATTACATAAGTAAATTCGGTTAAAAATAGGTTAATTTCAAAAAGTTAAGACTTAAACAATGTCATACATGCGTTGAGGGTATTTATCAGTCAGTCTACCTGACTGAAATTTCTGTATTGTTTATAGTTTATCTCCATACCCCTCTTTTACAGCATCATTCTGATAACGAAAGCTTTCCTGTGCAAACAGGTTTTTTCGAGCATTCAAATCTCTAAAAAGTACAGTTTTGGCCAAGGCAACGGTCATGTATATCATTTAAACACCTATACAATATTTCTTTGGTGTCACTGTATGTTCCTTAACTTCATCTAGAAATAAATAGAAAATTATTTAAACCAAAATTTGTCTAAAGTTTTAATGCAATATCATCCGTTTCCTGAATTATTACTGGAGACATTAAATAAAATATACAAATAGTCCACTATTTACACTTAACTTCATCTAGGAATAAATAGAAAATTACTTAAGCCGAAATTTCTCTAAAGTTTTAATGCAATATCTTCCGTTTCCTGAATTATTACTGGATACACTAAATAAAATCTACAAATAGTCCACTATAGTTCACACTATTCAACCAGTAGTTGTAGTTTGTCTCTTACTTAAAAGTTTCATTAACCCATTGACTTATTTAGTATTGGAACGAGTAAAACTGGTTTCCTTTTTGTAGTTTATTTGTGTATTGTTATTGTTCTTTTGTTTACCAAAAGTATATATATGGATGTGCTAAAATAATAGCAAAATCATTAATATTTATGTATTTATACATATATACATACCTATATATGCACATATGATATGTCTGCTTATATACATATAAACATTTATATATGTTTGTTTAAATTTAAATAATGACTTTCTAACAATAGCAAAACAATACCCTACATAAACTATAAACGACATGTTATCAATGAGATTGAAGATTGCTAAAATATTAACAATTAAATAGTTTATTATTCCAGATAGTCGGCCCGACTATCCCGAGCAAAAAGGTTACAAACTAATATATTAATCCATATGCACAATATGGAATAGACAAAGTAATCGTTGAATTTTAAAGCGAATGAAATAATTTGTCAACTTTTTTGCAATATTCCATAAAGAAAAATATAATTCCAACGCATCCACTTCCCAATAGAAGAAACACAAACACAGCTATCAAAATTTGCTTTTTAAATAAATTTTTGTACAAAACGTCGAAATCCGAAAGAAACTGAACATTTTTAAGGAGTCCATTCTGTAAAACGATATATACTAATTAGTAGTACTTTGTTATCTTTTTTTACTAACGTTTTTGATTTAAATATTAAAATTTTTGTGATATTTGAACAAAACACTATTATTATGTCAATTGTGCATAAATCACTACCATTTTATCTTTGCACTTTACTTATGGGAATATAAATCACTATACCGAAAATTAATATTCTATTCACTTAAAAATCTAACGGTTTCAATTGTTTTTTATGACAAAGACTAGTTGCCAACTCTTAAAAATCTTGTGAGATGTTTTCTTTGCTTGCGTTTTTTTTTCAAATTTATACAGATGATCTTACTTTGGCTACGTTATGGATTGTTAACCTTGAAAATATTAAACAATGAAGAGCTATTGGTCGTTCGTTAGCTTTTTTGCATATTTTTTTGTCGAGACATAACGCCAACATGTCATAGATTAAGACATTCAAACTGTGAGAACAATAACTGTAAATTACACCTCATTTTATTTTTATTAATATTATTTAAATAGTTGTATACGTGGCGGAAGTTGGGATGTTTACTGGGGTATTTAAGTTATTAATACTTCTTAGACGAATTTATTTATGTTAATTTTTATGTGAAATAAAACATTGTTTGTTTTGTTTTTTTTTTTTCAAAATAAGACGTAATTTCGTTTAGCTACGCACAGACGGTTGCCAGATCTTACAATATTGCCCGAAAAATTTGCAGAAACTGTGCAACAGCCGTGTGCACTTTCAATTTTGTATGGCAACGTTTGCAGAAAAATTATTGTAAAACAACAATATTGCCAGACATCCGATAATCGTCTGAACCGTAAATGTTGCCATCTTCAAATTTTTGTAAGATAATTGCAAACACATTTAATTTGCAGATGTGCGAAGTTTATGCATCTGCAAATTTCACCATTTGCAGTGATTAATAATATGGCAACACTGTCCATGTCAGTACATTGCCGGTACATTAGCAGATTTGACAAAATTGCTATTTCTGGCAACCGTCTGTGCTTAGCTTTAGTATTAAGGGCCAACAGGGTATCTGAGATGAGATATGAAGTGTCTTTTCTAAATACCTCCTAAACTCGAAGACTTAATAACAAAGTTCAACGATATTTATCTTATTATTATATGTGCATCTTCGATGTGCTATGCTCCACCGCAAAAAAAAAATATATTCGTTCAAATCATTTTTTTTGCAATATTAACCAAAGATCTCGTTGCATCGTAACTATTGAGTAAGTTAAAAAAATCTTAATATTCCTGTACATATAGTTGGAGATATCGTATTCGAGTTTTGTACAATGGCGATTTGATAAGTAAGTATGTTATTTTTTTTACATATATAGTATTTTCCCTGATATCCCAACTTAGTCTTATTTTAGATTCATATTCATTTTGTCAAAAAAAAGTACCCAGAATTAGTCAATTAACACAAAATATTCATTTGGCATTTGTTGCCAGAACAATTCTATGCAATTTTGTCCGATGGGCCAAGCATAGACTAGAGCTTGTGTCTATTATGATGACGTGTGGTCTTCGTTGATACCACCAGTGTGTTTGGGCTTCTCTATGGTTTCTTGATACTTTTAACACTTAAGGTTATGAATTGAGAAGGCACAGCTAAGGGTTCTGATGATGATAGTTTGGCAACTATCGAAATAGCTATCCGCCCTGCCAGCTTTCAACATAATCCATTTCACACAACTCTTGTAAAATAAAAAAACTATTAGCAATAAGAGAAAAATGATCTCAAACCGTACAATGAAAAACCATTCATTTATTTATTATTTTCTCCTACACCTACACCTTCCGATATATTACACTTTTGGCAACGAATAATCCAATTATTGGGATTTTAATATATGAGTTTTCTTATCGCTATTCACAAGGGAATAACCAGAATCTCTCTTTGGAGGCCCTCAAGCAGTCACAAAGTCCGACAGATCACATATTTTCCTAACCATGCCGATGCGTCATAGGGAACAGGTGACAGATGTTACTGAAGCTCATCACTGCGGCTCCTTTAGCAGCCCTAAGTCCATAGGAACGGGCGCGGTGACTTAAAAAGTCTCTTTCCTTAAATAACAAAAGCTATTATGAAAATTCGCGAAAAAAAGAAAAAACAACAACCCTCCAAATGTTGGAGAACATCTTAAATGTTGTATGTACCATGATTTTAGGATATGTCCGAACTCTCTACAGAGATGGTGCCTCTATCCAATTTGGGGAATTGACTCGACAGACACAAACTATCCATCGAGCCGAAATATTTTTACATCACGCTAATTTGTGTACACTCTCCGACGAAAGAGAATGACAAGGACATTAAAGATACACTCCATAATGTTCTGAATAAAATATAGGAGGCATGTCACAAGCGTAATGGACGTGCGTGTGATACGCGGTGCAAATATTGACTCGAATCACCACCTAGAGACGCACGCGATTAAGTAGTGCTAAGTGCTCACAATAGATTTTGCTCTTTCTAATTACTTTTGTTTTTGCTTTATTTCACCTGTCCTCTTTAAGAATAGCTGCCAAAGGCAGACTATGAAAATAATTTTGTTTCACAGCGAGAGTAACTGCCAAGTGAAGGTCCCAAATAATACGTAAGAACCCCTTTAAAAAAGATTGCTTAAACAATGGAAAAATTAAATATTGTAAAGAAGGGTATTAACTATTTTTTAAAAGAATTAAAAATTTCTCAGCATGTTGTGTCTATTCTATTAAATTAATTTAATTTATGTGCCTATTTCAGTACTAACTCGTGTGTAGACTTAAATTTCACTTAGGGTTTTAGTTGTGAGGTCGGTCGAAGTTGACAACCAAATTTGTTGTAAAATGTTTACCAATATTTACAGATTATATGGAGTAAATTTCAGCTGCGGAAATTTGTGATGTGTTGAGTTATCTTCAATAGAACAAAGCGTCCTCACCGTTTTCGGTGTCTTTTTTTTGATTGTTTACTCTAAGAGAGGTCCTTGAATCCTTTGTCCGATATTGACCAAACTGTAGATTTAGTCATAGAATGATGAAATCAATGGATATACTGACTATGGTATGTCAACTATGAAATTTAAATTTTCACGATCTAAGAGGGGTTCTTGAATTCTTTTACAGATTTTAACCAAATTTTAAAAATTGGTGTCATTTAAAGAGACTGTGAAGTGTGCCAAATATTATTCATCTCCTTCTATTTTTTGCCGCTCTTTATATGAAAAGGCAACCACTGTGCAAGGGTCCCCACCTGTAAGGTCAGAGATAAAAATCTAGTCACGGACACGCAGATTGTGCTGCAAATATAGAGGCATCACTCTTGTAATCTGCTCCTTCACAAAGGCAGCATAAGCGACAAAATCACGCCAATCATCGGCGATCAGCGCCGATCAGCTGTGCAACGTGCGTTAGGGTTGGTATAGTGCACGAGTTTTCGAATTCGACAGGAACCGCTTTCTAATTGTATGTGGTTGGGGAACAAAATGCCTAAGCTAAAATTTGGTGGAGGCGGGGTGGGATTAAATAACAGGGCATCGTTGTCAAAGTTGGGATGCTAAAAGTAATAATTCACATTAATCCCCACAAATGCCCATGAGTCGCCTCTAGAGGGGTAAAATCTGTGATCGACCCCAGTAATTTTTCTATTTTACAGTTTGTTTATAAATTTGCTTCTGGAGGAGTCAAATGAATGACCGATGCCCAATATTTTTGCAACCCCAACAGTTTCTCAGAACATTTTTTTCAAATTTTTCTCCCACTGCTCTATCTGCCCGAAAGGTGCCCCCAAAAGTTTTGCAACTCCAGCAGTTTCTTAAAACATATCTATCCTTCATCTCTAACTTTTAAGGTGGTCTCCATACATTTTTAGTACTTCTTTATTTTTTTTTATGAAATATCCTTCTGCTGCTCCGGTGCTGCCTAATAGAGGGGTAAAATGTATGGCCGACCTCCACGAGTAGTTCCCTCCTAACATTTTTCTCGAACATACTTACCCCCTATCTTTACCTCTAAGTGGACTTACACACAAAATGCACTTAAAACGACCAAAAGAAAAAAATTGCAACAAAATAATATTTCCGTTTAATTTTTTTGGTTTTATTAATTTTCGTTAATATTAAACGTAAAAAACGTCTTTATAATTCAGAAATGTTAATTAATTTAATGTATTTTTTTGATGCTATGGATATCTCATCCGATTTTCGGTGAAGACATGAAAAATATCTGTTCCTTCTCGTTAAAGCACGACACATTGCAGTAGTCCTCTATAAATTCCACGCCTCTTTCGGCAGCGTCATTGACAACATATTATTTATACAATATTTATTGGGCTTGCTGGTAGTCGTCGCGCTCTTCCCAGGTTTCTGGATCTGTAACAATAAAATCTGTTGATAATCCAAAGCCACACAAAATTAGGGGTTGGTTCGCATCCAAAACTTGTTACTAAGGATTGCCATACAACACTATCGTACCCCTAACGTGCGGACACCAGTTAACAAAACCGATGAATGGAATCTGAGTATATACCAATAACAAATCGCATACAAGGTCCTGTCTAGTGTTTTATGTGAAAAAATAAAACCCGTCCTAGCAAACCTGATTGGACCCTATCAGTGTAACTTTAGACATGGTAAATCCACGACCGACCAGATTTTGCACACCACAAAATATCCTGAGGCGAGAAATGCAGATCGACACCTTCCATCTGTTTACTGAATACAAAGTTGCATTCGACAGTCCAATAAAACAGAATCTATAAGATGCAATGGTTGAGTTTGGTAACCCCGCGAAGCTGATACGACTTTGCGGGATTACACTGGCCGACGCGAAGTCTTAAGTGAAATAATACAGATGATCATGCGGAAGGCTGCAGTTAACACGTCTGGTACCATCTTTAATAAAAGTCATATGGTGCTCGCGTATGCCGGTGATATAGATATCATTGATCAAAAACTGCAGGTTGTTACTGCGAACTTTGCAAACATTGAGAAACAGTCGGCAGTAGTGGGTCTCGATATAAGTTGTTGTTTCAAAAAACAAAGAGTTAGATTGTCTGGGACGCTGCATGAACGTTGACAACTATAACTTTGGAAGCGGTAGATGATTTTGTCCACCTTGGCTCCGACAAACGAATATAAAAATGTCAGGCGGGAAATGAAGAGACTATTATTGGTCGCAAACCGCTGCTGCTATGCTCTAAGTAAGTGATATAATGACAAAGCCCTCTCTCGACGAACAAAACATCCAACTCTACTAGTCTCTGATCCTATCTGTCTTGGTCTACAGCGCAAAATTCTGAATAATGTCTGTCATCAATCTATTCTGAGAGTCTTCGAGAGAAAACTACTTTTCAAAATATTTGAATTCATCATCGTTAACGGGGAGTACCGTCGTCAAATGAACCATGAGCTCAAGTAGATGTATAACAACATCGATGTAGTTAAGTGCGTTCAAATTGACCGAATGAGCTGGCGTTGACGCGTTATATGTATGGAAGAAGAAGCTTCCGGAGAATATTTCTATCGAAAACTCTAGCTATTGACCTTCATCCAAAGTTTTATTTTAAGCAGTTTTTCAAAATTGGTCGTAAAATGTCCCATACGGGTGGTATATAGAGGGTTAACATATTCCGGGAAAATATTTCTCTGAACATTTTAAGATATGTTTTCGAAGACATAAACTATAGACCGGGTCGGTCCCTATACAAAATTTATTTTCTCTAAAGTCGAGGGCAAATTTTTAAGATCACCTCGAGACAACTTCAAAAAAAATATTTTTTTTCCTCCCCCACCCCCGAAAAAACAGACAAAATTATTTTTTTAACGCTGCCTTTTTGTTTGTGGCTCAATCGTAACATACAAGACATCGGTGTATAGGCCTCGATGAGTACTACATTTGTCCTATAGATGTCGCTGACATATGACGTCATCCTGTAATGATGGCCTCATTTACAGCAATTTCTACCCCTAAAATTTAAAATATTTTTTCCTAGGATTAAAGCCCTTTCAAAACCAAGAACATTTTGCTTTGGAAGTATACAGTTTTATTCAAAAACAAAAAAGTTACGTGTGATAAGATGTATTTACAGCATTAACAAAAACATTTTTTTATGAAGTTGTCTCGAGGTGATCTTTAATATTTGCCCTCGACTTTGGAAATTTTTTTGTGACCCGGTCTAATGAACTATTCCAAATGTATTTTTAAACTTTATTTTTCATATTTTTTTATTAGATTTTTGACCAAAAGAATCACACAAAACCACTGTAAAAAAATGGTGACATAATGGAGCAAAATGGAGTTAATGGTGTTGCTACTGAGGTCAAATGCTATCGTTTAATATTGGTTTGGTTCCCTAATGAAAAATTGTGTTGCACAACAAAAAATATCTTAACACATAATTTTGATTTTATTTTGTAATTTTTGACTCATAGAGGTTATTTGTCTTCGGTGCCTCTTGGTAAAATTTTACCGAGAATATTTCTATCAAAGTTTCTAGCTCTTAATCTCCCTCCAAAGTTGTTTTTCAAAATTGTGTAGAGCAAATTGGATTTTAAGGTTTTGTTACTGAGCTCAAACGCTACCGTTTGATATTGGTTTCGTTCACACCCTCAATTTGGTGCATAGTGTAATTTACAGACCCCAAAAATAGCATTAAAATCGATCGATCAGCTTAGTAGGAATTCTGTGACAAACGTTCAGAAAGATTTTATATAGAAAGATGTTACAGTGTTCCGATATATGAAAATAGGAACTCGCTTAGGAATTTGTTGTATAATTCGGTTTGATATCATTATTTATATTAGAAATATTAATATTTTTAGGGTGCTTGATATATTTTTCCGCAATTTTTATTTTGTTTTCTTAAAAAGCAGGTGCGAAATAACATTAAGAAAATAATTCATCCAACTAATATTGAAACATAGCTAATGATACATATTGGTTTGACATGAAATGACTGGTACATGAATATACAAATTACATAACAATAATTTATAACATACCTGTACCTTTGATTCACACAGATTTTAATACACACAAGATGAGACCAACAATTGCCGCATTACCGACAACATACAATTTTGAATCACATCTTCAATTAATAGTATAATTAAACATTTACCGCTCTCATTTCCTATCATACAGTTATATTCACTGTCATATAATGAAATCATAATTATACAAATCATCGTCAGCGAAAAACACCGACAACAGCTCCTCCAGAAAAGCCAGTCGGTACCAAAAGTGAATAAGGAGTACAGGAACTATTCACATTAAATACCTAAAAACGAACTCAAAGAGGGGATAAAAACCAAAAGCGGCACTTAAGAAACAAAAATGATGTAGTTTAAATTGCAAATTGGACTCACATACAAGAAACAAGTAAATGCATTGGAACGTAAAAAACAAGATGTGAAACCAATCACACCAGCGCTGAACGATCACCAACCGAAAAGGCGACCCACCTAAGTAAAGCCCAGAACATTAATAAAACAATGGTGTTTAAAGTTTTCGCAATGAAACAAAGTAACTGCAAATTTATTCTACCTGAGAAAAAAAAACATACAGGCAAAACGGCCCCAAATACCAGTACTACTTTGTAGACACATGTACTGTTACACATTGTTATCATGTAGTGTTAAATATTAGGGAACTGGAAGCTAAAAACCGGTTAATAAAAAGTTTATTAAGAGCAAAATTTTCTAGTAAAGAATTCAATTATTCGCAATCCCCTTGTATATTTGAACATATGGGAGCGATACCTTACACAATTTCTTTGGTTTCGAAAGTAGCACATTAGGAGCTAACGAAAATGGACAAACTTCCAAACATTTTATAAGAAGTATTCCATTAGACAAAGTGACACAGTTCTTAATTTCCTAAGTATAGTTTATAGTCATCATTGAATATTTATATATCTCGACATTTTCTATAAGGTATCGACCATCTGCTAACTCGCTGCTACGAGATTTCTTATATTTTTACCATTATTGTTGTATTCTACATCTACTACAGTTATGTAAAACCCAAACCCGGGTTTATCGCCCCGTGTTTTTTTTTTCATACTCTCCTTAATACTTGATGATACCTCGTCGCTCGGTAATGAAATCACAGCCATTATGACGACAACAGCAGCAGTAAGAAAAAGATAAACAAAAAAAAAACAAAACGCCGATTTCATTAATGTTCACATGCAGACAAGGAAAACCAGATAAGAGGAGCAAACAAAAAAAAATGCAAAAAATACGCTAAACTATTCATCGCGAAATGCCACACATGTCGCTGATGACGCGTTGTCGATACGCGAATAGTGACGTCGAAACCTTTTGATTTATTTTATTGTAAAATGCACATAAATAATAAGAATTATGCGTAACTTGTAATAACGGCCAACCTGTGCAGACCCTCGAAACGACGCACATGCGCACAATCTCTTTAGATAGTCTGCAGCTACATCATCAACGGCAACAACAACTATAACAGAATATATAATAACGAAGATGATAAAAATGTTAAATTGTAGAAAGTAAGATCCTGATTCAAGATTTGATGTCCGTTGGTTCAACATAATATTTACGTTCACAACTTGTGCGTGTCAATGGTGGTAGGGATGTAGGTAGTGTCTGTTACCCAGCATATATAGTGGAACTAGTTTTATATGTAGCTGCAAGTGACCATGTAGGAATATATCGTGGACAATGTGCCGAAAACAGACCCACCTAATGTTGATGTTACCGAATTCTATGACCATACGGGGTTTTGAAAAACCACGCTTGGACAAACCCTGGTACGACGAGGAGTGTTCGCAATGTCACAGGAAATGGATGCTGCATATAAGGCAAAACTATAGTCAATGGTAACGTGTGCGGTGCCGGAACGATGTAATGAGAGAAGAGGGAGATGAAACGTCTTTTCAAGCGGAAAAAGGCAGATCGAAGATGTCGAAAATTACAGGGATAGAGGTGAAGCCAATTAAGTCAAAAGCATAAGTTTTGGAACGGGGATCCCCACCTGTATGGACAGAGATGGAAATATGTTCACGGATACTCAGAATGTGCTGCAAATATGGAGGGAACACTTTCGATCTCTATTCGTCCCCGAATGCAACATAAGTGACGGAATCACGCTAATCATCGACGACGGAGTAGATTGTGCACCGCAGCACAGCAATTGCACATCTTAAAACCAATAATACTGCGGAAACCGATAGAATGTCGGGTGAGCTTTTTAGGCCGGGCATGCAACCCTTTAACTAATTAGTTGAGTGAGTGTGTACCAAGTATCGCGGTATTATCCTTTTACCCATCGCATACAAGTTTCCGTCCAGTGAGTTATGTGAAAAACAAAAACACATCCTAGCGAACCAGATTGGATCTTACCTGAGTGATTTTAGACCTGGTAAATCCACGACCGACTACATATTCACAATAACCAAATAATGGCCAGTTTATCACAATAGCCAGTTTATCGATTCCAAACCAGCATTCAACAGTCCGATACGAAAAAAGTTATTGGATGATATGGCTAAGTTTGGTATCCCCGCGAAACTGATACGACTGTGAAAATAGGTAAATATCTGACAGAGTTATTTTCTACCAAGCGAGGCTTTAGACATGACCATAGTCGGTCAAGCGATCTCTTAAACATCAAAATGACTGGTACCACCTTTAATGCCACCTTTAATTAAATGCAGAACATATAGATATCATGTTACTGCAGCCTTATCAAGCCTTGAGAAGCAATCGGCAGAAGTGGTTCTAGTGATAAATGAGGACAAAATCACGGCATATGTTTCAACGAACAAAGAGTCTACTCGTTTGGGATGCTGCGTAAACGTCGACAACTACAACATTGAATTGGTAAATGATTTTTCCTACCTTGGCCTAGATGTAAACAATACTAGCCTAACCAGTACAGAAATTTCAGTAAGGTAAACTGACTGATAAATACCATCTCCCAATATAAAATATTGTTGAAGTCTTGAGTTATTGAAATTAATAGACTTTTAATTAAAATAAAATTCTTATGTATAATTTTTCCCCTGCTTGTGGTGCAAAATCGTTCAAAACTTGGCTCATTTGTATAGGAGGTATAGGGACCGGATTAGAATTTATGTGAGAAATATTAATTTATTTAAAAAAAGTTATTTTGATAGGGGGTACCAAAAGGGGTGAATCAATACAGTCTTCTTCACTCCTGACTCAAATTTTCATACGCACAACTTACGAAAAATTTGACTGAATTCAACGTACTTACAAAAAAGACATGTATGTAAGACTATGGGTCTTTTGTATGGGAGGTACCGGAAGGGGTGTGTCAAATAGTTATGTTTTCTGGGGTTTTGCCTCCTATAACAACATAAATTAATAGACCGATTTTCATTACCCCCCAAGAGTCCGTTTGGAAATTATGTGAGAAATATTAATTTTCCAAAAATAGGTCATTTTGTATGGGAGGTACCAGAAGACGTGAACCGATATAGTCCATATTCATTCTCGAGTCCCATTTTCATAAGCGAACATCATACTCAAAATTTGAGTGAATTCAGTTTACTAACAAAAAGGTATGTATGTAAAACTATGCGGGTTAATTCGGTCATTTGTATGGGAGGTACCAGAAAGGGTGTGGCAAAGGTTTAGGTTTCCTTAGGGTTTGTCAACTTCTGCAAGATAAATAAGCTGACCAAATTCAAACATCCTCCAGTTGTCCGTTTGGAAGTTATGGAAGAAATATTAATTTTCCAAAAATAGGTAATTTTGTATGGGAGGTACCAGGGTGCGGCTATTCAGCCCATTTACAATCCCATAAGTTCGTTTCGAAAAATATTAATACTGGTAAATTTTCATACCGATCCGTTAAGGATTGCTCGAGTTACCCTGCTGACCAGCCATCCAGCCAGCCATCCAGCCAGCCAGACAGACAGACGGACATAGCTCAATCGTCTTAATAAGTCCTGAAACGAATTTGGTCTTAAGATACTTGGGGTCTTACTCGTCTCCTTTAATGCGTTACACTTTTTTTCGTATCAAATGATATATACCCTCATCCCTAAGGGTAATGGTATAAAAATCAAGTGGAGTATTGATCACCAACCTCTGCTTCTATGCGCTTAGCTAGCGATTTAATGACAAAGCACTATCTCAACGAACAATGGTCCAACTCTGTTTAGCTCTACAGCGCTGAATCCTAGGAAGGGGAGACCTAAACTTCTTCGGATGGATCAGTGAAAGGCCTATTATCTAAACTTGGTGTGACAAACTATCTATAGAGCACAAAAAATCGAAATGCATGGAATTCTCTTCTACATGCGGCTTCTGATTGATGGTTTTTTGTTGCTGTTGGCAAATAAGAAGACGAATGTGTCAAATCGTCATTAGATATGTACACGAGGACTTTTATCGACTTAACTCTGTTTAACGCAAACCATTTATATTTTCTGGTTTTTTAAAATGATCTGCACAATACTCTCATACTTTTGGTGCAGATATACTTGAGGGTTCATAATCCAAAAACTAAATAAAAGGAATGAACGTTAATCTTAAAATACACTTTTACGTCCAACAACAATAAAATAGTAATTTGGTTAGTTTATCTTTTGTGCATTTCTTTACTTTTTGGGGTATTAATCAAATTAAACGCAGTGATTATTAAAAACAAAATAAATCTTTTTTATTAAAATAAAAACCAAATTAAAAAAAAAACAATATAATTTTAAAAATTCCTTTCGGTCATACTATTTATCAGGGTTGTTGGGGTTGGTCTTTCTAAGGAGTCCCAAGCCACTATTGCTGCCGATTTTAGCTCTAGAACGCTATTGTATTGTCTGTTGTTGGAGTACATTTTATAAACAAGTATGCCCCATACATGCACCACCTAAGACTCCAATATTTGTTGGACGAATACTTACTGGAGTGAACAGACGCATTCTCTTGCTAAACCATGTAATTTATCTCCTGGTTTCGCCTTAGGAAGGACAATAAATTAGTGTTCAGTATGTCTACATACCCTACGGAGTTCAAGCGACAGCTTGGCAAGGCACGCTCCAAATTTCGTTTTGCATATGTTGTTCTATGATGTATAATTTTTTTTTTTAATATATTACACAAGGGAACAAAATTGAACTTTTTGAGTGTTGTTTGCAATTCTATAGCTGTTTTTTACTAATTTGAGGTCGCTGATTTTAAATCCGATCTCCATTTTTCTCCATAAGCTCGAATTTTTAAGTTATAGGTACTAATCTTATTTTCGCCTATTTTGCAAAAAATTATAGTTCAAAAATCATAATTTTTTTTTTCATAAGCCGGATTTAGAAATTTTGTTTTTTTTTCAAAGATATCGTTGTTACCTTTGAAAAAAATCAAATTTTTTAATATCACAAAAAAAAATTACTGAGTAAAGGCTCTTTTATTCAAAAAACAAAAAAAAAATACAAAAAAAAATACACATTTTAATTTTCTTCACGCTAAAAGTTAATCTGTTGAGGGCAAATTGTTCTTTTTTATCAGCTTTATTGAATATCATATTAAAGTAGCTTTCTAAAACATGTATGTACAAAATTATCGATTGAAAATTTAATAAGTTATGCTAAGTTCGGTGATAACAGATTTTTCGAATTTTTTTGTTTCTACCCAAAAAAAATAAAATTTTGTATTTTTAAAAATCATGACAAATTTGCAAATTTATTTATAGTTTTGCCTCCTATTACAATATTAATTAACTGACCAAATTTAATTAATCGGCAGGTTTCAATTTGAAAGTTAAGGGAGAAATATTAATTTTCCAAAATAGGTCATTTTGTATGGGAGGTACCAGAAGGGGTGATCCGATATAGTGCAAATTCATTCCTGATTCATATTTTCATAACCGTAAAACTTACGCATAGTTTGACTGAATTCATTGTACTTACAAAAAAGGTATGTATGTAAGACTATTGGGGTGAGTTTGGTCATTTGTATGAGAGGTACCAGAAAGGGTATGGCAACGGTTTCGGTTTTTTTAGGGTTTGTCTACTTTTGCAAGATAAATAAACTGACCAAATTTAAATATCCTTCGGTAGTCTGTTTGACAGCTATCGAAGATATATTAATTATCCAAAAATAGGTAATTTTGTATGGGAGGTACCAGAAGGGGTGGGGCTATTCCGCCCATTTACAATCCCATAAGTTTGTTTCGAAAAATATTAATACTGATAAATTTTCATAACGATCCGTTAAGGTTTGCTGGAGTTACACTTTCACATTATCTCAGTAAATTGTTGACAAAATCAAAGTTGTGCACAGATTTCAATGAAATAAAGCTCATTTGATTCAAACTATATTAAACTAAATGTTTTAAGACCAACACTGTGATTTTTGTTGTATTATTTTTTTTTATGAATTTTTTAAAGAACAATTTTTTTTTCCTAAAATTTTTGTTTTTTTTTTAAACTACAACGATATCTCTGAAACTACTAGGCCAAATTAAAAACAATGTAGGCACGGGTTAAAGATAATTTTGTGGACGAGTTTAGGTTTTTTTTTTTGATTGAATATGGTGAACCGTTTTCAAGTTATTTAAATATTTGTAGTGGAAGTACCTTAGTTTTGGACATAACGGTATATCGCGAAAAGTCGAGCTAATACAAAAAAAACCAAGTGCAGATTTGGATTCAGCGTCCCAAAATTACCTTTAAAACAATATTCAGTTCTAAAACAACAAATACCTTGTTCCCTTGTGTAATTTATCATATTATATAGAAGCATATAAGAAATACACATTTCGTGATATTTTTAAGATAAGATATCGCCTCTCTGCATCACCAAATAATTCACTGGGATGTGAGTATCACCGGCGCAGTAGGTGTGCACCATGCATGATATGAACATTTAAGCGATTGTCCAACAAGTGCCGTTTAACAAGCGAAACAATTGTTCATTTATCGCAGCGATAAAACAAATAAATTGGTTGGTTTTGCAGGTAGTCGTTCGCCAGAACTACACTTTTCGGACAATAAACAAATTCATCTGTTAAAAAGAAATTAAGGTTTACCTTAATTTTCCCCTTGACTCTGTGAGTAGTCTTTAGTCTTATCGCCGTTTTAAGTTAGTAGAATTGTTTATAAAGTTAATATAAACAAAACTGACCTTCGTTGTGGTCTCTTAATAAACGGCTACCGGCGGCGATTGCCAGCTTTAGTTTTGCACTTTTTATTTGCGAATTTAAACAATTGTTGTTGTTGTTTATCTGTCCGTGAACGGGGCCGCAGTGTTATTTTTGTTTTTAATTTGCACTTTGCATAAAATATTTAAGCATTTTTAAGAGATCTCTGATTTGCGTATTCAGACGTCACTTGATTCCTTGGTCAGAAATGTGAGGTTTTAATAATAATACAAATAGCGTCCGTCGCTAGTATGTTTTGTTTAAGTGAATTTGCCATTTTATTGCACAGCGATTGATCTGTGGTCGTTGCGGTCTGAGGGTTTATTCAACGCTTTATTCACATCAATGGTCTGCTTTAGTTATTTCCAATGAATCAATGGGTATTTCATTTGTATCGTATATTGGCTATATTTCCCTTTGTTTGTTTTGCTGGTATTGTTGTAATACAATGTTATTATATGTTATAATCGTGATAAAATTTTATATCGCGCGACGGCGCTATGAATCAGTTCTGTGTTTAATATGACTTTTTTTTTTAATTATTGTGAAAGTTGTAGTTATCAATGAACGAAAGCAACACAATAAAAGAGCGTGCTGTGTTCGTTCATTGATAAAAATCAACGTCAAATCACGCACTTGTGTCACCCATTTTCTCATTAATACATCCAATGTCATAAGTTTGAACCTTAAGGTGTAAGCAGAAAAAAGGTGAATAACACTATAAAGCGTTTTTTGATTGAATCACAGCTAACAATTGTGCTGAATCAAAAGAAAGTTTAAAATTTATTTCTTAAAAAATACCCATTTATTTTAAGATGTCGTTGGTATACTGCGTAAATTGGCCAACTCCACTTTTTTTGTGAAATGGACTTGTATAACAGGGGAAAATGCACCCCATGAGGGTTAAAATGTATGACCGACCTCCAATAATTTTTTTCTCCTAACACTTTTTCCAAACATACCTCCCCCTCATATTCACCCCTAAGAATGCTCCCATAAAAAATTACATTTTTACAAAATTTGTTCCCACCGCTTAACTGCCCTTAAGGTCTTGTTCTTCTTTGGTGGCAGCAACATCAGAAATTTATCTATTGGTAGCCGTACGTAGAAAAGTATTCCAAGCGCTTCGGTCTTTTGCGCTCCGTAGACAGTTCGTCACACAAAGCTTAGATAACAGACCTGGTCCATCCATCGGAATTTTGGTCGCCCCCTCCTGCGCCGCCCATCTAGTTTATTGCCCAAGACTTTCGTACAACGTATCCAAGCCAACGCATTCGGTCTTTTTGAACGCGCTTGACTACATCGATGTCGTTGGACAGCTCATAAAGCTTATGATTAATTCGACGACGGTACTCGCCGTTTACGTTGATGGGTTGAAATATTTTGCGTAGTATTTTTCTCTCGAAAACTCCCAGAATAGATTGATCTGACTGCGTCATAACCCAGGATTCTGCACTATAGAGTAAAACAGGCACGATCAGTGTCTGGTAGAGTTGGGTCTTCATTCGTCGAGAGAGGGCTTTATCATTAAAACGCTTGCTCATCGCATAGTAGCAGCGGTTTGCGATCAATACCCGTCTCTTGAGTTCCAGGCTGACATTATTATTTTTGCTTATGGCGGAGCCGAGGTAGACAAAATCATCTACCATTTCAAAGTTATAGTTGTCAACGTTCACGCAGCATCCCAAACGATTAAACTCTTTGTTCGTTGGAACAAATAACTTAGTTTTGTCCTCGATAATCACCAGACCCACTTCTGCCGACTTCTTCTCAATGCTCGAAAAGGCCGCAGTAACATCCCGCAGTTCTCGGCCAATGATATCTATATCATCGGCATACGCGAGCAGCATGTGGCTTTTGTTAAAGATGGTGTCAGGAAGGAAGGAAGGAAGCAGTAAACACAACTGACACCATCTTTAACAAAAGCCACATGCTGCTCGCGTATGCCGATGATATAGATATCATTGGCCGAGAACTGCGGGATGTTACTGCGGCCTTTTCGAGCATTGAGAAGAAGTCGGCAGAAGTGGGTCTGGTGATTATCGAGGACAAAACTAAGTTATTTGTTCCAACGAACAAAGAGTTTAATCGTTTGGGACGCTGCGTGAACGTTGACAATCATTTCCATTATGATATTGAAGAAATCGCATGGCAGACTTTCGCCTTGTCTGAAGCCTCGCTTGGTAGAAATTGCTTTATTAGTTTTGTGGCTATTTGCACTGAAGACTTCTTGTCAGTCAGTCGTATCTGCTGTGCGGGGATACCAAACTCAGCCGTAGCATCTTATAGTTTCTGTCGTATCGGACTGTCGAATGCAGCTTAGTAGTCGTTAAGCAGATGGTAGGTGTCGATCTGCATTTCTTGGGTCTTCTCCAGGAAAAAGCTCTTCCGGTAGTCCATCGGCTCCCGCAGTTTAATTGTTTTTAAACCGAGCAATTGCCG